>OX578134.1:140314615-140437115 GCA_951213105.1 Amaurobius ferox
GGATACACATAATATGTCATCTAAATATCTAAACATGTGCATATTATATAAGCTTGGATTAATGTTTAATAATAATCTTCTCATAGAAGAATAAATACAGATTAGCTGACAATGATGAGGCACACCCCTCTTTTGGGACACCAAACTGTTGTTTAAAAAAGTACCACCTTGTTTAATATAATTCCCATAAAGAGAGAAATTAAGTAATTTTTTAAAAATGAAATTTGAATATTTTAGGTTGATTTTATATTTTTTAAAAATTCCTAAAATTCTATACAGATCATCTATATCAATATCATTAAACAAATCTTTGAAATCATAAGTATAAATACTATGAATATTAGTAAGAGTTTATAATTTCTTAACTAATTCAATATATATATATATATATATATATATATATATATATATATATATATATATATATATATATACAGTATATATACTATATATAATATGGAAATCTCAGATACTATACATCAAAGCCTTCCTCCACTATTTACGCATTTCAAAGCTCAAGAGATTCTTAAATCTAATGCTGCAGTCCACACAATGAGGCAGCTTATTGACAGCTTAAGACTTCATAAATCCAATATTTGAATATACTGAAAAGAAAGAATGAAAAACAACCTTTTCATACTATGATATTTATTATATTTACGGATGTGTGTGTGGAAGTGCCAATAAAAATACTAATATCCGTAAAAATAAAGTCCTACCTATCATTTTTAAAACTAATTCATTAATGTGACTTCAATTGCAAATCAATTATATTGTTTCGAACATAAATGGAAATGGACAAACACCTGCCTTTACAGGCAGCAATGTCTGTCACGTGAATGTAGGTGTGCCATATTTTTCTATCATGACAGGGGTTTCCATATTTGATGATATGTAATCACCGATATGTTTACAACCGATATGTAAATTTTCGAATATACTAGAACAAAATATTGAATATACTTGAAGATACAAGCCCATTCTAGGAATTTCTATGAAATGTACATAAAAGGAATCATCGTTCAGTTAAAGATCAGTTGAATTGATGCGAACTAAAAGTATTTGTCAGATACGTCTGTGTTTTGAGAATAATATCGATAATTTCACAAAATAGTTGAATATTTAATTGTTGTTTTATTGCATCTGATAGATATTTAGTAATGTTGTAAGCCAGTTATCGAGCTATTCTCTGTATACTGGAGGCGGATACGTCATAACAATGTATTAATAAACTGGTTTACAACGCAAAATGCATTGTAAATCAAGATAAATAAGCATACACACGTTTTGAAAATCAACTGTATTAAATACTTCAGGATAAAATTCTGGAATCAAATGCCCATATCTACGTATGCTTATTTATCTTGATTTTATCTGCGTTTTACGTTGTAAATCAGTTTATCAAAGCAACGTGCTTTATCGATTACATATCATTTAACATAATATGTTTACATATTTAATACATTGTTAATTTATTATAAATTGTTGTTTTATTTAATTTGCATTAAAAACACTTCCTTAAAAGCAGAAATTTTCACCTCGGAAGTAGGAATTATATTTTTAATCAATTTGTATGCTGTTATTAATGATAAAGTACATTAATTGCACGTAATTCACTAGTTTATATGGAACTGGGAAATGTACTCGAAGTACTCCTGGATTTAAAGTAAGGATTCATTTAATTCATTCATTCAATTTTTCAAACAGTATTGTCGCCCATTGAGCAAGGATAAGCGCATGCGCACTGACTATTAAGCGGATATAAACCATCTTCAAAAAGCATCCAAACATGCGCTTTCGTGCTGCGCAGTCGCTGTATACGACTTGCGTGCTTCACTAGGCTCAAGTGCTACGCCCTATTAAGACTGCAGATTATACCCTAAATAAACCTTTCACACTTTGAACGAACCCAAAATAAATCGTTCACGCTATAAGCGAACCCTAAATCAACTTTGATACGCCCCAAATGAAAAAAGTTCAAAATATAAAAAGATTGAAATTTTTTTATATATATTCATACATGCAACTATATTTCTGACAAAGCAAGAAAAATTATTTACAGTTTGAACTATTCGGTTCGGAGATATAAGCGTCTATCTATATATATAAAGAGGAAAAATGGGTATGTATTTATGTATGTATGGTCCAACATCACAAGAGAACGGCTGAACCGAATTTGATGAAATTTGGTGGGTGGTCTTGAAATAGTTCCACTTAAAATTTAGTTCATGTTTCGAGTTTTTAGCATCAGGAGTTATGGCGATATTAATGAAAAACGAAACTTTCGTTTGCATCCTCATTACGGGATAACAGCTGTACAGAAGTTAATGAAAGTTTGTGGGTAGCTTTTAAATAGCCCCCTATAAATTTAGTTTAATGTTCGAGTTTCTAATACCAGGGATTATTGAAATATTAATGAAAAACGAAACTTTTTCCTGGGGTTTCTACTCTCTAACTCCATGATTCCCAACGAAAAAGGTTGGAAATCTTTGGTTTAAAACGTGAAAGTCAATTAAATCTCTGTGGGTAGTTTTATAGAAGTTTATTGAACGTATTTATCACCTTTGAAAATCGCAGGTTTGAAATATGAATTTAAATGGAAACTCTTTCACCATGGTTTATTTTCACTGGCTTACTCAACAAATGTTATTAATTTGAATAATAAATAAATGAATATAAAAATACTTATCTATCCATATATACATATATATATATAAAGGAGAAAAGTATGTATGTATGATCCAATGGATCTGATTGTCCAAAGAGTGGCCAATCAGATCCATTTCTTTTCTTACATAATGCAATGAATTTATTTCTTTCACAGTGAAAAAACATTGTATAAGATTCACCACCCTATATGTTCCGGTGTAATTTTTATCAGAGTTTTGCATTGTAAATCCCGAGCAACGGCGGGTAATCGTTGCTAGTTTTTCATAAAGCACCCATTTCGTCACACACGTTCAAGTTATATTGATTTTGTATTGTCACATATTTTTATATCTTAAATGTAAATCTGCGTATCTGTTAGAAAATACAGATAAAATACATTTAGCAAATCATGGAATGCAAAATCTATGATAAGAATCACAAAGAGACATATATTATTACCAGAAGTGATCAAAATGAAAATATTAAATTACCATGTTTAAACGTCAAGAACGAGTATAACATATTCAATTTTCTATACTTGATTACACATTTATTAATTGGAATTTTAAAAATTCCGTATAATATGGAAAATATATCCGACTCCCATATTTTATACGATGGTTTAATAAAAGTAATAAAATCAATATGTATGAGAGCCGTATAAAATTTAACCAACTTTTGCATAAAGTAAGGCATGCATTTTTAAGCTAATATTTGTCTACGAGGGTATAGATTACATAACAGACTTCTTTGTAAATGTTCGAATTCTTTTTTATGTTAATTTTCCTCATTCCACATTCATATATTCATTGTTTCCATCACCATGCAGCTTTAAATAAGCACATTTTATTATGTAACATGATGCATCACACATTATTAGTTTTGAAAGGTAATACAAATCTAAATAATATTTTATTGCGTGTAATGAAATTAAGAGAACTCAGGAACCAAGATAACACAACCAGATTTAAATAAAAAAAAATGTTGGAAATTTTTCTTTTCCGAATATATTTAAATTATCTACTTAACAATAAAGCGAATTATAAGGTCTTTTATCGCAACATTTATTTCATAGTACTCCAATTATTTCAGCAGTACAGTAACAGCCGATTTTCTACGTAAATATAAGTATAACTTTTTATAAGTACAATGTTTTTTTCGTAGGTATTTTTCAGTGTAGAAGTCGATAAAACTTTTTACAAAATGTCAAGTTCGGCACTGTAGTAAGGGAAAAATGTAAATTCTTGGCCAATACAAGATTTATCTACACATTTTTACAAATTATACTTGCAGAATTAACTTCGACAATAAGCGCTTTCAATTTAATCCCAGTCGCTCAACAACGGTAAAGCGTCGGCTAGCCATTTCGGAGATCCAGGGTTCTAGTCCCGGTTGGAGCAGCAAACTTCTTTACATACTTTCTGGAAAAACAAAAAGTTAAGTATATTTCTTGTAATTTCGTTTTTTCTAAAAATTAGCAGGCTTTTTAGTCATTTGTCCCACCAAGCTAGAGACGATAAATAAATTCTCGTGCAAGATATCCGAATTAATTTGTAGAAAGTAAAATATAATAATCTAAAATATAATAATATAAAAATTAAAATATAATAATATAAATATAATAATATAAATATAATAATAGAAATTCTAAAATATTATAATCTAAAATATAGTAATCTTGAGACTCAGGATCTTATAAGCAACGGTGCCAACTTACATATCTTTGAAATACCGCGAAATGTTAAGACATAAATGTACAAGCTATTTCAATCAAAGCTTCGAGAATTTTAAATGGTTAGGGCGCACTAAATATGACACCTACACACTTTGTAAAAGTTGTTCTTGGCACAAAGATTTATTGTGCATTTATTGTTTCTGAAAGGTCAGAAGCTACAATTTTATAAAATTCTTTATTAATGTTACCTGTTATTCAAATTTTCGAAAGTTTTGTTGATATCTGGAATATGAGACAGATCGAATGAGACCAAAACAAAGAATTTCAGCTTAAATGGAAGTGCTCGATAATTAAGTAAATTGGGTTTGGGGATTTTAAACAATTTCATCGCCATACCTTTTACCATTTTTTTTTAAATTTAGATTTATCCCTTGATCGAAAAAGTTCAGGTGGATAAAATGGCATTAAAGTCAAGAGTCTAGCTACAGTAGAAGAGTCCGATAATTTTGTTATATCACCCTTCACTCAGTTAGTTTAGTACATATTATATAGATTAAGAACACATACTATATATATGTTATACTACGATTAACTTAAATATATATATGAAAAATGTTTAACTTCTTTGTGTCTTTCCTGCCCATTTAAAAATAACCTAACAGACTGAATCTAAGCATAATTATATTATCAACCATGAAACAAAATCTAACGGAGACCTTTTTTCAATCAATTCCCCCCCCCCCCCAGCAAAGAAAATGTTTTTTAAATAATTTTGGGACTCTCCAGAAGACCCACCCCCCCATATGCACACACACACCGATAACATGGAAGGCTAAATTTTTGCACATTTTTTGCACATTTATAGTATCAACCGAACTGAACCATAGTTTTTAGGATTCGTTAGGTTCGAACTCTGGATCTCCAAGTGGGATCCTTTTGTCTTAACCACTAGGATACCTCTATCCCGACCTAGATGGCTAAATTAGTTATAGAATTGCATTCACAAAACCGAACTTAATCTTATTTTGATTAAGGCGACATTTTCATAGCCAAGGGCTATATATTTTTACTTTCCTTATATACATAATGTATAAGGAAAGTATTGTGACGGGGTCGAAAATTCGAAATCGAGTTTTCGACGGGAGAGCACGTTTCAAGCATCCCTGATCACGAATCAAACATTTTTGAAGTGATGTCTGTGTGTGTATGTGTGTGTGTGTGTGTGTCAGTGAGTCTGTGGAGACGATAACTGACGAACGAATGGACCGATTCAAACGAAATTTGGTACAAAAATCACAATCCGTAAACACTGGAAGCCTATTGTTTTTATACTCAATCGAATGTCCAGAACTCCCCTAAAATTTCGAATGAAATTTTGAAAAAATCGTCAAAAAATCATAACCTCTAATAAAGTTACGCAAATAGACATTTCTTATGTAATTTTTCATTAGAAAACAATTGACATAAATTTTAGTACGCTAACAAGAACCGTTCTCGAGATATTGTATATTTTTCAAAAAAATTATCAAAAAGTCATATAAAATAAAAAAAATATATTTCGTATTGAGAAACATGTTCACTTTTCATATGTAATACCATGCGATAAATTGGGTGACATCATTCTCGTGGATCTAGCTCGTTCCATTCATGTAAAAAGATACTTTGAGTAATACTTTTGTATTTGAACGCCTATAGTTATTTATCTGCTGTAAGAATAAATTATTTCTTCATCCATAACGCTTGGCGAGATTTTGGCGACGAATTTGGCGGAATGCCGCCAACTTGGCGATTTTTTGAAATGTTGCCAAATTAACGAAAATCTCGCCAAAGGATAAAAATGACTCTAAATCAATGAAAATGACGACTAATTGGTGAAAATTCAATACCTTGGAAAGAATATTAGTATCTACTATAAGAAAAACCTATTTTTTTACTGTAAAAGTAGTAAATTCATTACATTATATAAGGAAAGTCATGTGTTGCTCACATCAGATTTTTGAATAAAGTAAAAATGTTTTATTAAGTGTTATTTTCCGTGCATTCGACATATATAAATACTACTACACATATAGATGGAATATTATTTATTTTTCATTTTAACAGCGGTTTCAAATACTCTAAAAACTTTTATGGATTTTATATTTATTGATTAGCGTAATCAATTCAAAAATATTATTAACTTTTGAATTCGCGAAAACTAAATATCTAGACTCTCAGGCACGCAGATATATGTCCAGACAGGCACGCATGAATCATTAGAACATTGATTGATTCTTGGTGATGAATTCTTCGAACTGGTAAATACACCAAATACAAGTGTCGTATTTTTAACTCTTAAACATTACTTTCAATTCGCATAAACTATACAACACTTATATACGATAACAGTGCACAAAGACTATATCATACAATTTTCCTACCAATACATTTTCTTCAAATTTACATTTCAAAATACTGATAGTTTAAACCGATATAACGAAGGCTGTTTTACATTCGAAACATTCGACGACATTAGGTTAACCTAGCACGAAGTCACGTTTCAGAGTTTGTTTTTGCAAATCGAAGGAGAAATTATAACTTGCATTTCCCGTATTTCATGCGTTAAGATGACAAACAATCGTAAACACTGGATAGTTTTGGAGGTTAAATAGATTCATTCCATCCATCTGAAAGATTTCATTAACTCTGTCTGACCAACTCGGAAATTAAAACTAAAATTAGCTAGAGTGTGGCTTAACTCGAGTTTCTCATACCAGTAGTAGTTTTAGTAGTTTTTAACAATTTACACCATAGTGAAAAATGTTTATGTCTTTGATCAGTCTGTCTGTCTGTCCGTTCGCACTATAATTGCCGTAAAAATGACTTTCTGAAGATTAAATTTTAGTTAGTTGTTGAGATGTAGTTTGTGGGACATATGGGAATGTAAATGAATGATTTCACCCAATTTGTTTTGGATTGAACCCGGGTAGGAATGTGAAATACATTGAACCCTATGGGACCTAATTTTTCAAAATTTTTTTAAGAGAAGTTAAATTTATATTTAGTGTTGCATCCGTCCTAAAACCGCTTACATTTTGAAATGTTGCGTATTTTATATGCATCTATGTTCTGCGCCAAAGCATTATTTTTTTAATTCAATCGTCATCGAACTCTGATTATTTCTACAAAGTAGCCTAATTTTAACGAATTCATAATGTAAACAAATCAAGCTGTAAAATGAGTTGTATGAGAACTGCTGATTTTCTTTCACGCAAAATTATTTAACTTTGGAGTCTGGAATATAGGTGATATGAATGAAACATTCATCGATTTTACATAGGGAAACATACTATTTTATAGCATTGCCTTTTTAGATGTAATTTTAAGCATGTAGTTAGAAAATACTTTTACCTCCATGGTATTAAGTTTTTAAGTAAAAATAATTATTGCAGTACCGTGATAATTCAAATAATATCACCGCTGAATATATCGCATTTTAGAGATGTTTAAATAAGATTGCATTTCAATTGTAAAGTGTTTCATAATCAATACTTTATGCATGATTAATATTTCTTGATTTTTTAATTTTACAAAAAAGAGAATTTGGAAATGTACAACATAAGTCCAAATGATTACACTTATAGCATGACACCCCTTAACTATAAAAGTCTTGGAAAATCTTCTGATTTATACTATGCTTGAAAATGCACCTCGGGAGAGCGGGTAACTTGAACCCGAGGTGGGTGAAATCCATCATGAATAACAGTTGGTTCTTTGTTAAAGCAAAGTACCACAACAGTCATAATTAATTATCAAACGTACATAATAAATTTAATATAAAAATTAACATGTAGCTCAACTCGACTTTGTCTTAACAAGAATCCATTTTTAGGTATATTATGGCTTTTTTATTTTATTTCTTATTTTTATTTTGCAAGAAAATTTTGAAAAATCGGTATCATGTATCCAAAAGATTACAATTACACCGTGTTACTTGTCACGTTAAAGAGCTTGAAAAAAAACTTTAGATTGATACCTTACTTGACAATCTTGCTGTCACGAACTGATGTTATGATCAATGTCACGAAGTAATGCGTGAATCTTATGCTGTCAAGAACAAAAAATTGTATCGCGCCTAATTTTCAGAACAATGATTGGAACTATAAAGTTTCATGATAATTGAGCCATAAATAAACCCTTTTATTATGCATGATTATATTATGTAAAATTTTGTCCTATGCTGCCACTTTATCAAAATATAATAGTTCAATCTAGTTTTAGATTTTTTAGTAAAGTTTCGTAATAAAGTTCCGGATAAAGTTTCGTAAATATCCATTAATATCTGTGGCCGCTATTGTGCGCACAGGAAATGAACCACAGACAGAGAGACGGACTTTCATTCCAAAAATAGTCAAAACGTGTGCAGAAGATCTTAAAACATATATTATCATCAAAACTCGAAATCAAAAACCGTCTTGAAACATCACTACGTATTGAACTATGTATGAGAAAGAAAAAAAAGGTCTTGAAAAATATGATAGATATATAAAGTCATTAAAATCTTTATTCTGCACCTCAATCATAAATTACATCTTTTCCTGGCAAACTAACTAGTTGAACAAACCAAGATATATGTTTATATGCAGTGTCGTAGTAGCGTGTTTGCGTACGTTTTTGGATTTTCTTATACAATTGCATTATATAGATTTTTTTTTTTCAAAATTTTTAATCCCAAAATTTTTAGGCGAATACATTTTAAAATGATTTAACTTGGGTTTGCTTGTTAGTTTGGACTTTGTTATTTGTAAGTATAATATAAAATTTTGCAAAGCAAAACTTCGTTAACAACCAATAAAAATAAATTACTAACGATAGCAACTGATTCAGCAAGTAAAGTTCAATAGATAAACATCTTCCGCTGTTTAAGTATTAAAACTATAGATCAATCACAACAGAGAAGAAATCGTCTCTAAAGACACCTTGCATCGGAGAGAATCAATCTTACCTCTGCTGATGTGGCAATTTATTTTTTTATCCTAAAGAATAATACTGCATACTTCCAAAGCTGGTTGCTCTCTTCACTAATTTGTTTTATGATCTGTTTTTGTTGAAGTTTTTTTTATACTTTACAGTTAACTTTGAAGCAGTTTCAGCGATTTAGTTTATTTATCGATATCAGCCACTTAAATACATCTATATTTTAAGCTTAACGAACATGCTGCTTAATTTGGATAAAAGAAACTATTTAAACCTATTAAAATTATGTGGCAAAAAAAAACAAGTGGCAAAATATTGAGTCGTATTAAAAACAAGTGGCAAACCTTACTACATATATTTTAATATAATAAACAATTCCCTGCAAAAAAGTATATGAAAACCAATTTTATACTTTCATAGAAATTGCAGCTCACCGTTTTCAATGTAAGTAACTGTGATTATTTAAATCAACCGCCGCTTATTGCGTGATACGCGGACATCATTTTGATGAATGAACTAGGTTGCTGGGACTCATTTGTATGGATCAAGTTAATTGTGGTTATAGAACACAGCTGCAGATGAGTGGCAGATAATATTATGTCGCCAGTAGAAAATGAGCCAGCTTGAAAATTGCTTTATGAAATAGTGCAGATAAATTAAAGAATACTGTTAGAACTTTTGGAATGGTATTCGCAAGAGTAGATATATAACTTAAACCATCATAAATACATTTAGTAATTTGTTTGGTGCAGACATATTAACAATTTCCGAGTTCTAGATTTTTGAATTATTTTCTACATTAAATTTATTTACGACATGGTTTATCTTAAAAGTTCTTAAGGACAGTCAGAAAGTTTTCAAAGTTCACTGCAAAGATAAGAACTTGCAATTTCGTCCCTGTAGTTCAACCGTAGAGCATCTGCAGGCCAGTTCGGATACCTAGGGTTCGAGTCCCGGTTGGGGCAGCAAGGTTCTTTACAAATTTTGATTTCCAGCTCTTGCCTCGCAAAATATTCACTAATATTATACATTAGTAGTGATCGCAATTGTAGAGCTGGGTGAAAGACCCATGTAACTGCATTTTTGGTGACATGTATTTTTAAATGTTAAACCATAGACATATACTAGGCCTTTAATTTGGAGCAAACATGAAACATGACGTGCATCTATTTGGTTTACACTGATATATATATACTGTAGACTGTGTTCTCAGACAACAGTTACGATATACATTGTTATTACAGAGAAAAAACACGCAGATGTGATAAAATTTGCTATATACTATGTACAGCTAGTCAAAAAGAATCCGTTCATTATTACATCTCCTGGTATCGTACAGTAGAACCAAAAGTATCAATAGACTTAACATAATATCTTCTATAAATAAATGTGCATCTAATTTGAGTAAGTGGGTCGTCTTCATCTTTAGTTTCTCATTATTTCCGTAAATTCAAATTGCCCATATTTGTGGTCATAAGATTTATTAAGTAAATAATGTGCTAAATATAAATTTGTGTCAGATTCCGAAGTAAATGAGGAAGATATGCACAAAAAAATACATTTTTCCATCATAAATAAACTTCTTAAATTCATGCACGTACCTCTATTAACATAGTTTCCTACTTATTATCTTAAACTAGGTTCCACCCTAACCTTAAAATAAAATGTATCTGTATTCAACATTACCTTAACTGCTCTGGTGGCAACTGTAAACAATACTTCCGGTTATTACTTATATTTTCTACAAGGTATCAGGGGTCGATGGATGAGAGCAACTTCTGACGTCATAACCTTTTCGATAGTTTTTTCTTCATCATCTGCTGATCCTTACTGCACTTTTGTTTTTATCCAAATTTTACAAATACGCTCCTTCGTCTTCCCCGTGATCAAAATTATCTTTCCATCTGTTTGTAACCCGATTTGGGGATGATTCTGGGCTGCACGCTTCGGACTCACTTGGTGACCTTTTATGGTTATCATGTAATACGTATATGGTATAAAGACCATTTCATGGTAAAATAAAACTGTACAAAAACAAAAATTTACAAAAAACAAAAAAATCCTTTAAAAAAATTGACTTGAAATCTCTAAATAGTTTGCGCAAAATTTCCGCAGAACCGAAGCCGTACTTTCAGGTATAGGATAGCCTACTGAAGGATTCTAACCCTCCACGTAATCACTTTATAGTCGAAGTTTTTTTTAAATTCATTAAGACTAATAAAGGGCTACGTGTGATTTGAAGGACAGTTATGATCCTTTAACGAGTACCATACACATAAATTTTTGATTAAAATATATGCAGTATTTAAAGTATTCAGTATTCAAGTCCACCAACACTAGAGAAAATGATCGAAAAAGCAAGCTTCTTTAATTTTTTGAATCCCAAATCTTATGTACCTTGAAGAGTTAATAAAACGTATACTTCCCAACAGCACACACAAATGAACCATCATTCATTAGTATTGGTTCTGTAATTAGGGCTAATAAAAAATAGGCCTTGCTGTACATATTAAGACATACCTTTTAAACGTTACTTTGTCTTATTTGTTACAACACCCTTCGTAATTTTTTGTTAACTACGTGGTAATATCACACAAAAGACGATCACGACTATAGCTATATATTGCTATAGACTTACGTTATGCGTAACAACTATACGTTTCTACACACCTTTGAATATCAAGTTTTGTTACGTCATGTATAATATACACTTGTCGGCTACGGATTCGGACATGATTACTTGGAGTAGTGGAGTGATGACACGTTCTAAATTTCAATATGAAATAAGTAAACACATTACACACACACTGTGTAGGCAAGGTCATGTTCTGCTCACATCAGACATTTTATTGCCTTATCATATCACTTCAATGGCTATAGAGCATACATAAATATGGCATATTTCCCATCGAGCTACATAGAATGGGCAAAAAGATATCATACGCATAAGACATATTTCTTTTTGTGACATTCCACTTAAATATTATTTTCCATACTTCACTCCTGTCATTCCATAGTAATTCTATTCTGCTATGTAATTCGTGTTTTAAGAATTTCCAAAGTGACATTCAAATAAAAACTTGAGCTGTCAGTTTGAAATTCCAATTTCAGATCAACAGATATGTGGCAGTAACCACATCTTGATGTATGTGGTGGAAGACATTGCATGCTCACAGACAGTGCTATTGATGTTTTATTTTTGAACGATGAAAATATATTAAATTCTCTAAAGACGAATAAATATCAATAACTCGAGTTTAAAAATACCTTTGAGAATTCAGATTTTGTCTGAAGGTTCCCGAATTTACATTTACATTACAGAATATCTGTTTACATTTCTATAAATGTAGCTGTCATATTATAATTTTTGCATTCACAAATATAGTAAGAAAGCATAGATGTAAGTGTGAGACCAGAATACACGTAGAAAAGTTTATATGATTATTTATGATATCTAACCAGGCCAGACAAAAGACTCAGTCTGGTTGACGCCAGTTTTTCAACGGCCCTGACCCAAGAAGTCAGTAAGCTATAAAAAAGGGGCTAAAGATGAATCCATGAAATTGGTTAAAAATTCAACTAATAGGGAAGATGTGTTGTCGCATAGCCCTGAGATCAACCTATGATAATCAAAGAGGCTTTGAAAGCCCAGACCATCCGACTCGTCATGGGACATGAGCAGCAATTTGGACGGGCGAGCCGAAGAGGCGTATTAGACCTATCAGACCTTAGGCAAAAAGCAGTGACAACTGACAGAAGATTCTACAGATTCAAATATGTAAAATTCAGATGGGAATATATAGTTGGAGATAGCGGTAAGAGTCTATATCAAACATACAGAAGGTGCTACAGACACAGATCAATATATGAGAATAGTTGGAGAATTAAAGATTGCAGTTTGAGTCGGGATGCAGACATGAATTAGGTTCGGTACAGGTGCATACAGATATGCATCAAGGTTCTCACACAGTGCAGTCAGAATAGATATGCTTTAAGTTCCACACAGAGGCAGATAGGTGCAACAGGCGAGATGCGGATATGCATCAATAAGAGGCCATGGTTACATAGAGATGGTAAAACAAATAAGTTTCGATTTTCAATCCAATGCAGGGCAAACGTCTAAAGACAATAAGAAGGTATGTGCAAATCAGATTATAAAAGTTCATAGTCAGTTTAGAAATTTTTCTATGTATGGTCTCACATATCCAGTCTTCTCATTAAATAATATAAGTATAATTGTTGTAATCTAATTATGATTATAACGTAGTTAATGTTTATTTTGAAGTTAAAATGTGTAAAGTAAATTATGTAGTTTTATGTTAATATATTTTATTTCAGGAACTCGTATTAAATATTTTATGGTGGATTTTAATATAGGGCACAATGCAATGTTATATGATTTGTGATCAACGGCTATGTTTAATATATTTCTTAAATGTTAAGTTTAACTTTATTTTCGTTTGCGCACCAGAATAAGAATTTTATGAAGGAGCTTTTATAAGTTGTTAAGTGTTGTGTACATTTCATTTTTGACTGAAGTTGTCTTGGCAATTGTCTTTACTACTGAAGTTGTTTGACTATTAAGTACTTTTATTATCTTTTGAACACTATTTCGTACACTCATGCGAATTTTCCTAAAAATTGGAATTGACAATTCCAGAACACATGTAGAGGGATTATTATACTTATTGAACACATCTACCCCCTCTGAAATTTGATGCTGAATTCATATCTGTCATCAACTAGACTCTATTCATAATAAATTTTTAAAAATAAATGTTTCAAGGAATTTTTTTTAATCGCAAGTAAAGAAACAGAAAGTGGAAATATCTAGTGAGCCACCCGCTTCCACAGGATTTTGATTCTGAATGCATATCAATCATCTTCTAAGCCCTATCTATTGCCGATTTTGAAAATATAAACATTGCAACGAAAATGTGAATTTTTGAGGCGAAAGTGACATCTCCAGTAGCGGAAATAACCCCCTCCTAATCATTTCTAGAATTATACGTTGAATAAATATTAGTAATCATCTAAACTATCTATAGCCAATCTTGTAAAATAAAGTATCAAGAAAAATGGAAATGTTTGAATTAGAATTATAAAAGATTTTACTCCATTCCTCCTCTAGAAATTGATTTTGAATCTAGTTATATTCGATTCTGAAATACAGGTGTTTAAAAATTTTGCTAAGAACTATTGCAACGCAATGATTTAAAAATGTTTCCCACTGATCATTTTAAATCATTTTCAACTACTGAAGTAATTGTGAAAATCACTGCAGATATGTTTATCAAAACGCGAAAAAAAAATATGAAAAATGATCGGTAAGAAATAAACCTGAAATGTATTCAATATGAAAATTTATTATTTTAATTTAAGGTCTTAGAGAGTAATTAATTTCTCAATCAACTTCCAATATACAAGCATTTATAGCAAACAATGCAGTGTTTTCTTGGGTTTTTAATTAATATCCCGCGCAATTTATATTGGGTTATGAACGTATCCTCTAGAATTGTGGGTGTATACGCAGGATATAAGAACGAGTCCAAAGCTCTGGATAACTTATTTTTATTCACAAGCACACAGTAAACAGGAACAATATACAATCAAACAGCACTTAGCATGCTCCACTAATTTCGCAGAATAAGTTATATTACTCTCAGAATGTTAACGAAAGTAATTTCACAAAACAGTGGCTTGGGCGCGATAGCCCAGTGGTTAGCGCTGGAATTGCACTCGGTAGGCCCGGGTTCGATTCCCTCCGCTGCCAAAACTGCCGCCGTATTCACGCGGAGTACGATCACGTTAAACATGCGGATCCGTAAGTCCTTCCGAGAGGTTGGTGGCAGGGGAAGGAAGGTACGTTCCCTATGGATGCCTCCCCCACTGGGTTTCGATCTAAATTGGGCGGCTCTTCCCGGTCGTCCAAACAGTTACCTTACACCTTTCTGGTAAGTCGGACGGTCTGAGTCTCAAAAACTTCAAAGCAGCGGCTATTATTCTCAAAACATTGACAAAAATCCCAGTCTAATGTAGCTCGTGTTACGTCAACTCCACTGCAACAGAAGGGTGAGCCCTTTTTATAGTCTCTCCATGGAAACTTCTAGAAATATCTATCTCAAAGAATCAAGTTCTATCAAGGAGTTTTTGGAACATTCCGGAAGTCGCCAAATGTCTCCAATTTGACGATAAATCGCCAAATCTGGCAACCCACTTAGAACTGGGAAATCCTGGAAACTCTGGACTCATTTTCTTAAGTCTCCTCTATATACGAGCTGACTCATCAAGCATGTTGAAGCCCACCGTAGCTGGAAGCGCAGTCTATTAGCATTTGGACTATTTGTATTTTCTCTCTAAGAAGTATAATTGAAATAATTATGAGTGGTTGTTCTTCACCGAACTGCTCTTTTCATTCTTGTAAGGGTTTTAGGCTATTTTCCTTTCCTTGAAACGAAGAAGAAAACAATGGCTAATAAATAATTGGATACCCGGTAATCGAGCATACTTGTGCGAGCTAAGTTCTACAATATTCTAATAGAAACTTATTTTCTTATATAAAGTATTTAATTTAAACACTTATTTTATAATTTCTCAACTGTAGTACGGAACCGTATGGGCTTCAATATGCTTGATCAGTCAGCCTGTAGTGGAGGAGCCCTACATTTCTTTCTCAACTCATGATGACGTCATGAACTGTGTTTTCATCGCCTGTGCTTCGTGACCGACGAAAGGGGAGGCGTCAAAGGGAATATTACGCGTTCGCAACAATAGCGATAAAAACTTTCAAGCCATGCTTTATGATTGTTAATTTCATATAGTCATACTTTTAGCGTCTTATATATTTGAGTACGTGTGTGTGTGTTTTATTAATTCTAAGACTGTCAAATAATGTATGTCTTCAAATATGAATATATAAATTATTTTAGTCAAATTAACAATAATACTTAACGAAATCTGATTTAATTGGATCTAAAAACATTGAAAATTAGTAAGCATTTCTTCACTATAAGTATTATTGTTTGAGTTGGTACATGAGTTTTTTAATTAGTACTTGCTTCTACTTGCAGTATATTTGCAACATATGTCGCAATGTCCCACGCAGTAAATAACAGTTTTCTGGTTGGTTGAACCATGCTGGAATAATAGCATTTTCCGGATGATGAATTCATTTTTGTTTTGTCCCATGTGCCTTGAATTGGTTGCTAATTTCGGTCAAAACATGATGATATAGTAAAAATATCAGTCGAGTTCAATAGTTTTTTTTTCTCCACGCCGCATGAATGTACTATTTTAACATCTACTAATTTCAGCAATTTTGAGTATTCAACAAAGTGAAATGTTTGATAAACGTTAACATAGATCATTCTAGGTGTTTCCCTTTTATTTTCCATAGCATAGGTTATGCTCAAATATCTCCATAGAATTTCGAAATAAGAATATTAGAGAGATACAATTGATAAAATGTGTTTTGTATTTAATTTTGATAACGTTTTATGATCTCAGATAGTTGCATTAATGAGTTATAAGACTTTGGAAATAAAAAGGAAAACGTGTGCATATAATTTAAATCTCAATTTCGTTTACTTTAGACATTATTAACATCACTGCATTGAATGTTAGCATTTTCATTTTAGAAATGGAAAAAGTTTTACCTCTTTTAATTTATTGAATGGAAAGAGAATATTAGAGAAATATTATTGCAGGTTGCTAGACCACGTTCTTTAAATACTATCGATTTTTTTATGTTTCCCCAGAGTCTTTTTACCAAAACAATATCTCTAATGGTAAGAATGATATTTTTCCTCTTTAGAGTGCTCAAAGTGAAATATATTTGGAATATTCAAAAACTATTTTTTACTGTTATAAGTAAGCATTTTAAATAAATAAAATTCTAACCTTTCATATGAAGAATTTGATGTAAATGAAAATACTGGAATTCTGTGTTAAGATTTGTAGGAAAACACAGGATTTGTTGATAATTTTGTTAATTATATTTACTAAAATCTTGATAAATTCTATAATTGATTGAAAATGGGAATTTTATTCATTTTCACTATAAGGTAAATATTTTTGGACGTAGCTAAATTATTGTATACA
This sequence comes from Amaurobius ferox, assembly GCA_951213105.1. Classification (NCBI taxonomy): domain Eukaryota; kingdom Metazoa; phylum Arthropoda; class Arachnida; order Araneae; family Amaurobiidae; genus Amaurobius; species Amaurobius ferox. The sequence goes on from OX578134.1 coordinate 140,331,996, forward strand.
AAACGAAGTTGGTGTAAAAGAGTATTTGAGTAGTTTTTATCTTGTTACGCGTAGCTTTAGAAAATAAAAATCAGTAACCGGAAGAAAATGTGTAAATACAAATAGATTCTAAGGCTGGTTACTTTAAGGCGCATTTTATTTTTACTTTATGTACTGTTTAAATTCTTACTTTCTTCTAGAACTACATATTTTTTCTGTATCCCAAAGCAGATATGAAGTATTTTATTTACATGATAATGAAATTAAGTTTAACATATATGCTTTGGGCTTGACATTGTTGTGAATATTTTAAAGCTAGTATATCTGAAAAAGTAAGAAGAAATCCAGCCAACAGAAGCAAGTATATCCATGCAATACATAATTAAGGTTGGGATTGGCTGGAGTATGCATGTTGTGCTAATAACTGTCGGTACATTATGTGGAGACGCTACGAACTGAGGATTACCTTGCACATAATTACATCTTCAATGATTTAATGGTGCAATGTGAACTGAGCAAATATGTTACGAACTGAGGATTATCTTGCACATAATTACATCTTCAATGATTTAATGGTGCAATGTGAACTGAGCAAATATGTTACGAACTGAGGATTATCTTGCACATAATTACATCTTCAATGATTTAATGGTGCAATGTGAACTGAGCAAATATGTTACGAACTGAGGATTATCTTGCACATAATTACATCTTCAATGATTTAATGGTGCAATGTGAACTGAGCAAATATGTTACGAACTGAGGATTATCTTGCACATAATTACATCTTCAATGATTTAATGGTGCAATGTGAACTGAGCAAATATGTTACGAACTGAGGATTATCTTGCACATAATTACATCTTCAATGATTTAATGGTACAATGTGAACTGAGCAAATATGTTAAGAACTGAGGATTATCTTGCACATAATTACATCTTCAATGATTTAATGGTGCAATGTGAACTGAGCAAATATGTTACGAACTGAGGATTACCTTGCACATAATTACATCTTCAATGATTTAATGGTGCAATGTGAACTGAGCAAATATGTTACGAACTGAGGATTATCTTGCACATAATTACATCTTCAATGATTTAATGGTGCAATGTGAACTGAGCAAATATGTTACGAACTGAGGATTATCTTGCACATAATTACATCTTCAATGATTTAATGGTGCAATGTGAACTGAGCAAATATGTTAAAATAGAGATCAAACGTGCATAATTAAATGACAAAAATCAAAATTAAGGGATCTGTTTACTTATTCAATCAAAAATATTAAAGACCACAGCAATCTCAAAAAAATTTCTCAAAAAAAGATATATTGGTGTCAATCGGATACTGGTCCTGATACTGTAATTTGCGTTTACGATTTCTTATCCTTCAATTACTCCCAAAGATCTACAGAACTTTCTATGTCTGTCGCTATTTACGCATCATTCATTTCAACACAAAAAGTTCCCAGTTTATATTGAATTCTCATTATGCCATATTTCATTAGCGATAATAACTCTTCCATAAATATTTCCTGTTAATGAGAGTTGTGAAAAAGTATCATTATTGCAAGATTCGAGTAATGCAAGAGATGTATATATTTTATTGGAGCATCAAATAATTTATGAACGTTGTGAGAAATCACTATGACAAAATATGCTTGGAATTTTAAAAAATTGGTATCTAAATTTAAGCAGCACTGAACCGTAAAGATATTAATAGTGAATAACTATGTTACTCGTTAGAGATTAACTACTTTTGACATACTTATAAAATATTTATAGATTTACACTTTTAGCACATTTCAAATGGGAAGAGGCTAATGCGTGTTGTGTGTGATGATGTAAAGTACCTAAGAAAATGTGATTCTATATTTGTTTGGTTTTCTTTTATTTTTTTTAATTATACAGTTTTAATATATTAAAATAATGCATTTTATTTCATCTGAATCAGAATAGAAACGACGATGAACGATCTGGCGACATATCTCTAACTTCGCGTATGTCTCATTTATTGACAAAAATATAGTGGACATTGCAAAAATGACACTAAAGTAACGGAAATGAAGCCAAATTGATGAATTAGTTATTAAATTATTTTAATATATGTACTATATTGTTTATTGCAGATGGTCGATATGCAATGGATATGCAATCGATATGCATATCGATATGCAATCGATAAATATCGATAGTTATCGATAAATTCAGAACTTAATTGGGTACTTGGAAATAGTTTTATATGTTATGATACATAATTTTTTCACCGTTATGTAGAGAAAGTCATATGCTGCCTGAACAGGCTTTTTTAATGTGTCAAAGGGATCCAGAACCGGAAATCTATCTGTCCGATACTGTCATGAAGCTTGCAGAGAAGGAAGGAAGAAACAGCCAGAGAAAAACTAAGCAAAAGATGCAACTAATTTATCAGCGATCTAAAACTAGATGCTGCACTTGACACATGCCAGTTAAGTATAAAAGATGCAGTTTATGTTGTTCAGACAGCAATAGAATTATTTGTGCAGAATAGTTATCAATTAGCAATTAACAAATCATCTATACCAAGACAGATTAAAGACGGAAAGTGCTGAAAAGATTAAATGTGCATTTGAGAAAAGTATGTTTCAATTCATGATGGTTCCTTGGGATAGTAAACCCTATTCAACTTTAAATGATACATATAGGAAAGGCTTCATGTTGAAGTCACATATGTATGATAGCAAAGAAGAGCTTATTCGAATTCCAAAATTACTCAATTCTTCTAGCAAAGAAAAAGCACAAGTTTTAGAATATTTTGCAAGATTGGGTTTGGGACGAATGATTTAGGCCCTCTGTTGTAACTCAACGGTATCTAATATTGGGCGTATAAATGGTATTTGCAATAATATTGACAAGAAGTTGGGAATATATTTGTTGTCTTTCCCTTGCGAAGTGTTTTTTTTAATTAAAGTGCCCGAAGCAACGCGCAGTCCAGATATTTAGTTTTAATAGGCGAGAGATAGTTGGAAACAGATAGATACTAGTAATATTAAAAGTGGGCAAGAACAGATCAAATATACCATAATTGAACTCGACGTATAGGAAATTTTGAGCTTCTCCAACAAAGGTTTGATGAACACCGCGTGCTGCTAGTACATTTCGGGCGCCGTAGCCCGGTGGTTTGCGCGCTGGATTTGCACGCTGCCACAACTGCCGCCGTGTTCATGCGGAGTACGATCGCGTTAAACATGTGGGTCCGTAAGTCCTTCCGAGAGGTTGGTGGTAGGGGAAGGAGGGTACGGTCCCTATGGATGCCTCCCTCACTGGGTTCCGGTCTAAATTGGGTGGCACTTCCCGGCCGTCCAAACAGTTACCTTACACCTTTCTGGTAGGTCGGACGGTCTGGGTCTCAACAACAACAAAGGTTGGCTTTAAACTGCATTAAGAAACGATAATCGTGAATTTTTGGAACTATCATCTATGTTTTTGGATGACGATATGAAGAAAAAAAGTAAATTTCGCTTTTCTAATGCTATGATTTTGCTTGTTGAGTGTCTTACTGTATAAGGTGTTTTACTTAGACAGGTACTGTCCTAACGTGTTTTCACTTAGGCAGGGACATAAAATGTGTTCAAAATACGAAAAACCTATATAAGATATCTATTTCTTAATAATTAAAGCTTACTTTAGAGTCGGACTAAATTGTCCGACAGCCTTAAAAGCTCTTTACCAAGAAGTATATTCCCTTTATCAAGATTTATGTTTCCTGAGCAGAACTAGCAGAGATTGATAGACAAAACAGTTTCTAATACTGATGTAAAGAAATTCTGTAAAAGCCTTTAGTACTTATACGAAGAAATGTTTATATTATCCCTATTCGATGTTGATGCTCAAACAAAAATGCAAATAGTGGAAGCAAATTTGAATAAAGATAGTCTAAATATGGGAAATGTATTTATTGTGCTACCTGATGAAATTAATGCCAAATTCCTGGGAAAGTTTGAGCTTGCTTTTGTTGATAAAAATGATTTACTATTGGTTATGTTTTAGGTTTGTTTCCTTTATGGGAAAATATGATTCACTTTATCAAAAACCAAATAAAATATCTTTCGTTTGAAGGTAAATCTGATTTTTTCAAAAAATCTCCTACTGCATGGGAGCAAGACATATACTATTTAAATGTTAGAAGAGAAGTCATTTCATTAAAAGAAGTAAATGATACAACTGATAAAGCTGTTAAATTGATGTAAGACTTTAATGGGCTAATAAAAGTAAACGAGGACATAAAGCAATACGTTCTGCTTTGTATGGAAGATCATAGACGGCTTTATCCAGATTGCAAAAACCAAACATTAAAATAAATTTATATATATATATATATATATATATATATATATATATATACATATATCAAAGAAAACGTAAAGATATGAAGTGGGGATGCCAGATATATTGCATAAAAATGGCAGAGAGGGATGGCGACCTCTCATTCCCGTTTAAAGCGCTTTTTTGCCCAGGCAATGCTCACGGAACCAATGCAAAACAATGACAGGTTCCCCGTATATGTGCAAAATTGAAGGCACTCGAACGAAGACAGAAATGAAGGGCGACAGGAGACTAAGAATGAAGAGTTATTGAAACATCGAAATGTCGTATAAGATAACCAAAAGAACCGGAATTTGCACAAGACTACCTCTTAAAGTACATCTTATTAACACATGCGAACATCAAGACTCACTGTTATATGATGTCATGTTACTCATGTCACGTTTAAAGGAGTAGTCTTCTTCTTTGTTAAAAAAGGAATTATAATGATGCTTTAGAAAATTTATCGGGTAATTCTTCTTATATGCTTCATACATGATTCTTCTGTTACATTGGATGCAATCTTTCTTTAATGTATTGTTGTTGAGATTTCTTCTAAGGTGTCCCGTGATGATATTTCTGAAAATATTCCTAGTCAAATTTGAATTCCATTCTATGATTTGGTTAATCTTCATGTTGTAACGTTTCTGTTTATCGTGCAATACTGTAAAAATTCCTTTTACATTGTTGTATTTGATGGTGATATCCGGGAAATTTACTTCGTCCTTTTTAGTATTGGTATTTTTTATTAGTTCCAATTCTTGGGGATAAAAGCTAAAATCAAACTCAAGAGTATGGATATATTGTCCCAAAATCACATCGTAAACGAATCTATAGTATGGCAATTCACATAATATATGATTGCTCCTTTCAAAAAATGATAGATATATGGCTGCTAAAATAGAGGAGCGTCCCCCTCCCATAGGGATGCCCTTAATCTGTTGGTAAAATTCATTGCCATTTTAAAGTGCATTTTCATATAATACCAATCGGACAAGATCCTAATATCTACGATAAGTGATTACATTCTTTAAATTACATTTTTCATGTATCATAAGACAACATTGAACTTTCCAAATTATATGAAATACTTCTTATGGTACATGAAGAATGTAATCTAAAGAATGTAATCACTTATCATAGATATTCGGATCTTGTCCGATTGGTATTATATGAAAATGTACTTTATAATAGCAATGAATTTTACCAACAGATTAAGGGCATTCCTATGGGAAGGGGTTGTTCCTCTATTTTAGCAGACATATATCTATCATTTTTTGAAAGGAGCAATCATATATTATATGAGTTGCCGAACTATAGATTCGTGGACGATGTGCTTTTGGGACAATATTTGCATACTCCTGAGTTTGATTTTAGCTTTTATCCCCAAGAATTGGAACTAATCAAAAATACCAATACTAAAAAGGACGAAGTAAATTTCCTGGATATCACCATCAAATACAACAATGTAAAAGGAATTTATACAGTATTGTACGATAAACGGGAAAGTTACAACATGAAGATTAACCAAATCATAGAATGGAATTCAAATTTGACCAGGAATTTTCAGAAATATCATCACGGGACACCTTAGAAGAAATCTCAACAACAATACATTAAAAAAAGATTGTATCCAATGTAACAGAAGAATCATGTATTAAGCATATAAGAAGAATTACCGGATAAATTTTCTAAAGAATCATTATAATTCCTTTTTTAACAAAGTGGAAGACTACTCCTTTAAACGTGACATGGGTAACATGACATCATATGACAGTGAATCATGATGCACGCATGCGTTAATAAGATGTATTTTAAGAAGTAGTCTTGTGCGAATCCCGGTTCTTTTGGTTATCTAATCGACATTTCGGTGTTTCAACATCTCTTCATTCTTAGTTTCCTGTCGCCCGTCATTTCTGTCTTCGTTCGAGTGCCTTCAATTTTGCACATATACGGGGAACTTGTCATTGCTTTGCATTGGTCCCGTGAGCGTTGCCTGGGCAAAAAGCACTTTAAACGGGAATGAGATATCGCCATCCCTCTCTGCTATTTTTATGCAATATATCTATTATCCCCACTTCATATCATTACGTTTTCTTTGATGTTTCCTGCTTTGGAATATAGAGCTGCATTTCTCCTTTTCCTTTGTAGAATCCTGGTCGTTTGGAGTATATTTGAATACTTATACTGTGCTCTGTTTTGGCCTATTTGGTTTTGCTTATATATATATATATATATATATATATATATATATATATATATATATATATATATATATATATATATCATGTCATAAAATATATGACATTTTTCGCAATTTGAATTAACGCACATTGTTTTTGATAACCTGTTAAACTTTTTTTGAATTTAAATTTTAATGATGAATTGAATCTTGGATGCATAATTGGATTTTACCCAATTTTGCATCCAAGATTTGATTCATTATTAAAATTTAAATTCAAAAAAAGTTTAACATTTTATCAAAAACAATGTGCGTTAATTCGAATTGCTATATATATATATATATATATATATATATATATATACATTGAGCTCTAGTATTCTATTATCGTCTTTTAATTTCGCGTTTGTTCTTCATTATAACACTGTCAAAGAGGATATAACCATCTTTGAATCAGCTACATGCTATTTTATATTAATTTATGCATAATTACGCTGCATAATGTTCATATCATTTCATTATTTTCAGATTTTAATTGCTTTTCGATTGGAAAATTTAAAAAGTAAAATAATCGGATTTTTTTAGTTTCAGTTATATAGTTTTTTTATCTAGTTGTTTTTTTGTATGTGTTTTCAGTTTATTTAGTTGTTTAAGTCTAGATAGCCCAAATCTATCTCAATGTTAAAATTAATTAATAAAATGAAAATATTTAATTTCTTCAACATTTTGCATAATTATTATATAAACTACATTATTCTGAAATTAAAGGAAATAGTAGTCACATTAACTAAGCTTTTCAATTAATGCTAGCACTTTAATATGTGTTCCGAAAAGTATTATTTAATGTATTCTCAAGCGAATAACTTTTAAAACTTTTTTGAACAATTAGCTTCTTCAAATTCATTTTAGTAAAATTTTCTTAAAGCCAAAGTCTGAACTTGACATGAGAAAGTGTTTGTTTTATATTTTTTTCACATCTGCCTAAAAGAGTTTAGATGTAATAAATTTAGCTATTATTTTTGCACAAGTATAAAGAAACTGTTTTCGCTTCACATGAAAAATGTGCTGCTCTGAAACAACTTTTAAACTAGAAAAAAAAATTATGATTAAAACAGAAAGTTAATGCAACCACCAGATCCGAAATTATTTTTATACAATGGTTTGCTTATTAAATTATGAAAATGTACTTACTTCCAAAATTGTTTATTAATTTTAAACATGGATTCCACTGTATAATGTTTGTAGAAGTAACTTCATGTTAAGAATATAATTTAACAACATTTAACAATATTTATAAAAGTATATTTAACAATAAAATATGTTGAAGTAATTGCATTGTAATTCTAATATAATATTTATTTTAATGCATTTTTATGAATTTATTACATTTTATCATTCTTATCGTAAAAGTCAACATGTTATAAATATGATTTTTTACATTCCTACATATTTTTACTTATGCTTGTGGGTTTTGTAAACTTTAATAAAGTATTCAATGTTATATTTAGAACGGTATTTTTATACATAAACCTTATATAACCTTATACATTCAAATATGACCATACAACTTAATCATAACAGGAATTAACTATGATAATTTCTTCCAGTTTAGTTGAAATGGCTAAAGTTTAAATTAGTAGTCTATCCCGTTAAGCCCATGAAATTGATTTACTGAGTATGTTCAAATCTCGTTCATTTTGGTCAGTATGACGTGAATGTTACCAACCATGTATAATCCAGATAATTAACTACAGAATTGAAAATGGCAATAAAGGGGGATAATTACCATGGTTTCAAACAGTGGGTAAGTTAAGTATTTGTGGATATAATAGGAGGAATTAATGGGCAGTACAGGAAACAATGAAATATATAAACTTATAATATAAACACCTTGATTTATCTGTCTGTTTATCTATCTACCTCTGGGTAACGCTGTTACAAAATGTTGTCAAACGTGTTTCAATCATAGATAAACATTTAAATTTAGATACTAACCCAGTCCTTTAAGTTGTTTCAGCAGATTTAAATTTATATTTAAAAAGATTGAACAAAAACAAAACACAGTTTTTGACATTCAAAACAAATTTCATTTCACAAACGTGTTGGCCAGTGGAAAATTGAAAACGTGTGATTAAACCTTTAACCAATTAAGCCTTTTCATATCAGAGTGATCGCATTGTCGAAAACAATAAATGATAATACTTTCTCCTTTCAAATTATCTTCAGTTTTTCTTACTTAGTAATCTTAAGTTTACAGTTATCCTTTTTATTCCAAAAGCTTAGATAGAATTAAAAATATAAGTTTTTTTTTTTAAACAGACGCCACAAGTGTCAGAGTTGTATTCTAGTAGACAATAACAATCTAACAATATTAATCTGATTCAGTTTTCATCCCTTATTATGTGATATATATAGTTTTATACATTTCGACAGAGGGAGAAATACTAATTAAAGTAAAAGAAGATGATATTTAAAATGAAATGAAAGTATGAAATAAAATATGTATTACAACTATATTCCAACAATCAGAACTTATACATCAATATTCAACATAATTTGTTATTTTAATAAAGTTTATCAAAATAGTATTTATAATTTAAGTTATAAAATGTACTGCTTATTTTATAAAATAACTAGAAAATATACTCGACGTTGATAGGGATTTAAAGGACAGAACTTAATGACTTCAATCATTAATATTTTCAAAATACGAAATGGCTGATTTTGGAAGAAATAAATCTCTTCTGCAAATTATGGGCAACATTTAATCGGGCTTCTGTGGATTTATGCACGATGACTACTAGTCTCTACTTGGTTTCCCAGTTTGACAATTTTTTTAATTCAGGTGCCATCCCTCTTCCTAAAAACCGCCCAATATGGTGTCACTGAACAAAACATTTAAGTAAGTGTCAAAAATGAGGCAGTAGCCATTTATTAGTTATACTGCTATAACCAAATTATGTCATTTAGGTGACATATGCCTGACAAAATTGATTAAGTTACAGATGAATTATATAATTGTTGATCAATGTATATTAGAGAAAATGAGCTTGAGCGCTGATTTTGACTGGCCATGTTGAGCAATGAACTTATAAACGCTTTATATTCACCACATAACCGAATTGTAAAAGAAAAACTCGGCTCATTTTAGAGGAGTTATCCTGGAACATATGATATTAGAAAAATAGATGCAGCATGTGCAATTTTTATCCAATCACTTTCAGGAGTAAACCCGTTCTGTTAAACATTAATTTACACCATATATCCAAATAAGGTTAAATATTAATTTACACCATATATCTTAAGTCACACGTGCCTCCTGGGTAGTGTTAAATGAGTAATGGCTAATGGTTATGGTATTAATTTGCAATATTCTTGTATTCTCCCTAGTTAGTTTATATAATTGTTTTCTACCTTTGTATTATTGTGAGATGCCAATTATGCAATAGATTGATTTCCAATAAAGCATATGTGACAACAACGTATAAAAAAAAATCGGTTCAATTTTATAGGAGGTACGTCGAATAAAGTATGTAGACAGGCAGATGACATCAAATCGTATTTAACTCAAGTAAGAAGTTTAGTCGGTTTCTTCCTTCAATTAAAAATCTCATACATGATTACTGTTTATGAAAAAGTATTTAAAATATCCAATAATTGGAAACTAGCATTTCGACTTTATCGTATTGCCATGGGTTCCACGTAGTTCTAATATATAGAAATATTTTTTCTTCTTAGACATATTTTCTCAAGTTCGATGAAGACATAGCACTCCTTATTAATCATTAATCAGTTTTGTAAAGAGACCCTGCACTGATGTTTCTATTTCGCGAAAAGTATTATGTTTACAGCGTGAAATTAACGGTCGGCCAACTTTTAACGTGGGTGAAGTTAATTAGAGGTAAAGTTTAAAAGAATCAGCCAACCGTAAAATTAATTTCGGACAGTGAGAAATATTCAATAACAAATTTTCTAACATTATACTACTATTCAACATAATTGATCCTTGAGATATATGGAAAATGGTTGGAGTCTTACATTGACCCACAGGAATATATTTATTTATCAAAATGGTGTGCTAAATGTTAGCTAAATGTTGTGTTACATAAATTCCAGTAATAAACAATTATTTACCATAAGATATTAAATGTCTATAACGTATGAATAGGCAGTGCTAGTTTAGGGTTAAATGCAATTTGATTAAATAGTACTTAGCAGAATTAAGAACTTATTATTTTTATTGCTATATTGTAATTCTCCAAGGTCGTAGAATACTTTATGTAAATTTAATTAGGTTAATGTTCCATTAACATATGGTATTACCCTGCATTTCTGTTCAAATCTTATTGTGTCAAATGAAATATAATTAAATAGTAAAAAATAAATTATAATGTTAAGTATGTACAATATGTGTTAGATGTTGTTACAAACACATAGATAATATTCGTAAAATACCTACCAGATTTTGACCAGAAGTCTAGAAGTGAAATATTTTCTTATTCCTCAACTTAACAAAGAATCCACAGTTGAGACAATAAAACCCACTCACTGCTAATAAGTCCGATTTCAGTGAGATTCCGATACTTTATGAATAAATTGTAAACACTTTCTATTTGCACAAAGTTAGTTAAAGCATAATTCAGTTTAAAATAAACAAACAAAATTTTGACGCTGTCTATATTTTACGAGTACGTGAAGGTAAAACAAAATGAAATGCTAAAACAGAAGACTAAAATTTGAGCCCCAAAAAATCTTGAGACTTGCGAATGATCTAAGGCACAGAAATAGTCAATGTGCTACAGCAAGGAATATGGTACGCACAGTATAATTAGAACATGGATAGCAAACTTATAAGTTAACATATTTCAGAAAAATATAGATTTCTAAGATAAGGGGATACAGACATTTTCAATTGGCAGATCTAAAGAACCAAAACACACGCTAATGCCGCGTTAAAACTGACCATACATTTGTGAATGTATTTTAAGAAGCTATGTGTATGTATGTATATATATATATATATATATATATATATATATATATATATATATATATATATATATGTGTGTGTGTGTGTGTGTGTGTTAAAAACTTAAATTATGTATCACATGATATTCTATTTTTCTAATTATAATGCATATTATATGAAAATTAAAATTTAGAGTAATATATTAAATAAGCTGACACAAATTTATACTAAAAGATGGCAACATAACTAACTAGCGTGTATCAGAAAGTACCATTAATTACCCACAGACGTAAAAATTCGTCACATTAACGTCATCGTTTCTGGTCACACATTTAATCAGGGCATCGTTAAATGGGGGCACTCATAAATCGAGGCCTCACTAAATACATGTGAAAACCGCATGTCCTGTGCTATTCCGAAACGGTGTGTTTAATGGCTTTGTTAGTGGGAAAGAAACCAAGAGGGAAATCAAATTACTTTCTGAGGTCGTAATTAAGGAACTTATTTCCCAAAGAAATCGAAAATGTCTTGACTTATCTCTACGATGTTGATTATATTAACTTCATTTTTTATCAAACGTATGCTCTAATGACTGCTTAAGCATTGTGTGGACGCAGGGATTGCTTGAGATTTTTGACTGCTTTCGCCAACTTTTTCGCCAAATACAATTTTCTCTCGACAAAGGGAGTTTCCACTCGACAAAATTTTATTTGATTTTCCATTTGAAAGAAATTTTGATTTGATTTATAAATTCGAAAATTTCAAAGATTTTTTTGGAAAAGACAAATAGAATAGTAGTATATATTACGGTTTCAAATTTTGCATTGGCAAAATTCCTAATCGTACGAGAATGTAATGCAAATCTATTTATATTTTATTCATTTAAAATAAACTGAATATAACATACTGAATTTCACAGGAAGCATATGATTATCTGTTAGACACATATAAAAAAATCTGATGTGGGCAACACATGCCTTTCCTTATATAATGTAATGCATTTACTACTTTTACAGTAAAAAAATACGTTTTTCTTATAGTCGATACTAATATTCTTTCCAAAATATTGAATTTTCGTCAATTAGTCTTCATTTTCATCGATGTAGCGTCATGTTTATCCATTTGGCGAGATTTTCGTTAATTTGGCAACATTTCAAAAAGTCGCCAAGTTGGCGACATTCTGCCAAATTCGGCGCCAAAATCTCGCCAAGCGTTATGCACTAAGATATAAGTTATTCTTACAGCAGATAAATGACTATTGGCGTTCAAATACAAAAGTATTACTCAAAGTATCTTTTTTCTTGAATGAAACGAGCTAGATCCACGAGAATGATGTCACCCAATTTATCGCATGGTATTACACATGAAAAGTGAACATGTTTCTCAATAGGAAATATTTTTATTTTTATTTTACATGACTTTTTGAAAAATTTTTTGAAAAATGTACAATATCTCGAGAACGGTTCATGTTAACGTTCTAAAATTTATGTCAATCGTTTTCTAATGAAAAATCACATGATAAATGTCTATCTATGTAACTTTATTAGTGGTTTTGATTTTTTGACGATTGTTTCAAAATTTCATTCGAAAATTGAGGGGGGTTCTGAACATTCGATTGCGTATAAAAACAGTAGGCTTCCAGTGTTTACGGATAGTGATTTTTGCACCACATTTGTATCCAATCGGTCCATTCGTTCGTCAGTTATTGTCTTCAAACACTTTATACTTTAACACACACACACACACACAGACATCACTTCAAAAATGTTTGTTCCGTGATCAGGGATGCTTGAAACATTCTCTCCCGTCGAAAACTTGAATTCGAATTTTCGACCCCGTCACAATACTTTCTTTATACATTATGTATATAAGGAAAGTAATAAGTCAGGAACATATTCATAGTTAATATAAATTTTAAAATGATTTTGCGATTCCACATAGTCAATCAAAGTAAGTAAAATCTCTTCTTACAGACTTTATCAATAAATGATTGTACTTCAATTAAATATTTATTATTTGAAATTTAAAACTCATTACTTTCCTTATATACATAATGTTTATAAAGAAAGTATGGTGACGGTGTCGAAAATTCGAAATTCGAGTTTTCGACGGGAGAGCACGTTTCAAGCATCCCTGATCGCGAATCGAACATTTTAAAGTGACGTATCTGTGTGTGTGTGTGTGTGTGCTGTATATGTGAGTGCGTGTATCAGTGAGTCTGTGGAGACGATAACTGACGAACGAATGGACCGTTTCGAACGAAATTTGGTACAACAATTACAATCCATAAGAACTGGAAGTCTATTGTTTTATACGCAATCGAATGTTCAGAACCCCCCTAAATTTTCGAGTGAAATTTTAAAAAAATCGTCAAAAAATCAAAACCTCTAATAAATTTACGGAAATAGACATTTTTGATGTAATTTTTCATTAGAAAAAGATTGACATGAATTTTAGAACGCTAAAATGAACCGTTCTCGAGATATTGCTCATTTTTCAAAGAAATTATCAAAAAGTCATATAAAATAAAATAAAAATATTCCTATTGAGAAACATATTCACTTTTCATATGTAATACCATGCGATACATTTGGTGACATCATTCTCGTGGATCTAGCTCGCTCTATTCATGAAAAAGATACTTTGAGTAATACTTTTGTATTTGAACGCCAATAGTCATTTATCAGCTGTAAGAATAACTTATTTCTCCGTCCATAACACTTGGCGAGATTTTGGCGACGAATTATAAGGAATGACGCCAACTTGATGAATTTTTTAAATGTTACTAAATTAACGAAAAACTCGCCAAATGGATAAAAATGACGCGAAATAAATGCAATTGACGACTCATTGACGAAAATTCAATGTCTTGTAATGAATATAAATATCTATTATAAAAGTAATATATTTTTTTTTTACTGTGAAAGTAGTAAATTCATTGCATTATATAAGGAAAGTCATGTGCTGCCCACATTAGATTTTTTTACTGTAAAAGTAGTAAATTCAGTGCATTATATAAGGAAAGTCAGGTGTTGCCTGCATCAGATTATATAAGATTAACCATAAGAATTCACCATACGGATTCATCACACGGATGCATCATACGGAATCGGATACTTTTAAATAAATTTTGATAGCGTAATAATTTTTGATTAGGTCTGGTATGAACTATAAAAAACTGAAAATTAAACCAAGTAGATTGCTCAAAGCGATATGCTTCGTAACTTGACAGTTAACATTTAACTTTATATCATTTCAATTTCTGACACTGGAATTTATTTTTCCATACTACGCAGTAGGATTCAAAAGTTCCCGGACTGAGTCTATAACTTAAAAAATATTTGTAGTAGAGCGACTACGATAACGTTTCTGTGTTACAACGTTCTCTCCATCTTCTAAAAGTGGTTCGACCCAAATCACGTGGTCGGTGGCTCGCCACGACGTCGTATTTTGTAGACGGGTGCACTTAGTGACCGGCGAGGGAAAGAAATGGCGTTTGTTGAGCAGAGAATGAATATCAAATTTTGTGTTCGCTTAGGAAAGAGTGCTACGGAGGTTTACGAAATGCTGAAGCCTGTGTACGGCAGTGATACATTATCGCAAACGCAAACTTTTGAGTGTCATTGACGTTTCAGAGAAGGCAGGGAAAGTGACGATGGCGACGAACGCTTAGGTCGTCCGCAGATTTCCCGCACTGCTGAAAACAAGTTTCTGCGACGGTACATGGGGACAGTCAGCAAACAATAGCGGAAGTAGCAGAATCAGTTGGGATATCCGAGGTCACATGTCAACGGATACTGACTAGGGATCTTAACCTGTATAGGGTGTGTTAACACATCGTTCACCGCTTGTTAACCGAAGACCAAAAGGGATCAGATCATGAGTGTTTTTGCAAGACAACGCTCCTGCACACCGATCCCTCTTCGCCGCTGACTTTCTTGCGAAAACGCAAACAACTGTTTTGCCACATCCTCTTTACTCCCCTGATTTCGTCCCCTGCGACTTCTCGCCCCCTGAACTGGCAAGTCGCTTGCAGGGTCGTCGATTTCAATCCGAAAATGAAGTTAAAAGTGCATTCAATGACCTTTACAAGCGATGGCAAAAGTGTTTTGTTGCGCAAGGGTCTTATTTCGAAGGAGGATGTGTTTCAGCATTTTAATTGATAATATTTTTTAAGTTATAGACTCAGTCTGGGAACTTTTGAATCTTACCTCGTATGTCAAACTGATGAATGTAATATTGCGTGCTCAGATAAAATTGGGAAAATTTTATCTAAAATTGAAAATAAGTAAATAAATAGAGTGGAATTCTAGCATTTAGACTAAATTCAAGTAGTCTGCGCCGAACAGCTCTTGTACTCAACTTTACATTGCATTACGCCATCTTATCTCGTATACGCCGAGATAGTTTTTTCTGTCACCTAGGCACAGTCTCTTAATTCTTCTATCATCATTTGCTGTCTTGCATCTTTTCCTGTCTTTACCAGTCTGGTTTTGTAGTAACTGAGTCTCCTTATACATCTTTAAATATTTAAAAATGCCACCTTTGGTTAAGTTTCTCCAATTATTTCTTCTAATTTCTTCATAACTGTAGCCTCGTTCACTTAATAATACAATTTTACAATTCTTTATGGGTGACCAGTCAACTCTTTGCGCCATTTATTTAATTTTATTACGGTTTACAAGCTCACCAAATCAAAGAACACACACACAAAAAAGAAACCAACTTGATAGCAATCATATAACACACTGATAAATGTCCTGTGATCTGTTGGCTCATTGCCAAAACAAGATGGCACCTGACCGGCTCTCTAAACACCCATGCTCATTGGCTAAATTCAAATGAAGAAAACTTACTTCATATAAACCTAAGCAAGCTGTGATTCTTTTTTCTGGTTATTTGGTTATATTTTTTATGGAACACAGATAATTAAACAAACGTTATAGCATTATAATCTTGAATAAATTATCATTCCATGGATATATAATTTCATGGTATTGGTACAAAAAGGTGGTATTATAAGCCATCAAACCTCAAAAATACACTTTTTCCAAAAAGTTTTCACCATTTTTGCTACTACTGTATATATCCTTTTATATTATATATATACATATATATATATATATATATATATACATTATATATATATATATATATATATATTAGTTTAAATATATCCTTTTTTTTTTTTTTTTTTTAATAACAAAATGTTTGCACAAATTTACGAGAAATAACGTGCTTCGAGGAAACACATACACAAATATATATGCATCATTAAAAATATGATTCGTTTTCTAGGAGGCTCAAAACATTTTGATTCATCAAAATTGGAGAGTCTATTTCTCCTTCATAATATTGTCCCACTGCATAAACTATGGTTTTTTAATTTATTTTTTCTTATCCCATAAAGATAAGAGGGACGTTTGTCATTGATTAAATCACCCGAAAGCACTTTACGGCGGCCTTTCGACTTCATTTAATTTGCCACCCAATTAAATTAAACTCCAAAATATGTAATGTAATGAAAATAAAAATAAAATTTGCGAATCACATTTTTTGATGTATTGTTCGTTATACAATGAAATACAGTTTTAGAAGGAAATTGTGTAGCAAAAGCCATACTAATTGCTCAGAGACAGTCGACCATTAGCGTCATCTTTTCGGATTGCAAATCTAATCAGGCGTCGTTTAGTGGGTGGCTCATGTATGCGAAAGCCGTAAGTCTTGCTTCATTCCAGGGCAGCGTGTTTAATGCCTTTGTTAGTGGAAAAGAAACCGCAAGGGAAACCGAATTATTTTCAGAGGTCGTGGGTAAAGAACTTGTTTTACAGGGGAATATCATAAATATCTCATTAAAGTCTGGAATATCTGACACGTTAATAATTTAAATTAACTGCAGTGTGGCTCTTCTCGACGTTCTCATACCAGAATCCTTTTTTAGCAGCTTGTGATTTGTTTTCATTTTTGAAAACTTTGAAAAATATGTACCGTGAGTGCAAATGATCACAATGTTAATACGTTGCACTTCATTTTAAAGGACTTGAAAAATTATTTCGCTTGCTGCTAAGTTCGATAATGTACCCGGGGGGATAACTTCCTCTGGGGGTCTACTAATGTCACTGACATAATAAATGTATCGTGGCGTTTTTTCATCAAAACGATTAAAATTATTAAATTTCGTGATCATTGATCCATAAATAATCCCTGCATGCATGAGTATGCTAAATTTTGTTCTATGCTATTATGTTAAGGAAATATAAAATTTCGAATAAATTTCGAAGTTTCCGCTGAAATTTAAAGCAAAACTCTTTCGTGTTCTAAATTTATCGTTAACAAAGCAAAATATAAAATTACGTGAAAATCCCTTAATATTTGTGTACAAAAGGAATAAACCACAAACAGACAGACAAACATAACTTCAAGAACATTCAAAGCGTATTCAAAAGATTCTAAGATATATATTGGTATCTCAATCTCATAAATACCCCATAGCCCACAAATTTGCTATTTTACCATCATCTGCAGCTCAGCGTTCTAGTTTCTTAATTGCTACTGCTTCTGTATTGAGTGACTTGCAGTATTACAGCATTTTGCAGTAAATCATTCATTGTGTTATGCAGCGTATACGCAGTCTTTTATTTTAGCGGCTTTTGAGGACCATTTTGCAAAACAATGGTAGGCTATTTTTTCCCTAATCGTATCAAAATCTAAACCATACCAGGGCAACCCACAAGTGATTTATCTATAAAGTTTTCTGAAATTTGGTCAATTATGTTTTGAGTTAGATTGGATACAAACATTGCACAGACAGACAGACTGACATACAGACATACAGACAGACAGACAGACACACACACACACACACACACACACACACACACACACACACAAACACAAACACGCGGGTACACAGACACAGACGCCACGATTAAAATGGTTTTTCATGTTTTAGAGATTCCTAAATATGTAGATTTGTCGAAAGCTCGAGTTGCAATTTTCGACACGTTACCAAAACTTTCTCTGTACATTACCATGTACTGTAGAGAAAGTAATAATTATAATATACAGTTGTGACACAAAAAAAATATATCTTTAAAGTTTGATACTGCAAAAAAGTTTACTTTGAGAATAAACCTCTAAAAAAAATTGAAAAAATGAACAGACTAAATTGCTCAAAGCGACATGTTTCAAGACTTGTCACTTTTTTCCATTTTAATCATTCCAAACTCCTAGTTTCGGAAATGTACACTTTTCTCCATGTCAAACTCAAGGACTTCTAATATGCTTAGAAAAATATAATAAAAAAAATACATATATGCTTGGATATTTGTTGTAGAAATGTAATGTACATTTTTCAAAGACAAACAGAATCCGTAGTGTAACACACACACGCAAGTTGAATGTTTTCAAAATAAGATATATAACTAAGTATGTTGCATTATTTTTAAATCAATGGTTACTATTTATTTATTTAGAATTCGCATTTGCCGCTGTATTAAAAGTGTTAAATTTGGATATGTTAAACGTATATAAAAATTTACATATTTTCGAATTTGTATTTTATATCATACATATTTGTATTTGTATTTATTATGTATCGCACAATACACCCAGTAAGTAATTTGTAAGATAGTGTATTGCATTTAATATATTATACATTAAATTATTTACTAAAGTAGAAATTATGAAATTGTAAACTCCATTTGTATAATCTATATGTAATATTTTGTGAAATATATGTTAAAAAGAAAAAAAATATCAGCAATATTAACATATGGCATAATTATATTGTATGATTTATTAATTAAGTGCATATTTATTATTGTGTGCGTGGTTAAGTTACATATTTAAAAGATTTTTTTAAATAATTAAATAATCTAAGAGTATTATTCTCTAAATGTTACGGTTAATGTACTTAAGCGTTAAATCTGAGAGGATAACACAAATTATTTGAAAATTTAATTTGAAGAATACAAAATAATGCAGTTTTTCACCAATGTCTTTAAATCCAAATAAATATATTTTTCTGCAATTGCTATACGAATGTGTTTTCACAAGCACTTCAAACTGATAGTGCGTGTTTATACATTATTTTTTACATAATTTCAGGTTTTTTCTAAGCAAAGAAGGAAAAATATTTTGCTACAGTTTAGACTTGGACATTATAGAGATTAAACAAAGTAAATGGTGTCAAAGCTTTGAACGAATGATTTATTTATATTTTATGATGGAGATGGCCAATGCTGTCCATCTGCTGTTATAAACACTCTAGGCATTAACCTTTGTGTTAAGAAACGTGTTTTATTATTAATCTTACCTACAATTGGAGTTGTTAACAATTGCACGCACTTAATGGCTGAAATAGTAGCATAAAGGATTTCAGGGATACTTTTATAAGCAGGTTGTAATAGCCATTTTAGTCTCAATTGGGTACTAAACGTTAAAAAATAACGGTTAAATATAGCCATAAAATTGAAATGCTGTATAAGCTTACCTACTATAGCTATCATATATGAACCACATAGAATTTACTTTATAACTTAAAATATTATCTTAATTATTGGTAACTAAAACCACTTTTTAAGTAAATTGAAAAATATTTTAAATGTATGGTTTTATTTTTTCCCATATATACAATATAAAGACCATATAAGAACAAGAAAGATCAATCATGCTTAAAGCATTGATTATGAAACACTTTCCAACTTCAATGCAATTTTATTTAAACAATTCTAAAATGCAATACATTCCTCGGTAATATTTTGAAAGTTATCACAATACTGCATTAATTTATTATATTTGAAAACTTAAACTTTCATCGAAAAAAAAGAACTTCATTCAAATGACGGCATTGAAATATAAATTGCCTGATTTAAGCATATCTAAAATGTTATACATTCCTCGGTAATAGTTTTAGAATTATCATAATACTACGATAATTTATTATATTTGAAAACTTCATCGAAAACAACTGAAATTAATTCAAATGACGTCATAGAAAAAATATCACGCCTGGATCTCTCTATAAAAACAGGATTTCATTCATAACTTTCTCCCATTCATTTCATTCATCACCATACTATAATAATTTATTTTATTTAAACATTTTGTTTAAGACCATGGAGCTACAAAAAATTAAACTCTATGCTTAAAACTTCATCGAAAAAATCGTCCTTCTCTTTATGAAATCAATTAATATTTCATTCATATCAGCCATGCAGACTCCATGGACTAAATTATTTTGTGTTAAAAAAATACAGGAATTCTAATACAACTCATTCTATATATTTTGCTGTTTTCATTTTACATAGGTGAAAATTAGGCTTCGTTTTAGAAATAATCAAATTTGGATGATCATTTAAACTCAAATATATTGTCATTGCATTGTTTCAGTATGTAGATGCACAGAATTTAAGCAAAAATAAAGTAGGTTTGGGACGGATGCAACACTCAATATGAATTAAAAAGAACATAAAAAAATCACGATTTTGAAACAAGATGGATGCCATATATCATTTTGAAGTGGGTCATGTGATCGTTTCATTTCATGGTCACGTGATCGTTTCATATAAGACTTGCATTTATTATTTTAATTTTTATTTAAAAAACTACTGAATATATTTCGCTGAATTTTTTTTTATATATTTTATGGAACAATTTGAATATTACCTAAAATTTTCGAAGCAATTTGTGAATTTTAAATCCGCTTAAAAAATGTTTGAAAAATTAGGTCCCATAGGGCTCAATGTATTTCATTTTTTCGACCCGGTTTCAATCCAAAACTAATTGGGTGATATTATTCATTTATATTCCCTTAGGTTCTACAGACCGTCTGAACAACATACTAAAATTTCATTTTGATTAAGTCATTTTTACGGCAGTTATCGTGCTAACGGACAAACAGACAGACAGAATGAACAATGTCATAAACACTTTTCAACTTTGTTGTAAAGTGTTAAAAATACTCCCATTATGACGGAATCGAATATTTTAATTAGAGTTTTCGTGGAAAGAGCACATTCCAAGCAAACTTGAACGATAATCAAAAGTTATTTTTGATGTTATGTCTATGTGTATGTAAGTGTGAGTGCGTCTTTGTGTGTTCGTGTGTTTATACGTGTGTGTGTGCGTGTGTGTGTGCCTGTATGTCCGTGAGATTTTGAAAGCAATATCTCACAAACGAATGGAGTGTTTTCCAATCAAAACTTGGGACAAATATTAAAATCTGTGAATACTCGAAGCCTAGTGATTTTAAACGCTATACTTGTGCGTTAATGACCATTTCTTATATAAAGTTGCATTAGAAAACGAATGGCACAAACTTCAGGACGCTAGCCTGAATCGTTCTCAAGATATTGCACGTTTATCTAATAAAACTGGGTCGGTCGCAGAAGCACACCTCTATTCTGGAGATATAAAGACTTGCCATGCGCGCTGCACATTACAGTTGTGTTAAAAACGAGGAGCACATGCAATTTTCATTGAGTGCCTTGTCATGACTCTGTCCTTGGAGTAGCATGCTTTGCTCGTAAAGCTTTTCTGCCAGAACGGTGACTGTGCTTTTACTGCTCTCAGGAGGTTCCGGACATTAAAAGAGCTTAAAATCTAGTCCAATGTCTGCATTTGACCTGCGGAAGATGATTGTCGTGAAAGAATTCATTACAAATTCCTTCTATAGGATTCTAATATTATCATCAATACTTAAAATTGAAAATATAAAAGATCCTACCTCAGATTCCCGGGGAAGCAGTAGATTGATGACAGTATTTGAGCACTTCTATCGGTTTCTCTCGATGTCGTGAAAGAATTCATTACAAAACCTAGCACGAAGATCTTTCATGTTTCTTTTACGGTATACCAATCTTTTGTTCAACTTTTTCCTATCTAACTGGTTCAAATGGTCTAAGTCAGCAACACTATTGTCCTTGTTTTCCTGTAAAAACATTGCAGGAGTTAGTGGACTCAGGTCATTCACGTCTTCTGATACATAAGTTATTGGTCTTGAGTTAAGTAGGCTTTCACAATCACATAAGACCGTTGCCATTTCTTCATAACATAAAGATGTTTTTCCAAGAACTTTTCTCAAAATCCGTTTCATAAGACCAACTAACCGCTCCCAAAATCCACCCCACCAAGGAGCGGAAGTAGGAATGAATTTCCAAGTAATCGGTTCAATATTTAGTTTCAATTTTTCCAGATTGATAGTTTTAAGGAAGTTTTCTGACCCGACAAAATTTGTTCCATGGTCAGAATAGATTATAGACGGTCTTCCTCTGCGTGCTTTGAATCTTCTAAGTGCCAACAGAAAATTATCAGTAGAAAGAGCTGTTAGCAGTTCCAAATGAACAGTTCGATAAATGGCGCATGTCACAATTAGAATCCAGGTCTTTTGTCGATCTTTAAGAATTAAAGGACCTGCTACATCTACTCCAATTATCTCAAAGACAGAGGCATCCTTCCCTCGATCTTCAGGTAAAGTTCCTTCAGGAATATGCGGTGGTCTTACACTAAACCTTTGGCATACGACACACGATTGGATAACTTTTTTGATAGTTCTTCTACTTTTCAGTATCCAATAATTTTCTCTTAACGCAGCCATTAAAAATTGTACTCCAGCATGTCCGAGTTCTTTATGTTTCCAAATTATCAAACTCTTAACCACATTGTGGTCCGTTGGCAGAACAATTGGAAATCTGAAATTTTCTTCATCTGCTCGCATGAAAACTTTCGTCTTGATTCTTAAAAGTCCATTAGAATCTGTAATAATTGGTATGGATTTAAGTCTACTATTATTTTCATCCAAGAAAACATCCTTTTGTACTTTCCTCAGAATCACAAGTTCAGCTTTTTTAAGCTCATTAGTATCTAGCTTCCCAAGTTTTCTATCTCCAGATTTCTTAGCATTTTCGGCAAATCTATATATCCATCCAGTGACTCTTATTATTTTCTGGTATGAGGATATATAATGATAATAATCATCTTTCTCTTCATTTATAGATGATACTATGATCTTCCTTTTCTCTGAATTCACCACCTTCTCATCTGGAATCAGTTCGAAGTCAGGCCAGTTATCCCTGGAACACTTCAACCATAACGGGCCTTCCCACCAATTTCCTTTGATAAGTGTTTTCACAGAACATCCTCTTGATGGGAGATCCGCAGGGTTCTGGACTCCCGGCACGAAATTCCAATCATTGGCGGAAGATAGACTTCTGATTTCCCGTATTCTATTGGAAACAAAAGTAACCCAATGACCCTCTCTTTTGATCCAATATAAAGCGTCCATTGAGTCAGACCAATAAAATGTCTCAATATCTTCCATATTTAGATCTTTCTCTACCGTGTCTGCCAATCTTGCTCCAATGTTACAAGCTAATAACTCCAATCGTGGTATGGATATACCTTTTAAAGGAGCTACCCTTGATCTTGCTTGTATTAACTGACAGGTTACACTATTTTCCTTTTCTGCTCGAAAAAAAATACAAGTGGCATACGATAACTTGGAAGCATCACAAAACACATGTAATGTCAGCTGCGCATCATTGAGGTCTAAACTGGATAGTCTTCGGGGAATCCTAGCGTTTTTTAATTCAAGTAGTTGATTCTTCCAATTATCAAATTTCTTAACAATATCATCAGGCAATGCAGAGTCCCACGATGCTTCAATTTTCCAACATTCTTGTAGAAGAAGTTTTGGTATTAAAGTCACAGGACATGTAAACCCAATTGGGTCAAATATTCTATGTGCCACAGATAAGATTCTTCTCTTTGTGACGGGTTCTTCATTGTCTGTATCGATGAACAAACATGACAAGGTATCCTTCTCAATGTTCCACGAAAGACCCAACACCGGTACATCAGTTTCTTCAGCATTCAGACTATGCAAATTTTGTACATGTTTCTTCTCTGAAGAAAACTCGTTGTTCCTCCATCCACGTAGGTCGAATTTCGCTGATGACAGAAGTTTCTGAGACTCGGTACGAAAATGATCTAACTCTTCCATTGTATCGACACTTGCAACGCAGTTGTCAACGTACATAGAGTCTTTGAGTTTTTTAGCAAGCTCTTTCAGCGGTTCTGTAACTTGATCCAAAAGGTGAGTCAATACAGCAGCGAGGAGAAAAGGGCTGCAGGACACTCCAAAAACAACTCGAGTGTGTCTGTAAGTGATTACTTTGTGAGGATCGCCGTCCTTCCACCACAAAAACTGCAAAAACTCCCTGTCATTTTCGTGTAAGCTTATTTGTAGGAAGGCTTTTCGGATGTCAGCTATTACTCCGATCTTACCCCACCTGAATCTGTTCAGAATTGATGGTATCAATTCTATCAAATTGGGTCACTTTTCCAGGCATTCGTTTAACGATACAGAATTGCGGGTTTTGGCTGACCCATCAAAAACCGGTCTAATCTTGGTCGTGGCTTGTTCTTTTATCACTGCTCTATGAGGCAAGTAGTGTACGACGGAATTTTCATCGGTAAGTTTTTCGAGTCCTGGACTAATTTCTTCTATTATCCCCTCCTTTTCCCATCCGTCAAATACCTTTTGATAAGCTTCTAGCTTGTTAATCGAATTAAGGGATTTTACTGTGTTTTTAAGCCTTTTTTCGGCCAAGTTTTTGTGATCAGATAATGGCTGATGTCCATCTAACCATGGTAAACATACTTGGTATCTGCCTGTTTTGTCTCTGGAAACAGTTTCGTGAAAGTGTCTTAAAGCAAGATCTTGTACTTCTAATTTTGTTCGTTTTTCACTCGGGTCACTAATGCCCAAAGAATCAAAGTTCCAGAGATCAGTTATCTTAGCATTGTTTACATGTAGAGATAGCAACAAAAGAGAATTATCAATCTTGCTTTCTCTATGATCCTTGCCCATTACTGTCCAGCCTAAGTGGGTATTTATGGCTACTAAACCTCCAGAAAGATGTTTTACATCCCCAGTAAATAATTTTCCTGCTAAGTCTGCCCCAATAAGTATATGAATTTCATTTCTATTCTTCTCGAACAAACATGATTTTTCCTTTATTTCAATGTCACTAACAAAAATACCAAGGTTTCTTAATTCACTTATGCATTGAGAATCATCGATTTTAGGAATAGAAGCACAAATTTTTCTTTGATCCATCGCTTCAAATTCACAGTTGTATTTCTTATCGATGCTAGTTAACTTTACCCGATATTTCTTGTGTGTTTCAGAATTTTCTATACCCCCAAAAAGTCCGTGAATTACTGTTTCTTCTCCCAAGCATTTTAATCCCATTCTTTTAGCTACGTATTTGCTCACGTACGATTTTTGGCTGCCAGTATCAATAATTATTCTTACTAAATGTTCCAAACCTTTTTCATTAATACACACAATCATTGTTTGTAAATAAACTTCTTTAGAGCAAGAGTGATTTGTAAGTACTGTGTTTTCTACTACTTCAGTGTTTTCATTTTTAACATCTGGCTTACTAGCGCAATTATCATTCCTTTTAATAAAACACATTATATCTAAATGCCTTTTTCCACATTCCGAACAAGTTACTTTTACTTTACAATCTCTGGAAATATGATTCATTTTTAGACATCGAAAACATGCACCCTTTTTAATTAAAAGAGATTTCCTTTCTTCAAGTGCTAATCCGCGAGCATATTTACAAGTAGAGCTCTGGTGATATTTACCACAGAATACACATATTTTATTATTTTCTTGAACATCTGAGCTAAATAATTCTGCAGTTGTAGCGACCTTCGCTTTTCCGAACTTCACTTGTGGTAAATTTCTCTCTGGGTCATCAGATCTGTTTATCCTCCGAGAGGGTAGAAAAGATTTATGAGTTTCATGTTGATTCATTTCGGAAATGTAAGTGTTTGATCGTTCGCGAGCTCTTAACTGCTTATCCATGAAGCCAATTAAATTGTTTATGGTATAGTCAGCATCATTAAATTCTTTGCTGAAGTCAAAGACTAAATCATATGGTAGTAATTTCAAAATCATGGGGCACAATAAACTACCAAAAGTATCGGAGGAAACGCCAAGGGATTCTAAACTTCTAATTTGTGTTTGGCAGTTGTCAAAAAGTTTTCTAAATCCTTTAACATCATTAGATCGTCTAAGAGGAGAAATATGTAATAAATGATTCATGTGGGCATTTATTAGAACGTCATTTCGGCCGAATCGGTCTTTTAACAAATCAATTGCTTTGACATAATTTTCAGACGAAATAGCGAATCCTTCGACAGTACCCAAAGCAGTGCTTCCTAAATGTGCTTTTAGATAGTTAAATTTGTCGACTTGATCTAAATACTCATTTTTGTGTATTGCGGTTTCGAATGAATTCCAAAACGTCAACCACTGACTCACATCACCATAAAATTTCGGAATTGTGATTTTTGGTAATTTCACACTGATGTGGTGTTCACTTCGTTTTATACTCGATTTCGAGTCTTCCTTAGAGTGTGGTATAACATCATTTTGAATATTTTGATTTAGAGCACGTAATCTTTTCTTTGCTCTAAAACTCCAAATAACTACTCTTTCGCGGTATTCTTCCGCCGATTCAATTTCTTTTTCAATATCATCTGGTTTCAAAAGTTGTCCTAAATCATTATCAACTAATTTAAGAGTTTCAAATTTATCCGTTAATTGTTCCAATAACTCTTCGATTTCATTTTCATTTACTTCTGTTTTTTCTAGTTCAGTTTCTAATTTATTAATGACTTTAGTAACATTCGATCTTAACACTCCGCGTTTCTTTTTGTGTGCAGTAATCATTTCATCGGCCATCGTTTTCTATCAAATATTTTCAAACTCTTCAAAATTCAAAATTAATTAAAGTGTTCAATCTTATAATTTGTTATCAAAATATCTGCTCACAGATCCCGGCAGGGATGTCATGTCGTGAAAGAATTCATTACAAATTCCTTCTATAGGATTCTAATATTATCATCAATACTTAAAATTGAAAATATAAAAGATCCTACCTCAGATTCCCGGGGAAGCAGTAGATTGATGACAGTATTTGAGCACTTCTATCGGTTTCTGTCGATTCTGAAAATACTTAAGTTTAATTAAAATAAAGATATCTCCAATAATTAGCCGAGTCGGTTTTCATTTTTTAGATTATATAATTTCACTACACACTAATATGTTACATATTTACAAATCATTAATAATCTTTACAGTGATCTTAGTTCCATACTGTTCACTGATCGACAGTTCTTTTTCATCTCTGGCGTTCGTTTCTCAAAGTCCCAGCAACATGTGTTAGGAGTGACGTCACGGAAATGTTTTATGCGCAATATATCTTCTGTAAGTGGCAATTCTGTCAGCTCACCCAATTCAAAACATCATTAACGCCATCAGAAGGGCAGAATATGAAAGTTCGATGTAACAGTTTTTCGACAATGATTCTTAAATTTGAAGAGATTGGTTCATTGAGCGTGAAACGTGGCAGAGGGAGGAAACCAATTGTTGAGATATCAGTGGAATACTTGGCTGATGCATCATTATAGGAATAGACGACCAGTAGTCTGGGAAGCTGCAGTGCTCCCGAAATGCCCGATAGTTAGATATGCCTGCCAGCATGGTCAGTAAAATTATACGAAACATCCTGCAGTGTTATCCATACAAAATTACGCATGTTCAGGAGTTGCTTCCTATTGATCTGCTACAACGAGCAGTTTTCGCGCTACAATGTCTTGCTCGGATGGAAGTGGATAATGAGTGGCCGTGTAGCATTTTATGAACGGACGAATCCATCCCCACTGCAACCATTGCCTCTTCATTCTGCATAGATCACTGTGTGGTGCTTGTTTACGGCAAAGTTTATTGTTGGTCCATTCTTTTTCAAGTAGATAGGTCCTACGATCCCAGTTACTTGTACCGTCACTGGTCAGCGTTATGAAGTTTTTGTGAGGAACCACATCATTCCCGCATTTCAACAGCGTCAATGTCTGGAGAGCACAACTTTTATGGAAGATGGCGCTCTTCCGCACTTGCAACACCAGGGAAGCAGCTGCTGATTATCCATTTCGGAAATGACATAATTATCAGCCGTCAATGTCCAACAGTCTAGCCGCCACGCTCACCTTGCCTTACTCATTGCGACTTCTGGCTTCAGGAACACCTCAAGAATATTGTGTACAGGGGTCGGATTGCGAACTTGGCTGGCTTAACAGCACGCATTACGCACCACATCCACAGCATCACCTCCGATACACTCTGATCTGTTGTGGAACAAGCTATTTAGAGCCTCCAACTTGTAGCCGAGCACGGTGGACAGTATATTGAACATTTCTTGCGTATATCGTAGGTGTTTGTTTCATATTTTCATGATGTTTCAATCAATTATTAAATTAAGTGATGTTGATTAAATTGTCGTTTTCTTTAGTTGACTATTGGTTTCGTCTGGCTAACAACACCCCGTTTTTGGCAAATACAGCGCCATCTATCGGTGCATTTTATGAAGTATTTATTTTCCTTCGCCAAACAAATTCCATTGCTTCACGTATACTTATGTCAAATATCAAGTTATTCTGACCAGTGGTTCTTACTTTACAGCGTTTTAAAATCAGAAATTTAATTATAATCACCCTGTACTTATGTAATAGTTTGTATTTTTACAACCAACAGTTTGTCAATAGTCATTTACATATATTAAACGCACTTCGCTCCATCTGAGTGTAGAAGCTGACGATAAATTTTGCGAACTTGGCGATTTATTTTGCAAAATATCGCCAATTTGGCGATGAATCGACTCAGACTGACGAAAATATAGTCAAAATTGCAAAACATTGGTGTTAAATTAACGGGCATAACACTAAATTGATGAATTAGTCTTTAAAATAGTTTAAAAGTATCTTGATTATATTGCTTATTGCTGATGTTATCAAGAATTAATTATTAATTGTGAATATAAAGTTGAACGAAATATTAGGTACTAAGATATAGTTCTGCGTGTTGTCATCTTTAAAACCGCCAAATGTACAATTGAACGTTATTAGTCGTGTATATTATACATCCTTTTTTCACTGTGAAAGGAGTAAATAAATTGCATTATATAGGGGAAGACATCTGCTGCTCACATCAAATTTCTACTATTTTGGAATAGTATCTAAAATCCTGGGTATTTATTATGAAGGAGTAAGCCACTATATTTTCACTTGCAAAAGGACATATATCCAATCCAATAGTAATTATCCATTGTTAAAGGATATTTGGAGCTTATGTTTATTTAAAATCTAATTTGAGGATATACGATTGTTTTTAAGCAGCTAAACCTTTTCTTACGGGTGGGACAGCGTCCATCTCAAACGAAAAGCCTCTCAAAAAGATAGTTATTTGACATAGCCTATCCGTCCGCAAAGGGGGATCGTGCCCTCCAAGGACGTCAATGTCTGCAAAGGGGAGATCGAACTGTTTGGGACAGGGTATGTCAAATACCTTTCTTTTTGAGAGGTTCTTCGTTTGTTATGAAAGCTGTCTCACCCGTAAGCAAATAGTTAATATAATCACAGATAAAATTATTCCAGTTTTCTAGAACATATCTATGGAGGAAGAATAAATTCTAGCCATTAGTCACACATCAGATTATGGCACTTGTGTCTGTTAAAGAAGTTTTTCGAGTCTTTCTGAAAAAAAATATAGCATCTCCCGCTTGTTCAGGATACTGAATGATGGGAAATCTATTTTTGCCTCGTTAACCTGAAGAAAAGTCAATATGAGTAGACATTGATTTCGCAGATATTTTTTGTTGTTGTTTGATAGCTCTTTCTGACTAGTTTTTTTCTCTTTCCCTATGATGTATTTTTTATAAAAGAAAGGTGTGATTTTGACTTAACAGAGTGCTACATTTTTAT
This sequence comes from Amaurobius ferox, assembly GCA_951213105.1. NCBI lineage: Eukaryota > Metazoa > Arthropoda > Arachnida > Araneae > Amaurobiidae > Amaurobius > Amaurobius ferox. Next base: position 140,362,313 of record OX578134.1, read on the forward strand.
TTTAAGATTAATTTATAAGATATGTTAAATCAGCCATTTGTTTAAACGTGTGTTAACGATGCAGCTTAAAATTATAGTAGGTTCCTTGTAGTAGGTTTTCTTGTAGTAAGTTTCTTGTAGCAGATTTTCTTGTAGTAGGTTCTTTGTAGCAGGTTTTCTTGTAATAGGTTTTCTTGTAGTAGGTTTTCTTATAATAGATTTTCTTTTAATAGGTTTTCTTGTAGTAGGTTTTCTTGCAGTAGGTTTTCTTATAGTAGGTTTTTTCAAAGTGGTTTTTTTTGCTGCTACTGCAGTTATCTGATCTCCCATGCTAAAGAAAGAATAATGATCATATGCTCTAGAGGTACATTTCTAGATTTGAGATTACCCCATCTAGGTGGATAAATTAAATATGAACTCAGCCATTGCAGACGTTGGTCACTGCAATGAATCTTGAGTTATATCGCTAAAAATGTAACACCCGCTTTGTAGTAAAGACTGAATCCGTTGTTTTGCACCGTAGTTAGGCGAAATTGTGGTTGATAGAGAGTATTTTTGACTGCTAATCCATATAGATTTTAAGAAATCTAAAGAGAATAAGTTTCGTATCTCATGTTCAACGATTAATGAGAAATATCAGTTGTCATTCTTAGTATTTATATCATAGTTTTTTTCTTTAGAATATGTGCGTGTTATTATCTTATCGTGCGTGTTATTATATGTTATCTTGTACGTGTGACTGAATATATTCTTTAAGAAGGAAAAAAAGGAAAATTGCACAGAATTATAATTACGAAGAGTAATTTACTGATATAAAATAACTAGCATGAATTAATATATTCATAAATTGTTATGATATTATCATTATTATGAATCTGTATAGCTAGAGTAATTATTTCAGTTCTAATTATTTGGAAAACTAACAAATATCTTAAGTAACTGATTATATTAGTTATAGAATGATGGCACATATTTTTATGCAATAGATAATTACTTTCCTTATTAAAAGTATGTTAAGTCATTTCAAAAAGTAATTGGCAGGTAAATAAATAAGTTAGTTGACAAGTGATTAAATAAAGTAGTTGATGCGTCATTAAATAAAATAATTGATAAATAATAAAATCATGTAAATTATAATGCATTTTTATAGCTGGTATATATGTTGTATATGTTGAATTAAAAAGCAAAATCCAGTGAAGCTGTTTAATTATAGAGCTACATATAAAATGCGAACATTAAGTGAAAGTTAAACTTTAAGAAAAGTATTTGTGCAAACAGATGTGCGAAAATTTCTGATTTCAAGATTTTGAAGTCAATATATGTTTTAGGACCCCCTGAACACGGTGTAGCTATTTCAGAGTGATGTTCGTCCGTCAGTCTGTCTGCAGGTCCGTGGTCAATTTTTTGTGTACACGCTACTGTACACGACGCAATAAATATTAATGGATTTAACGAAACTTTATATTTAACTAGATATAGACTAGATATCTTGATATATAGAACTAAAAATATTTTTTTTAATTGGAACGAAAACTTTCGAAAACTATTTCAAAATGCTATATTTCCATAACATAACAGTACAAGACAGAATTTGACATCATTGTGGATAAAAAGGATTAATTATGGATTAATGATCACGAAACTTAACAGTTTCAATCAGAGTGAAAAATAGCCACGATAGAACTTTCGTGTTTGTGACGTCATAATCCCCCCCCCCCCCCGAGAGTGTGCAGTGTCACACTTGTTATTAATCTAAAGATCACAATGGTATCAGGAAAACTTATGATATCATAAAACGTTTTATCTGATATCACTATACTTTATATATAATATATCAGATGGTATCATGGAAATTTGTTTCTGTTTTCTTAATGAGAATGCAGAACTAGATAAAAATTCAAATTCGAGAGAAAATTATTTTATATTTTATATTTTCTTATATTTCATATTTTCTTTGCATGACAGGGCAGGGCAAAATATGACATGTTTATTTAAGCCTGCATTATGGGTTATTTATGGCTCAATGATCCCGAAGTTTAATAGTTTCAATAACTGTAGTAGAAAATTGCCGTAATGCGATTTTTGTGTTCGTTTTATCAGCCCCCTCGGTGGGAGGGCGATACATTATCATATTTCGTATCAATCAAAATAGTTTTTCAAACCCTTTAAAATGAAGGCTAACATACTAAAATTGTGATCATATGGGCCAACCAAAGAGATTTCTCAATTTTTTTCTTGAAAATGTTTTTTTGCATAAAAAGATATAAATAAAAAAAATCTTAAACTAAAATCCGCGTTGAACCCCACACCAGTCAATTTATAATATATTCGAGTCATGCTAAAACATCCGAATAGCTTTTTGTTCTATATTTCATTTTTAATATACCCTAAGAATATTGAATCTGCAGTTGACATATCATTAGGGAAGAAACAATTTGGCGCAAAGTAAAAGATTGCATAATGAGATTCCTTTACAAATAAAAAAAACCTTATTAGCTTCAACCACAAAGGACTGAAACTATTGCTGCTTTATGGATTGTTACGTTATGAATCACAGTTTCAAAGGCACATATCATTAAAAGCTGCTTATTATCTATAATTTAAATATGTGATATAACTTTAACCTAAATGTATTTTAACTATTAATACAATTGTGTCTTTGATATATAATGTTTTTTGCATCTAAAATGTTGATGAGAACATATTTTATTTATGAGTTTGATTTATAAAACCTATTACACGTTACAATTGATAGATGCCTGTTACATGCCATTTATTTGTATGTACAATCGATAATTATGCAGAAATTTCAAATAAACGGCATTTCTACTAAATATAGGAAGAGATATAAAGTATTTAAAATAATTTTTATATATTATTTTCATTCTTAATCATTTCATGTAACCTATATAACAGCTACACCATAAGATAATGCAGAATTGTTTTTAACAATTTGATGAAACACAACTGCATCACTGTACGTTTGTAATTGATTTGACTAATTGTGACTTGCCTGTTGACGTTGAGCTGCAGAAGTAGTCCACATTTTTGTTGAATTTACCTTCATTAACTACATCTTTAATTATACTTACACAGTATCTGATGGATGATATATCACTTATTGACATGTATCAGTTACTTTTAATGATACATGTCAATAAGTGCATGTATCAGTAAAAGTAACTGATACATACACTTCTGTAAAGTTTAGATCGTTACTGATAAAGTCTATTCGTATATAATGCAAACTTATTGTTAATGGAAACCAACTATTCTTTTAGATAGTTGTTGTTTGTAATCGCATATAATATACGCATATAATTGCAAAAATATATAACATACTGGTATATACATATAAATGTATAACTCGCTATGCAAAACAGCTACTTTTATAATCGTTGCCGCCTACAAATTTTAAAATTCACACAATCCTAAGTTTTTGAGTAGTAATATCTATCTCATAAAAACATACTATTAACGTTCAGGTACTGGTATCTTCAAATAGATGGGGATACAGGTATTTTTACAACTATCTTTGAATCTTGATGATGTCTTCTTTATATTTATCAAATATCTCAGCATATACTTTTAAGCAGCTACTTAACCACGCCAAAATAATCAGCCGGAACGGAACTGTGGATATCGCCAATCCTTCGAGGCTTCCTTAAGACTGTTTAATTCAAACTCGTGTTATTGTATTATGTCAGCTTTGTAATTGGCATGCTATTTCTTAGACTTAGATAGATGGACGTGGATAGATATTTGACGAGGATAGATATTTGATTGCGTTTCCTGTTTTGAAAATTACTCCCAAGCATTTCCTAAATTAACCCATAATAATTCCTTATTTGGGGCCTCTACTTACGGATTCAGGACTGCTGCCTGCCAGTTAAGGTTTTCTCCTTAGATCACATGAGGTTCTGATCATACATAATATTCACTTGTAATATGTATCTAGTACAGAGATATGTAAGCTATTGCTCGCGATGCGTGTAGAAATTTAGTTCTCTTCATGGAACATAAACATTACGTTCTAGAGTAGTGGTCGACAACCATTTTGTATTTGAGGACCGCATTTAGCTATTGAACTCAAATAATGGCCAGCAAATACAAAATAGGTGATGTATGGAGAGGGGGATAAACAGCAATTAGCAATATGAAAGTTATTTTAACCCGGCATGAAAATTAATTTCCATCTTCGGAACAATTGACAATCGTAGTTCTGAACTTGTCATGGCCGAATTCCTAGATAGAAAAATCCGAATACTATTTAGAGATTTCGCTATTACTATTTAGGAAAATGTTTTCTGAAACAATATAAAATGCATAATTTTCAGATTCGGTAATTATTTTTTTTCTATATTCTTAATGATATGTTAAGACTATATTACATTTGTTGACATTTCAGTAGCATTTCCTTCACAGTTGTTCGAATTTTAAGCAACCTGTTGGAGTGCCATTTTATACCGTGTGCTACAGCCTTGATCAAAAATATTAGGCACCTTAATTTTTCTACTTTAACTGCGGGTATGTAACTTTAAACCACCTCATTTGTTTATGATTGCATGCGTAGTAGGAAGTTTAAATAACAATGCAAAAGTCGTTTCAATCGACAACCAATAAAACATTTCCAGATCGGTAATTGGAAATTCCAAGTTTTTGTGAAATAAGTCGGTTGCATTCGCTGTTCTGGTTTGTAGACTTGCACGCGATTGCTGCTTATCTCATATGAATTTGAGGTCTTGTCTGTATAAAATGCCGAAAACTAAGGAGCTTAGTAACGAACAACGGTTGAAAAGTGAAAAGTGAAATGTTCCAGAAAAGTGAAATGTTCGAGATGCGCGGCACAATACACTATGAAACGTCCTTAGAATACTGTTAGTAATTTAAATCGTCGAAGAAGTGGGAGAAAAGTGATCACTACACCCAGGGATGGCCGACTTTTGAAATGATTTGCATTGAAAAATCGTAGAAAATCTTCATTTCAATTAGCTGCGGGATTGTCAGAGGCAACAAGAAAAATAATCTCTGCTCCAGCTACTTGAAGACAGTTTGTAGAAGCTGTATTGAAAGGCTGCAAGGCCAGGAAGAAGCCATGGATTTCCGAAATAGACAAAAAGAAACGGTTGGAATGGGCTCTTAAACATCGTCATTTTACTGAAGAAGATTGGTCAAAAGTTCTGTGGTCTGATGAATCGAACGTTCAGGTATGTTTCATCTCACTTGCTTTTATTCAAAACTAACGTCAAATTGTCAATATGTAGCTACTTTTTTTGTAAAGCTCTTCTGGATGTTAGTAAAAAAATTTCAATACTGTAAGAATTTGGAACATCTGGTGTGAAAGGCCCAGACCATGCAGCCAACCCAGGGGTTTACGGCAGTTAAATGCATGGCCGGGAGAGGAACATCTGGTGTGTCTTATGTGAGGATACGTGTAAGTGAGGAATATATGGAAGAGTACATAGTGCCGACTGTGAAACATGGTGGTGGCACTATAATGATTTAGGGATACATGGCAGCCGACGGTGTGGACGAAATGTACATATGTGAGGGACGAATTAACTCGTCGATACAAGCATGGATGGGGTCAGACTCCAACAAGACAATGCAACTTGTCACACATCTACTATGACTATGAAGTGGTTCATTGAAAATGGTGTACATCTTTTGCATTCTCCTCCACAGTCTCCAGACCTCAACCTCATTGAACAGTTTTGGGATTTTATCAAACATAAGATCAGGAAGCATTCCATTATTTCAAAAACTACCTTAAAATTCATACTGCAAGAGGAATGGAAAAATATACCGAGCGAGGACTGCAGTAGGTTAGTACGCTCTATGCCTAAAAGAATTAATGCCGTTATAAAGGCAAAAGGAAGTCCAATCAAATATTGATAAGTTTGAATAAAAAAATATTAATTTGAATCTCTGCATTTTTATTTTATCCCAACACATTAGTAGTTTAAAATAAATGCATTTCAGTAGGGTGCCTAATACTTTTAATCAAGGCTATACGTAACAAATTGGAAAGATAGCCAGTAGTTATTTGTTCTATCTATTTTGATTAACTGCTAGACATGCGACGGAATTGCTTGCTGGATACATTAAAGAATTTCTATATAGGTTAACAATTTCGAACATATTTGTCGTTCAGGGCAGAGCACCATATACTGTGCACCTTCATACTGTGACATTATTTAATTGAATTGCTTACAGAATTCATTGACGAATTTCCATATAAGTTTAACAGTTCCTGATCGCAATGTGAACCAGTTAAGGTGTACCTAGTCCGAAGACTTTAACCTCCGGTATGTACAAATATTTGTTTCCATCATATCATTTAAGCAGAATACGTCAACAATTTAATTTTATCTTCTATTATAAAAAACATTGTATTAAAATATTATTGGTGTACATGGACAATACACGAAAATATTTCCTTTCTAATTTTTTTCTGTAATCTCATACTCTATGGGGAGATAGAATGATGCTATCATTTTTGGGTTTTATTAAAGACTGTTCAAGTGCTATAGTTGAAAAATAATTCCCTATGACCTGTAGATCTAAAAATGAATTGAAAGTTAGACTGGAAATATCAGAATTACGTCTTATATGAAATCCACACTGAAAAGTTATTTATTTTTCCATATTTTTTCTTGGTCATTTTAGCTCCTGCGGAAATAGTCATTTGTAATGAAACCATATGCTTCAAATTTTACCCAAAGCTTACCCATGCATTGCGAATGTATTGGCAATAAATAATATTCCAATTCCGCAATAAAACTAAAAATGTAAGGAGTGTATAAGTGTGGGTGTGGCCATATATGCAATTATCGGCTTATTCACAATTGCATCTTGAAGATATTTTCTAAATACTATGGAGCCCTTAAACATTTTTTATCGTGTGATCTGCAGATATTCGTTAGTATGCTGCAGTGACATTATTGGTAGTAGATAAAGAAGAGTGGTTTGGTTATGGAAATAGAATCATAAAGGCTATGCCTGATGCGACAAAAATCACGGTAAAAATTCAGATGATGCAGATTCACTAAATCACTTGCGCGTTTCATACGCTTATGAAATGCGCTCTTTAGGGATCCTCCGTTATGTTAAATTGTTATCAACCTCCACTTCAATAGCTTCAAGCTTATTTAATATATGGTTGGGCCGTCATCTCGGCAACGAATCACAGAGAAGCCAGCTTGATGTCAGTGAAGTAAAATTTCGTCTGTCGTAACGTTTAGGTCCAAGGAGGATTTTGAGAAGAGTTGCCAAACTACAATCAGCTTTCGCATCAGTACAGTTAAAAATCACTTTTTAATTTTGAAGTGACAATATTCAGGCGTAAGCAACTTATACAGAGATATTGAATTGTGATGTGCACCCTCTTCCCAATGACATTCGAACAAATTTAGTGACGTCGGCGGAGTAGACGTCGCAGTTAACAAGTTCAGTCTCTCCGGAGAGTCCAAAAGCAAAATGTGCGTAATGTCGCTTCCACTAACATCATATGCGCAGAGCGATGTAAAAAAAATGCAGTCATGACCAGCATAATTCCCCTTAAAGACTAAAAACGAAATCGCAGGGCTTTGCAATAAAGATCGTTGTTCAAGTTAAAAATAAAGTAACCGAAATAATGTAAAGGAAATAAAAGTAACTGAAAAATAATGTAATTATAACAAAACTACTACAGATACATTTTTCATTTTTCATTTTTACCATCTTTATTAGTTTGCTAAATATAATTTCTAATGATAAATTATTTGTATATCAATTTGTTTAATTAATCTTATGATGCCCAACATTTATTATTTAGTAGGTTATGAAACAATAGTAAGAAAAGCAATGGATTTAATTTTTTTTTATATTTTCCGTTTTTCCGGACTATCTTTCGTTCCTAAGACGGTTAAGAAATGTTTTACTGCAATGCTAATTTTCTATAAAGATAATTGTCACGATTTTCAGTTTGTTTATTTCTTAAGGAGGTAGTACTGCTGTAACCTTTACCAGAGCTCTTTAGCAAAGGTAAAGTACAAAGCCTCCTTTACTATTATTTAAGGAGATAGAACAAACTGGTTATAAATTTATCAATAATACACTGAATATAGAAAATTCGTCGCCAATTTTCCCCAAATATATCACCACGTTTTCCGAGCACATATAAAGACGATTAGACCTAGAACATCACAGTATCAATATCCAAGAACAAAAAATTCGAACCCCCAATTTTCGGATCTTGAGATCAGTGAGCTAACTGCTCTTAGGAGATAACTTTACAGATATATTTATTTACAATAGATACCCTAAAGGCACCAATTTAGGGGACATACACTAAAGACACCAATGGGGATACCCTAAAAACGCAAATTATAACACATAAGCAATTTAAAAAGAATCCTGACTCAACATAACCATGTAACATAGACTTGAAAGTTTATACATTTCCTGTAATTATCTACATCTAAAAATTAAGTCCAAATTGAAAGACAAAAATTGAACTGATAATATTTCAACACTTTACGTAACACTAAAATTGTTTTGAATATTTCCTTGAGGTTAGAATAAACTAAAACAAATGCTTGCAGTTAGGAACTCGTATTGTCTCTAATCAGAAATATATAAAGCTGATTGAGTTTGTAAGAACGTAAATGAGGTTCACCATGGGAATGACATTTGTTAACTATGTCATTAGTTTAAATACTTAAAGACTTTCCTAAATGAGGTAAGAAATTGGACACCAGGGAAATGGTCATTTCCTGACTCTAACCGATAATAAAATTAATGAAGATTGTATTACTTTCATGAGAATCCATACTTATTTTAATGCACAAAGTTATATTATGTTCGATATTAGTCTTTACGGATTTTAAATGGAGTCTTTTAGAATATATTTCTAAGATGATATACAAAATATATATAAATATGTCATGCAATGAAATAAGGCTTTTAACGAAAACATTCATGTACAATTTTCAGACTACAAAATGGAAACGAAATAATCTGGAACTACTTGCAGTTAATACAGTTACCTAGCTGTACCCACGCAGAACATCTGTGCTCTGGGTATCTGCAATAATTTTAATGTTAGGACTATAGAAAATAATAGAAAATTACAATTAGAAAATAATCATTTACTTGACTCTATGTTTTGCATTTCTTCTGTGGCTGAGAATATATTCAACACTTTCTTTCAGACCGTGGAAGTCTATCAGCTTCATTTTTCAAAGATTTTTCTTTCAAAATCTTCAACTACTCGTCATGTCCTTCTACGTGCATTATGGCAAAATCTACGAGCATTACAAACAGATAACTTTCCGCCATAAAGCCATCTCGAAATGAATTAGAAATGCTAAAAATGTTGACTTAAAATAAATAAAATAGTTATTTAAAATGTTTATTTAACGTGTTGCAATTCAGCAAGAGTATTTAGAAAATATCATTTCATCATTTTCTTTCATTTTCCCTCTTTTATCTTCATGTTCTGAACAATCTAATGTAAGCTGAACTCGTTACAAACAAGAATCAGATCTTTTCTGGTGTAATGTATCTATGACTTGTACTGCCTTTTAAAAAAAGAAACATATTTTTATAAGTTTTATTGTATTAGCAAAGTTTGAGCTATATGTACAACTAATATAGTGAGAATAAAGATTAGAATAAAGTGAGAGTGTGGGTTTGAATATCGTGAGAATGTGGGTTAGAATATAGTGAGAGTGAGGGTTAGAATTTAGTGAGAGTAAGCGCATTCTATATGCTGTGTCTTCAAGGAACATTAAATAACTATTATTTTAACTTTATATAAATGTCGTTGTATTTGTTTTATATTTGCATAAATATACTAGTCAAAAGTGAAATTGCAACATCATGAAGGAATGAACGTAGTCATATGCTCATCACTGTACCGGTAGACGAGAGAGTCATATGCAAATGATTAAGTTTTCGTATGTATCGGGTCATGTGATACCCAGTTTCGGGTGATAAAGACCAGCAGATAGCTCGTCCCATAAATGCCATCAGCGATGAGATTAAGCACACAAACATTCGAAAAAGGGAAAAAGCAACGCGCCGAAGACGCCAGCCTGCTATATAACGGCAGTTAACAGCTGAAGAAGTATACCGTATTCTGGGACTGCATGGCGTGGGTTTGTAGATGCGTGCAACTGCTACACGTCTTGAGAACCATTTGAGTACCATCCAGTGATGCGTGACACGATGGCCGCAGGAACATCAGAGAACACGCTGAAGAGGGAGTGGATCGAATAGGTGCACGGCAGAGCGCATACAGACCGGAAGATTCTCTGAACGACTAGTCGATATGCGTTCGCAACGCCAAGTGACAACCAAAACAGTCTGTTACTTTAAATAGTAGCACCTATGTTCACAAACCAGGTTGCATGGAATACAGCTGCTCGCAAGGTGGCCAGGCACTGGGGTGCCATTAACACTCCAAACAGCGATGCAGGTATGGCGTGGTATCGTCGTCAATGCAACTGGATCAATGAATGCCATTGGGTTTTGTTTACGGATGAATCTCACTTTTGCCTCTGGAATAATGGCAGCCATGGACGGATGCGGCGGCTTCCCGTGAAACGCCACTTGCCAGCCCATATCATCGAATGTCACACCGGCCCCACATCGGGTATAATAGTTTGGGATGGTATAATGTTCGATCAGCGGACAACTCTGGTGCACATTGCAGGTAATCTGACAGAGGACCGGTGCGGCACAATTTTTGTAATGTCTTTAGTTCGGCCGCTGGTGCTGGTCGTTCCCGGCATGGAGTGCCAGCAAGACCACACCGCACGGCGGAATGTCAACAGTCTGCACTGAATGGACATCATTTCCTGGCCGGCAACCTCGCCGGTTCTCTCTCCCATTCTCTCTCCCAACACGAATGTGCTCTCATCGAACGTCATGTGCATGGAGGACAACCGGTAAATACCGTATACAGAGTATAGACGAACTGCGTGCTACATTGGACGTTGCTTGGCAAGGATTACCTCATGCAATCATTAATAGTCAAGTCGATAGTATACTTCCCTGTTTAGGGGCCTGCATAGCTGCCAGTGGGGGTCACAATTTTTACTGGATAAACAGGTTTCTTTTACATATCTTTGTTTGTTCTTTTAATCATTTGCATATGACGCTCTATCTTATCGGTACTGTGATTTGCATATGGCAACGCGCATTCCTTCATGGTGTTGTAATTTCACTTTTGATGAGTGTATAAAACTTTAAATTTAGTAACATTTGAAACAAAACATGAAATAAAAAAATATATCGATAATTGATCATATTCCTAAAATAGCATCAATGTCCAATTATATAAGTTACATAAACAATCAAAAGTCCAAGGTGATTTAATAGCATTCACACGAGTCTCTTTCAATTACGAATATTTTCGACGTAAAAGACAGCACATTCTATTTTCCGCTCTAATGGTTCGTAAAAATGCAATGAATTTCAAACAAAGTTACTGAAGTTTTGTTAGTCCCTAACTCTGTCAGAAATTGCAAAATAAATTTCAAAATTAATTGCACTGCAGTGTTTGGTGCAAGAATTTATCTCATAAATAAATTATTTTAGCGTATCCAGATGTGGAGCAACACTAAAATAATTTCATTGTATCGTAAGTGACACAAATATTCCTTAAGATGCAGACGTCAATACCACACACATGCATTACCTTGATTAGATGATAGTTGTTTAAATGTACTGGAGAATTCAGAAGAAAAAATGCTCTTAGGAAAAAATTTGTAAAAGTGGAAAATTTGGTAATATTTTCATTTGGAAATATTTCAAATTTTGGTAATATTTCTCAATGTAAAATACCCTGCATTCTATTTTCTGCTCCAGGGGTTCGTTAAAATGTAATGAAATTAAAACAAAGTAAACGAAGTTTTGTTAGTACCCAAATCTTTAAAAAGTTGTAAAATAATTTCTAAAATTAATTGCACTGTCGTTACAGTTGCAAGAATTTATCTGATAAATGACTTATTTTACCGTACCCAAACCTAGAGCAACACTAGAATAATTTCATTACTTTGTATCGGATACGGATATTCTTTGATATTTTGACGTCAATATCACATGCTTAACCTTGCCTACATGGTAGTGGTTGAAGTGTACTGGAGAATTTTCGGAAAAAATGTTCTTCGGAAAAAGTTTTAAATGGTAATTTTTTAATATTTCAATTTGGTTATATTTTAAATTTTGGTAATATTTTCCTATGTAAAAGACGCCATATTTTATTTTCTGCTTCAGTGGTTCGTAAAAATGTAATGAATTTAAAACGAAGTTACTGAAGTTAGTGCATAACTTGTAACTTGTACCTAAAATACAAATAGAAAATTCAATTGCATTGCAAGTACACTTTGATGAAACTACTTGAGGGTAATGAAACTATTATTCTTCATCTTCTAAATCAACAACTTTAGCCACTATGCAACAGTTTACACTTAGAGAATCTTTTATAAACTTTATTTTAGATGTTCCAATTATTCAGTATTTAACTGGAGCGTTTATTATTTCCTCGAGGTTTAAGAATTTCGTTTTCAGTACCAAAACATTATCGTTGACAGCACGGTATTGTAAATAACACATGTCATTGTAAATAGCACATGTCATAAAACATCAATTTACTGGTGAACAGAAAACTTGTTGAACTCACTTCACGCCTACGTCATGAACTAATTACTTACTATTCACCATACCGATTACTGTAATATCCATTATACTAGTCTCATGTTCTACAATGCAATATCATTTCATACGACCGTTAACAACAAAAAGTCACATTTCATTTAATAACAAAACGTCACTTTTGTACGTCCAGCATCCATCCAATTAAAAGAAATAAAAAAAAAGCATGAATGAGTCACAATTGCTGTATTCTTAATAAGATTGAATTCAATGCGAGTAGTATGTCCTATGAATAAAATAAATGCTTATTTTTTAGAATCTATTGAAGAGCTCAATAATTGAGAGAATTTATCAAGTTCCTTGTAAGTAGAGATTTTCACATACGCATTGATTGATTAAACTAAACGTGCCTTAAAGAATAAAGTAAAATGGCATCTTATTTGTGCCAAAAAACATGGAATTAATAAGTCTTTAGCTCACCCCTGATGGATGGATAATTCATTCTTTTGTTTTTCACTTTTTTTACCTCCATTATGCAAAATGTTCTTCAAGTTTCAATTTGAAACTCCATGAAGTTTTCATATCAACAAAAATGTTAGTAATCTGGTTAATGATTTGTCAATACTTCTGTCAATACAATGATTCGTCTGTACTTCTGTACTTCGTCGTTCTGTACTTCGTTCTGTGTTCGTCTGTACTTCGTCAATATTTCTGTCAATACAATGATGTTTCGGAAAAATAAAAGTTACATTAAGTAAATAATTGTACTAGTTATGCATATGATTTGATTTATTTCAGAAAATTAACTATTTGATACATATTCAACTATGTAAAACATTCTTACATTCATGGAAATTTTACATATTTTATTTCATAATTACGTGTGCTATGAGCGTGTTACTCACATATTGCAGATTCCTAACTTCCATAGCTTTATATCTCTATAAGAATTGCCTGTTTTTGCACTGCATCATTTTAACACGAATCTTTCACGGTACTATGTATCTAAATTTTTGTATGACCAGGCTTATCTTAGCTTAACCTGAAATAAAATGCTTAAAACTCAGAAATTAATATTGAAATGCAAACTAAGTATGCGCTGTTTGCGAACAATGCAGGAAATTTTAAAAATAAATCTTGTGGAATTTATAAATACAAAACAGGAGGTACGCACCGAAGTACTATACGCTTTTAGTTATTACTTTTCATACAATACTTCAATCTACAAAATATTTTGACTCAAAATATTCTGATGATATTAAAGTTTATTTTAATTACTCATCAATATCCCTAATAAGAAAGATAGCAGACTCTATTTTCCGCTCCAGTGGCTCGTAAAAATGAAATAAGTTTAAACATATGTATCATAGTTTTGTTACTATATGTCATATTTAAAATTTGCAAATTAAATTACAGAAATAATTACACTTCATGACTGGGACAACGGCTTATTTCGCAAACAACGTACTTTCCCTTACACAAGTGCAGAATTATATAGAAACAATGTCATTATTTTAAAACAAATATGTATACTAGTTTGGGGAGTTAATTCGGATATTTAATGCCTTAAATATGAAATTTTTATATAATTATTTAAGTGCAAAATAGAAAGATAAATTGCATTTTGTAGATAATTATATAAAAGAATAAACTTCAGGATCGTATTTTATAAAATTATCTACACGAAGTTATATATATATATATATATATATATATATGTATATATATATACAGGGTGTAAATAAACTGATGGTCAAAAATTAAGGGGTTATAGAACTCACCAAAACAAACAACTTTCACAATACAATGTGAGGTCGGAAAGCAACATGCGAGCCGCCGCTTTCTCTGGAGTGGATGAAACGTCGCGTCAAAATGGAGAACACAGTGAACCCGCTTGCTACACGTTTCAGATGCCCCCAGCAAAGGTTCTCTATGAATGTGTGGGCAAGGATTATCCGTGACCAATTAATTGGCCCGTATGTGTTACCAGACCGCCAAGATGGACAGAAGTACCTCAACTTCCTCCAGCAGGTGCTGCCAGATTTACTGCGTGTTGTACAGTAAACAATCGAGTGATTATGTGGTGCCAGCACAACATAGCGCCAGTACATTACACCAGGATTTTGCGTAACTACCTGGACATTGCTGTTCCGAACAGATGGATTGGCCGTGCTGATTCCGTCGCGTGGTCTCTCAGATCTCCTAATCTGTCCGATCTGTCCTGCCTGGACTTTTTCCTCTGGGGATAACTAAAAAGCGCCGTTTACAAGACGCCCATCGAGTCACTAAAGGACCTTATCGCCCGAATTAGCATTGCAGCTGCAGACGTTCGTGAAATGCTAGGAATCTTCCAAAATGTACGTGATTCTCTCCGTCGCCGCTGTGACGCCTGTTTCGCAGTTGGTGTTTATTCATTTGAGCATTTGTTCTAAACATTTTGTCAATAAATTTCCATTATTCGTATTCACTTCACTTCCTTTTGATGCGACGTTTCATCCACTCCCAGAGAAAGTGCCCCCTCGCTGCTCGCAGGTTGCTTTCCGACTCCACATTGTATTGTGGAAGTTGTTTGTTTTGGAAAGTTCTATAACCCCTTTCATTTCTTACCATCAGTTTATATACACCCTGTATATATATATATATATATATATATATATATATATATATAATTATTTATATAATATTCATTATTATTCATATAACTGTGTAATGAAGATTTTAATTAAATATAGTGTATAGAGAAGATATGTATGTTTCACTCTTGTTCATAGCTATTTCACATGTTCAGTGTACACACATGTAACACAAGTGTGTTAGTTTTACGCGTTTGCTCGCCCCTTTATTGGTATTTTTAATGCCTATAATAAATCCATTTTTACCAGTTTATGATTTAAACATAATGCATTCATGATACTTTGTATCTATCGAATAATCATTTAATAATATAATAATTAATTAATAATACCTTTGGAGTAAAAATGTTAAAAATAATAAATTTTTAACGGAATGCAAAATATACACAAGTATGCAACTTCTGTAAACAACTAAAATATGTTTTTGAAGAAGTCGTGTCATACTTTTATATATAATAATAAATGAATATGCCTGTCTGTCTGTGTCATCTGTAATGAAACTCTCACCAACCAACATACATGAAATTTAGTGCAGAAGTACCCCGACTCCCGAAATGGAAATGCCTCATCAAGATATAGTTTAAAAGTTAAAATATATATATAATTCACATCAGTCCAATATGAATACAGGTCCCTAATTTAATTGATAGCGCCATCTATTTTACGGTATTTAAACTAAATTCTAAAACAAACTCTTATCGGACTCTACATGTATCTCAAAAGAAACATAATCGGCCCTTTAAAATTCAGACTGTCTTTCATATCCTCAATAATTGCAAAAGTTAAATCGAAGAGGATTGACAAATCGCAGAGGATTGAAAAGTAACGGGGATGAAACAAGAACTTATAGTTATTGCGGAAATTTCCCAGAGACGGAATTATCTCTAGAACATACTTTCACCTGTCCAACCAAGTGACCTAGCAGTATATTGAAGAATTTCCACAGAAAAAACTATACTTCAATTTAATTATTCAAATTGCAGAGATTGTCATATCTGCTCAAAGATCTATTTAAAACCTGATTCAAATGCACAAGACACCAACCAACCAACCAATCATTTTGTTCAAAAATGTTATTTGACTCGGTCTAACAAATACAATCCAAAATGTGAGATTTATTTAGAAAGAAAATATATATTTGATAAAACGTTGACTATTTTAAATTAATATTATTGTTAGAGGATTTTAAATAAATATATCAGTTTGCAAATTATTCTATTGCTTAAATATTCCTATTTCAATCGTTTATATATTTACTAGTTAATTATCAGCTGATAACGACCTATTTAGTTTATTTTTATTTCGATAAATATATAGCCTCGTTTTCTCAACTACAGTGTCCCTCGCAATATATTCTATGTATCTCGTAAACAAGAACATCTGACAAACTAAATGCTCATCTGGAATATACCCCGTAATATACCTGCTTCATAGCAGTTGGAGACACATACAGATTGATCCTGGAAAAAAAATAAAAGAACAACAGCTAATTTTAACTTTCTATAATCTCATGAATTTTTCACCCTTGTGAGAAGTAATTAAATAGGTAGTATCTAAAACTTTCAAATTCCCAAAAATAGAAATTTGAATATATATGACAACGATAGATAATTTCTTTCGTAGAGGGTATATTTCAATTATGATACAAAGTCCGTCTGCCAGTCATTCCTCTGATATCGTCAATCCACCTATATGTTTTCTGATTCAGCGTTACACATAGAATTGACGCATTATATAAGATGTCATGTAAACGCTTAAGTAATGTTTCAAAATTTCTTAAGGCATTAAATCCCTTTTAATTACTCATCTAATCTCCCTAATGTTAATAGTAACATTTTTCACCTTCCGGTTTAGTAGCAGGGAAAAATGTAATAAGTTAAAACTAATTTACCGTAGTTTTGTTAATAGTTACCATTTTTCAAAATTTACAAATGAGATTACAAAAATAATTGCATTACTCTGACTGCGACAACGATTTATATCATAAACAACTTATATTTCCTTGCACTATTGTGAAGGAACCGAGAAATAATTACATTCTTTCGTAACATATATGCGTTTTCGTTGAGGAAATTACAGGAAATGTTTAGTCAAATTTTTACGCATTCAGTAATTGCATGTTGTTCAGAAGCAAATATTTTTTGCTAAAAATGACATGTTTACGAGCATTATAATACAAGTTGCTGTACATTATTAGTGTGCGAGAAATAAAACAGATGTGAGAGTTAGTCTGTAAAAATTTTATATTTAATGCATATTAAGAAATTTATCTGTATATAAATTTTTGGTATACCTTGAATTTCCGTTATTAAAGGGCATTATGTATAGTTATTCCTACAGTTCATTGATTTATATGAATTCATTATTGGAGAGAAAAAAATATATATTTCAGAGGTTAAATTAGTAAAAATGTGTTTATATGTTTTTTATGGATGGATATTTTTAAGAATGAATATTTTTATGAATGATTTGCTTTTATGAATATTCATATATAAGTAATTTTGTGGATGAATATTTATGAATGAATATTTGCAAGGAAGAATACTTATGGATGATTTGTTATGAATAAATGTTTTTATGGATGATTTGGTATGAATGAATGTTATTATGGATGATTACGTATGGAGAAATATATTTATGGGTGAATATTTATGGATCAATATTTGTAAGGAAGAATAATTATGAATTAATTATTAGGAATGAATGTTTTTATGGATGAATATATTATGGTTGAATATCTATAGAAGATTATTTATGGATGAATATTTCTAGATAAATATTCTTATGAACGAATAATTTTTATATATGGATCTTAGAAAAATTCTTAAAGGCATTGCTGCCCCAACCGGGAATCGAACCTTGTATCTTCGAACTAGTCAGCCGACGCTCTACCGTTGAGCTACTGCTACAAAATTAGAAGCTTTTATTGTCGAAGTGGACTCTGCATTCTCCACACACTGATGTCAGCTTGATGGGGAACTAACACTCTGACTGACCACCTCCTGCAATTTTTACCTCTTGTTAGCCTCCTGCTATTACTATTTTCACCCAGGTTAGTATCATTCACGGTCGTTATCCTCTCACTTTGAAATTCGCACTCAATCTTCCAAAGTCCACTGAATCCGTACTAAGTCGTAGTATGGTCCCATTCATACCTCCAACATCTTTGCACTCACCTACAAGGCTGATTTGTTCGGACGTCATTGTAAAGAGTCGTGCTGCCCCAGAAGGGAATCGAACCCTGGAACTCCGAACTGACCAGCGGACGCTCTACCCTTGAGCTACTGAGACGATATTCCAAGCTCTTATCGTCAAAGTGAACTCTGCAAAGTCTTCAAGCACCTCAATAGCTTTAAAAGGCACACGAGTATACACGTTACTTCTATCTATATTAAAGCGAACATGCCCGATTGAATAAAAGAGAATGCATCATATAGAAGATTGTTAATACCTATTGAAAAGTCAGATCATCAGGGGCTGTAATACGGTGACATATAAATAGTTGTCAATGTACACGGTAACAATTTTTCTCGAATTTGAATGTGCATTCTTGCTGACGTAGGGCATTTTGAACAGGGTGTACATTAGATTCATGCCCACGTAAAGGTTGTTTATTTTAGCTTTCCTGTATATGAAAGCACTTCGATAATAAACATACTGAGTGAAATAAATGTCTTCTATAACATATTCATTGCCGTTGCTTAATCATTCGACATTGTTCTACAACTTTATACTATAAGTTGCTTTTGTCGTCCATCTCTCTTCGTTGGGGTGTTCGTTATCCTAATATTTTTAATTCTCAACAAGGAGGCGTTTAAATCACTTTTATTCGATCACAAATAGTCAATTTACTCTGGATAGCTTTAACATGTATATTTACATTCTTTCTTTACTAAGTTATCGGGGTGCTAAAGATGTTTTTTTATAATCCTGCATGATCAAAATATATTAATAAAAAATGTAGCTTAGGATTAAATAATAATTCCTATAATATCAGTTTTATATAGCTTCAATTTTGTAGAGTAAAATACATATATTTCAAAATTTAAACTGTTAAGAACGCCTAAATATAAGTTTTACGGATAACCATTTCTATATATTCAAATCTAAAAATAAATACGTAAATTTAATAAAAAAACTAAAACAGTAAAATTAAAACCATGTTCCATTCGTATTTTTGACATTGGGTTTGTTGGTTCTTTTGCGCTGATGAAGGAATCCAGCATGTCTTCGAAACACCTGTATGCTACATTATTATTTTATCTCTGCTTATATACGTTGCTCAAGTTTTCCTCACGTTGCTCAAGTTTTCCTCAAATACAATCTAATTCCCTCCAAATATTTTGAATGTTAATGACGTACGTGCGTTGAATAAAAATTTTCTTTTAAAAAGTATGCCGTATCTTTCAGATTTATACAAAAATATTTTTATCTCTGTTAAATTTGATGTCTAAATTGATTTAATTTAACTTTTAACCTTATGAATAGAATACTCTTATTTAATGGTTAATTTGGATTTGGTAGTAAATGTATAGCGCAAATTTGCGAGATTTTTGTATTTTTAGCAATTTCATCATTCAGTCATTGATGTAAGAACTCATTACAGAAAATACGTATTTAAAATTCCTCTAATTAGCTTTACCTCGGATATCAGCTCTCCTGTCTGGTAAACAAGAATCTGGAGAGCCTTAACTGGAAAAGAAGCTGGCAATCTCATGGCTGGACAGTGAGTGTGATTGATGAGAAATCCATTTTTACCCTTGTTAACCCGAAAAGAGGTTGAAGCGACGAGTCTGAACTTTTCAGAGTGTGGCATTCATATATATTCTGTTTTATTATGTTGAGAAGCATATGTGTGTTACATAAATGAATTAATACGTATGTTTAAGGAAAAAATATAATTAAATAAAAATATATTCAAGATTTTTTATATAGAAAAAATAATTTTTGATAATCCTACTAGGTATATTGCTAACAGATATATCACTATTATATTTCAATGCATTTTTTACTTTCCTTATATACATAATGTATAAGGAAAGTATTGTGACGGGGTCGAAAATTCGAATTCGAGTTTTTGACGGGAGAGCACGTTTCAAGCATCCGTGATCACGAATCAAACATTTTTGAAGTGATGTCTGTGTGTGTATGTGTGAAAGTATGTGTGTGTGTGTCAGTCAGTCTGTGGAGACGATAACTGACGAGCGAATGGACCGATTCGAACGAAATTTGGTACAAAAATCACAATCCGCAAACACTGGAAGCCTATTGTTTTTATACGCAATCGAATGTTCAGAACTCCCCTAAATTTTCGAGTGAAATTTGAAAAAATCGTCAACAAATCAAAACCGCTTATAAAGTTACGCAAATAGACATTTCTTATGTAATTTTTCATTAGAAAACATTTGACATAAATTCTAGAACGCTAACATGAACCGTTCTCGAGATATTGCACATTTTTCAAAAAAATTATCAAAAAGTTATATAAAATAAAAAAAAATATTTCCTATTGAGAAACATGTTCACTTTTCATATGTAATACCATACGATTAATTGGGTGACATCATTCTCGTGGAACTAGCTCGTTCCATTCAGGAAAAAATATACTTTGAGTAATACTTTTTTATTTGAACGCCAATAGTCATTTATATGCGGTACGAATAACTTATTTCTCCGTCCATAACGCTTGGCGAGATTTTGGCGACGAATTTGGCGAAATATCGCTAACTTGGCGACATTTTTAATTGTTGTCAAATTAACAAAAATCTCACCAAATGGATACAAATAACTCTAAATCAATGAAAATGACGACTAATTGAAGAAAATTCAATATCTTGGAAAGAATATAAGTATCTACAATAAGAATAACATTTTTTTAACTGTAAAAGTAGTAAATTCATTACATTATATAAGGAATGTCATGTGTTGCCCGCATCAGATTTTTTAAACTGCAATAGCAAAATATATTGCATACCAATAATGAGATAAATAAATATGGGATCGTGTAAGGAAATAAGGATTATTCGAAAGACATCGTTGAATGCTTAATTTATAAATTATTTTCAATATTACTATGTCGATGTTTCACTTACAATCGTTCAGTTAATTATAATATTTGAATATTTATAATTTTCTGTATTAAACGATAATGTTTAATTATGCCACAAAAATATTTTTATCATAAAAATTTTAATATGTAGTAATGCACATATTGAAAATGTATTTCATTATATGATGTTGACTGGTAATTACGTATATCCCAAAAACTAGAAAATGTTCCAGACTTTATCTTACATTTAAAGTAGGAATTAATTACAGTCGTCCCTTAAATGTTTCAAATCGAGAAGACGAATATGGTGTGGTAGAACTTGCGGCGGTCCCCCCTTACCTACTACGTAGTCGTAATAAGATCTAAAGAAAAACCTAAACAGGCTTTTGCCAACTTATACAACAGCATGAGATAGTAGTTCAAATTCGCTCAATAATCAGACAAATTGAAAGCATCTTTTCAATTTCAAATATCGATATATTATGTAGCTTTCGGATTACCTCACATCGAGAAAACAAAATACAAAATATAACAAAATTTCTAAATTTTAAACGCAAATAAACAAATTATCTTTTAACAAACTGTCATAACCGTATTTGTTTTGTATATCCCGGGAGATACACTTGGTTAATTAAAACTCGGCTGTTTTCTTCCCTACAGTGGTCTGATACATTTTAAATCTTTCTGATTAGGGCATTAAAATATTATACGTGATAAGCTCTATGTTTATTTTCTATAAAAAAATAATATGTATTTATTGTAAAAATGTAATATTATACATCAGTTGTACGTTTTTAACCAATTTATTAACCGTATCATAATTTAACAAGAAAGATCAATCATGCTTAAAGCATTGATTATGAAACACTTTTCAACTTCAATGCAATTTTATTTAAAAAAGTCCCTTAAATGTTTCAAATGATCCCGGGAGATACACTTGGTTAATTAAAACTCGGCTGTTTTCTTCCCTACAGTGGTCTGATACATTTTAAATCTTTCTGATTAGGGCATTAAAATATTATACGTGATAAGCTCTATGTTTATTTTCTATAAAAAAATAATATGTATTTATTGTAAAAATGTAATATTATACATCAGTTGTACGTTTTTAACCAATTTATTAACCGTATCATAATTTAACAAGAAAGATCAATCATGCTTAAAGCATTGATTATGAAACACTTTTCAACTTCAATGCAATTTTATTTAAAAAAGTCTAAAATGCAATACATTCCTCGGTAATATTTTAAAACTTATCACAATACTACATTAATTTATTATATTTGAAAACTCAAACCTTCATTGAAAAAAATGAACTTCATTCAAATGACGGCATTGAAATATAAATTGCCTGGTTTAAATATCTCTAAAATGCGATACATTCCACGGTAATATATTTAAAACTATCATAATACAACGGTAATTTATTATATTTGAAAACTTCATCGAAAACAACTGAAATTTATTCAAATGACGTCATAGAAAAAATAAAACGCCTAGATCTCTCTATAAAAACAGCATTTCATTCATAACTTTCCCCCATTCATTTCATTCATCACAATACTATAATAATTTATTTTATTTAAAAAATAAAACCATTGAGCTACAAGTCATTAAACTCTATGCTTAAAACTTCATCGGAAGAAATCGTCCTTCTCTTTATAAAATCAATTAATATTTCATTCATATCAGCCATGCAGACTCCATGGGCTAAATTATTTTGTGTTAAAGAAATACAGCAATTCTAATACAACTCATTCTATATATTTTGCTGTTTACATTTTACATAAGTGCAAAATAGGCTTCGTTGTAGAAATAATCACATTTGGATAATCATTTAAACTCAAATATATTGTATTTGCTTTGTTTCAGTATGTAGATGCACAGAATTTAAGCAAAAATAAACTGGTTTTAAGACGGATACAACACTCAATCTGAATGAAAAAGAACTTAAAAAATCACGATTTTGAGACAAGATGGATACGATATATCATTTTGAAGTGGGTCATGTGATCTTTTCATATCATGGTCACGTAATCGTTTTATATAAGAGGTGTAATTATTATTTTAATTTTTATTTAAAGAACTACTGAATATATTTCGCTGAATTTTTTTTATATATTTTATGGAACAATTTGAATATTACCTAGAATTTCCGAGGCAATTTGTGAATTTTAAATCCGCTTAAAAAATGCTTGAAAAATTAGGTCCCATAGGGCTCAATGTATTTCATTTTTTCAACCCGGGTTCAATCCAAAACTAATTGGGTGATATTATTCATTTATATTCCCATAGGTTCTACAGACAGTCTGAACAACATACTACAATTTCATTTTGATTAAGTCATTTTTACGGCAGTTATCGTGATAACGGACAGACAGACAGAATGAACAAAGTCATAAACACTTTTCAACTTTGTTGTAAAGTGTTAAAAATTCAGAAACGATAACTTATTTGTTCTCTGATTAATTTACGGGTGATATATTGAATAAAGCATTTTATAATACGTAAAAGCAAAAATCATAGTTTTTAAAATTCACCCTTTTGTTATCTATACGTAATTAAAATAAATAAAAATGCATTTATTAAAATGTATGTAAAATATATGTATGAAAAATACCGATATACCAAATGTGGACTGGACTTTCTGGCTGCTCCGATTATTAAGTTATTTCCTGAAAGCGAATGCATTCCAATCCAAATCGAGACACGTCAAAATCTAAAGAATAAAAAAATGCATCGCAACGATTACACCATATTAAGTGTCGAATTCTATCCGCTCCGGTTTACTAAATTTCATGTTACCTAGATTTTCGAAACCTGATTAATTAGTGCCACAAAGATTTAAATCACATTGTTAAACAATCACTAGATCAAATTACATAAACAGTTATAAAAAGGAGCTGCTTTTAATATAAAAATCACCACTTAATCAAATCAATAGCGGGGTTATTAAATCATATAGAATTAACGACTCAGCATAAATTATCCTTCTTTTATTAAAAAAATATATAGATATAGTATATTATATTAACATTGTTATGATCATTGTTATTAATATGCTTATGATCATTGTTATTAACATTGTTATGATCATCGTTATTAACATTGTTATGATCATTGTTATTAACATTGTTATGATCATCGTTATTAACATTGTTATGATCATTGTTATTAACATTGTTATGATCATTGTTATTAACATTGTTATGATCATTGTTATTAACATTGTTATGATTGAAGTTATGCTTTTCCTTTATCCAGAATATTCATCTATATACTTTTGAGAACAAGAAATTCCTTGACTATCTATGAAAAATAAATTGCTAGCTCTTATCTCATTATTGTTGTTTCACAAAATAAGGAATGAAATTTGATTGTTTATAAATAGCAGAGAGATATTTAAAAAATACATTAAAATTAACTAATTATTAATTTTAATGTTTCCCCAAAAATATCCATTGAAAACTGTGTGGTTCGCTAGTCAAAGTATTGCAGTCAATGTCAGATTTATGATACAAAATATTTCTATCCGTTTTTAAATTAGTTTCAATATTTTAATGTGTGTGATTTTTATACTTAATTGATTTACATATTTATGTAGTATTACTCATTTCCATTTATACACGCCGATCATGTTATTTAAACTCTTGTTGTGAGAATAATTATTTCCCACGTTATATATGAACCGGCCTCTTTCTATATAATGAAAACAAATCGTACGTTTTGAAATAAGTGGTGACCACTGAACTCCAAAAATTATTTCCAATAATTTTGTTTAAACAACTTCTAAGTATGATATTAATAGTATACAATATTATAATAAATTGAATTTTCCCCTATAACATGCAGTTGTAAAACAGCCCGTAAGTGTTTATCTCACAAACAACTCTTGCACCATGGTTTTGGTTTTATTGCCACTCGCTAACAGGCGAAAGTCGATAAGCTAATCAGTGAATATAAAACTCCATAAAACAAGGATTTTAAAATTCTTCTGGTAGAATATTCTATTTCAAGCCCAGTGACGATACAGATACAGGATCTTACTTTATTCCCGTCAAAGTTAAAACAAGAAAGATCAATCATGCTTAAAGCATTGATTATGAAACACTTTCCAACTTCAATGCTATTTTATTTAAACATGTCTAAAATGCAATACATTCCTCGGTAATATTTAAAAACTTATCACAATACTACATTAATTTATTATATTTGAAAACTTAAACCTTCATCGAAAAAAATAAACTTCATTCAAATGACGGCATTGAAATATAAATTGCCTGGTTTAAACATCACTAGAATGTGATATATTACTCGGTAATAATTTTAGAATTATCATAATACCACGATAATTTATTATATTTAAAAACTTCATCGAAAACAACTGAAATTCATTCAAATAACGTCATAGAAAAAATAACACGCCTGGCTCTCTCTAAAAAAGCAGCATTTCATTCATGAGTAATTTCCCATTCATGTCATTCATCACAATACTATAATACTTTATTTTATTTAAACATTTTGTTTAAGACCATGGAGCTACAAAAAATTAAACTCTATGCCTGAAACTTCATCGAAAAAAATCGTCCTTCTCTTTATGAAATCAATTAATATTTCATTCATATCAGCCATGCAGACTCCATGGACTAAATTATTTTGTGTTAAGGTCTAAATTATTTTGTGTTAAGGACTAAATTATTTTGTGTTAAAAAAGTACAGGAATTCTAATACAACTCATTCTATATATTTTGCTGTTTACATTTTACATAGGTGAAAAATAGGCTTAGTTGTAAAAATAATCAAATTTAGATGAGCATTTAAACTCAAATATATTGTCATTGCGTTGTTTCAGTATGTAGATGCACAGAATTTAAGCAAAAATAAAGTAGTTTTAGGACGGATACAACACTCAATATGAATTAAAAAGAACTTAAAAAAATCACGATTTTGAAACAAGATGGATGCCATATATCATTTTGAAGTGGGTCATGTGATCGTTTCATATCATGGTCACGTGATCGCTCCATATAAGAGGTGTAATTATTATTTTAATTTTTATTTAAAAAACTACTGAATATATTTCGCTGAATTTTTTTTATATATTTTATGGAACAATTTGAATATTACCTAAAATTTTCGAAGCAATTTGTGAATTTTAAATCCGCTTAAAAAATGTTTGAAAAATTAGGTTCCATAGGGCTCAATGTATTTCATTTCCTCGACCCGGGTTCAATCCAAAACTAATTGGGTGATATTATTCATTTATATTCCCATAGGTTCTATAGACCGTCTGAACAACATACTTAAATTTCATTTTGATTAAGTCATTTTTACGGCAGTTATCGTGCTAACGGACAGACAGACAGACAGACAGACAGACAGACAGAATGAACAAAGTCATAAACACTTTTCAACTTTGTTGTAAAGTGTTAAAAATTCTAAATAATCAGAATTTCAGTGAAGTAATTTCAGCCGAATCCTATGACAGAGAGTTGCGCACATGGTCTGCGGATGATGAGTCATAATCAGTCAATTGCTTCCTAGCTGCTGTAATTCAATTGTATATCCAATATTGTATGTAAAATTAAAAAAATACTACTGAAGCGGCTTAATTAACTCCTTCTCTGGTATGGACAGTTAAGTGCAATGCAAAAATCGAAGATTAAATTCTGGGCGTACATTTTCTTATTTTTCTTAAGTGCTTAAATGATTAATGGGAAATCAATTCCTTTCGACAAGAGATAGTTTTCTCTGATATTTTCACCTTAAACTAGAAACATTTTTGATTGCTTATAATTTATGAACTAAAGTCAATCTGCATGCAGAAAAACTCACATATTACTAAAAAACTATTTAATAGTATAGATTATTGTATCTTAGCTCCCTATTTACATCCTCGAGTTTGGCAGGGAAGACGTTGAACCGTAACATGGAATGCGATATATTTATAAAAAAATGTAAAATGAAAATAAATTAAAATACACATAAAGAATAACTATATTCCATTCATAATCAAATTGGAAACATACATACATACACTGCAGAAATTAGCATTTGAAATCCCATAACTAATTTCTATCTACAAAAAATATTGTTAATTAAGGCATCAATTTAGGCATTTTTCGTTTGAATGAAAATCAAATTAAACTATTAAATTACACATTGTCTAAAGAAGAAATTGCTTTATAAGTGTAATGTCAGAATACACGCAAGCCATTGTGTAAGTAGATGTGTGCTCAGCAAAAGCACAATGCAAGCTTCTGGATGTTGCCAGAAAGATACCTTTAAAATGCTTATACATATGGCGACGTTCACAAGAATTTATTAATAGAAGACAGCCGCACGAGCAATTACAAAAGTTGAAATCGCAACGGGCTGATATAAAAAATTAGAATAGAATTATCTTTAACCAACCAGAACTTGAGAAACGTGCCAGAGATAGAGACAGATATAATCGAACACAGTTCAAAATCAACAGTGAGATATAAACATGAACACACCTATGAGGATAAGAAATATTGACCCAAGCTAATGTATACATCCACAAAGTTAGATATATGTATTGACTGGTGATAGTCTAGTGACTACCACCAGCCAATAAAGATATGAAGTGGCAAAGTTCCGCCAATGAATGTACAGTGTAAACGAATAAACAGGGGGATAAAGTACCTAAAATATATATAATACTGTAGTGAGGTGTTAATACTAAAAGATTCATGAAAATATATTAATAATTGTGGTAACTATGGTGCACACAAGAAATTGACCACAGACATACAGATAGACGAACATCATTTCAAAAATAGTCAAAAGTGTCCAGGAAAACATATATTGTCGTCAAATTACCAATCCGAAAATGTTCATGAAAACAGTGCTTTCTCTGTATTATATTACAAAGTATGACAAAGTTATAAATTAACGATTAATTAAGATTTTAAAATAATAATATATCGATTGAAGAAACTTGCAATACAAAACTATGTAAAAGTAGAATATAAAAATGAAGTCTTTATTCAATTTATTTACTAAATTACAAAATGATTTCCGAATATAAGCAAATCGGTTTATACAAAAGTATATTCTTCTGCAAATTTGACTCTGCAACTCAATGCATTCTAATTCGTCGGAATTTTAAGTTGGAGTTTTATTATTCTGCCGATGTCCTTCTAAAAGTTTCAATGTTATATCCCGTTTTTAAATAAACTTGAAAGATATTGTATTCGTCTGTTTCTGACACATCATTAAGAAAGAAGCTATTCGACATACACCATGGATAAACTGTATAATAGCTTTCTTTCAGAAATAAATTCACTTTCATATTCTTATTCAAAGCCACAATAGGTTCGCAGTGTTTCTTTTTGCTGTTGTTGTGGGTCGATATTTCTTTAAAGAAATTATCATTAAAAACCACAAACGATCAATAATCCTTTGAAAACATACTTTCTCAAGCTGATAGTAATGCCTTAGATAATAGTTCACATTTCGCTTGTGGTAGATACTAAAACCGAGAACCTCGTCTTGATGATTTTTGGAACTCAATTATCGACATAGCGGTTAAAACAATATTGATAATGATCAGATATGATCAAAGGCGCTTGTTTATGAACATGAAAACTCTTGAAATATTTCAAGTAAATCTTTTAATAAAAAACCAACTCTGCGATAGTTACTTTACTTATTAGTTGTTTTATAAACCCATTTTTAGATTATATATAAATACACACACACACACATATATATATATATATATATATATATATATATATATATATATATATTACAAAAGAAAGATCTAGGAAATGTACAGTGAATATTATGAAACACAAGGAACAACAGAAACAAATAAAGGAGTGCAAACGGGGTATCAGTAATGTCTAGGGGGATTGTGACCCCTATACCTGGTTAAAGCGTGCTTTTATTCCCGGGAAACACTCCCAGAAACAACCAATCGCCCAAAGCAGCTCCAATCCGTGCGCACAGGAAAAACAGAATCCTAAGGGAAAATCAAATTCATAAAATCAAAAGAGAAACTATATAAGAATCATAGGACTTCCCTAATGGAAAAGGGGATCCAGAGTCCATACACATATAAGAATTAAAAGCACAAAGTTACAGTGAAGGAAAAGATTCCAACTAGTCAATTGGCAACAAGTCTTGGAAATGAGCATAAATTACATCATCTTTACGCAGTTTTTTACAAAATGCTAAGTA
Source organism: Amaurobius ferox (assembly GCA_951213105.1). Lineage (NCBI taxonomy): Eukaryota > Metazoa > Arthropoda > Arachnida > Araneae > Amaurobiidae > Amaurobius > Amaurobius ferox. The sequence goes on from OX578134.1 coordinate 140,391,827, forward strand.
ATAAGTTTTTAGAAAGCCTATAGGAAAACCGTTCTTTAATGCTTCCTTTATCAAATGTCTTTCACATATATTTCGCTGTTCATTGGTAGAATTTAATTTACCATATCTTACAAAATGATTAACAATCAAATTTCTCATTACACCAATACTCATATTACTACTCCAAGGAGTGATGTAATTAATATTACAGTTGAAACTTTTACGTTTATCATACATTCTGTAACATAGATGATCTTGAGGATTTCTATATATTGAGATATCCAAAAATACCATTTCACCATTATTTTCTACAGTTTCAATAAGTTCAAGGTTACTGGGGTAAAAAGTAAAGTCAAATTGAAAAACTTTATCAAGATGGCCGATCAAGATGTCATCCACGAAACGGAAATACATAATCTCATTGAGAATATGTGTACCGTTTTCATAACTGTATAAATATTAATCCGCCAGTAGCGACGAACAGCCACCACCCATAGGTATTCCTTTGATTTGTTTAAAGAAATCAGTGCCATTGAATAAAATGTTTGTTCTCAAACAAGACCAATTTTATCAAAAATTTAAACTTATCATAGTCGTAGGATAAAAGTTGATTATATATATATATATATATATATATATATATTATATACATATATATATATATATATATATATATATATATATATTGTGTATATGTGTGTTAATCAATTAATCATTTTTTGCTTGAACTTATATATAACCGAAAGAGCACCTTAGATGATTTACATTTATAAGAAACTGCTTATATATTTAAAATAAATTGTATATTTCTTTTATGGTCAGTTTCGCTGTAATTGACGTAACAATCAATACAAGTTTTAGTACTTTTTTATACCAGGAAGCATTTACTAAAAATGACAATGTAAAATTTTATGCTTCAAAATATGTATTATTTGTGGCTATCATATATGACATTTAAAAAAATTTGATGTAAATATATATCTATACTTTTTATTTTGAAATTGTGTAGCTAACGTAACGCAATTGGACACGATATAAATGCTGATTCAGTAAAATGTTAAATACTATTAAATATTAAAGCTATAATTTTTGTTTTTCGCTTATAAATAATACTAAACAACTAATAGACTAAATGCATACTTATTTATGTTTTATGTAACAATTATCATATCAAAAATTACAGTATCTTTCATGTTGTATTGTGTTGTTGCTAATCTCCCATCTGGTTTGACGGAGTCAGATCAGATCAGTAAAACCGTTGACTTTAATAAAATCCGATACCAAAAGGGGAGAACCATAAATGTCCTCCCTGTCCAGCCCGAGACAGTCCAAAATATGTTCTGGCGAAACCTGGACTTGCCGGCACTTAGTGCAAATGGGAAACGTTTTTTGGCCTCCAGAATACAAGAGGCCCTTCAATCTTTCGTATCTGACGTAACATGCTACTGTAACTGATGTAACAATATCAATTTCTTATGATATCAATTATATGTGTAGTGCAGTTTTATTCTTCGATATTGTTATATAAAATCTAAAGTGTTTTACTAATACACATTTACATCTAAAAATTTTAAATCCTCTGAAAATGGGCAATAATCTGAATATTTGCTTTGAGAGGAAAATGAGAAATTGAATTGACCTCTTGAAGAACCCGATATAAAAAAGAATGTAACATTTGAAAAGCTGATTATTGTATGAAAAGTTATAGAAACATGTATTCAATTCTCCTAAAATTTAAACAGTACCAAATATAATTTTATAATACAGATAATTATGCATTACATGCAATTTGGAGGGATAGTGTTTAAACAAGATCTGATTATTTTTATATAAGTCCTTATAAACGATATTTTGTAATATACCACATATTAAAAATAATAAAATTGCAATGAAAAAGAGAAAGCACTTGATAAGAAGCACTGGGAAGCAAATGGTCTATTTCTATTGGAAGTGGTAATTTTTATCGGCAACTTTAGGAAGGAAACTGGTCAGTACTTAGTCTATATCGTAGAGAAACTATAAAAGTCAATCGAGAGCAGTATACCAATATTCCATAATTATATGTTAAACCTCGCTATTGTTTTTCTCAACAAATTTCAATGATATACATCGCAAACTTTTAACCTTATCTAAAAAGTAGGTATGTGTGTATGTGCATGTGTTTATATTCGTATTTGTGTGTTTATGTAACGGTCTATGTAACGTTATTTCAAAACTATTATAATTATGTCCTGTGTTCATAATTCATTTCTATCTGTTTTACATACTTGTAGCTATAAATAACATTTCCTCGCTAACATATTTTATAGAATCCGAGGAATACTATATTGCATTTAAAATAAATTGTGAATATATTTATCGTAAATAGACTTCAAACCTATCAGGAGATATTAAGAAATATCAAAAAGATGACCTCGTGACAATATTCAAGGATGAAACATAAAATTTGTTAAGATACCTTTATATCAAATTGATGGTTAGCAATTAACCTATACCTCGTAAACCTCATAAGTTTGTAGGACTTTGCATGGAAATTGGCATGGAAAGAGGTAGATGTTTAGTGAATTGGGTAAATTTGGGAAATCACTTTAAATCGTTAAAAATATCTGTGAAACCGAAGTATTATCTTTTTGAACAATTCGGAGTAAGGCAAGTTCGACTGCAGTTAATTTCAGTAATTTTTAACAGCATAATTGTACTGATTCAACAGTTTGATATTAAGTTTAATAATTATAAGTTTTCTTCTTAATAGTGATGGATTGACTTAGTAAATGCATCGTTTAAAATACGAACGTGGAATATGATGCAAATTTTAACCCATGTAATTTGACCAAAAATTGCACAATTTGGGCATAACAATGTGGGATTTGCAATGTGGGTACTTTGCGCAATGTGGACATTCTGAATGTCCGATACAACAAACTTGCTCCATAGTATACACAGAAGTTGGTTCAATCTATACTAATCGGTTGCAAAGCTGTAGTTACAGCTCGAGGAGGTTCAACAAAATATTGAGACTACACATTCTGCTTCTTTGTAACATGATTCTGTAACATTTATTTGTTAATTCAATTTGTACATATATTATAAAATGCATGCATTGTTTTCTCGATTCATATTTTTAGGATTCATCATATTTACATAAAGGTTACACTTTGGTAAGATATGTTGTTGTTGTTGAGAGCCAGACCGTCCGACCTATCAGAAAGGTGTAAGGTAACTGTTTGGACGGCCAGGAAGTGCCACCCAATTTAGACCGGAACCCAGTGGGGGAGGCATCCACAGGGCCCGTCCCCTCCTTCCCCTACCACCAACCTATCGGAAGGAATTACGGACCCACATGTTTAACGTGATCGTACTCCGCATGAACACGGCGGCAGTTGTAGCAGCGTGCAAAACCAGCGCGCACCGGGCTACCGCGCGCGAAATGTGCCAACAGCAGGCGGTGTTCCGAGGTGGTCACCAACCCAAGTACTAACCGCGCCCGATGCTGCTTGACTTCGGTGATCTAACGAGAACCGGTGTTTTCAGCACGGTACGTCCGTTGGCATTTGGTAAGATATGTATCGCAATTAAGTTAATTAAGTGCAGCTTATTTATTGGAGATATACTATACCCAATCTAACAAACACATTCTAAACAAATGTAAAACCCTAAACACAATTTTGGCTAAATTCACAAGCGTTGTTTTGTCTGTCACGCTATATAAAACGAGTTATAAAAGTTAAATTGTGAATATTTCCTGTCAAACATTCGGTGCATATTTAGAATGAAGATAGTGTAAACATATAGTACGTAATAACGGAGATAGTAAGAGCAGATCAGGAAACGTATCCACATAGTCAACATATTACACATATGAAGTATTGGTCTCCAGAACAAAATGTGCAGATTTAAATCTTCTTGATTCCTGCATTTGTATTTCTTTATTTTATCTTATTTAAATGAATGAAAGTATTAAACTGTAGATTGAATATACCACATCTTTAGACAAAGTTATGTAGTGCCAAGTAAGCTTTTCAAATGATTTCAAAATTGTTTTTAATATGCAAATGTTTATTTTAGGCAGATATAGATGATAATGATTCAAAATATAACCTTTTGCAATAACAAATTTTTAGAGAAAAATGAAACATATTTATTTGTTATATGTTGAAAAATATTTATTGTAATAGATACAATGAAAAATATTTATTTTTTATTGTATCTATACTATTTCTTGATAGAACGTATTTTAGATAAATCTAGGAACATAGTGTTCATACACATTTCCATGCAGTAAGTATGCGACTAATTAAGTGTATTACATATGCATTCATACAAATGTATATTTGTTGTATTCAGTATACATATGTGATTACAAAATTATTGCATTTCATTTGTACTCCACTTATAATTGCAGTATTCATGAAAATGATCTCAAGTGTGAATCAATTAGCACAAAAATTCAAATGCTTACTGAATAAATTCCCCAAATAACACTAGGTAATTATTTAGTGAATATAAAGTTGTCGGTTGTATACATTCTGTTGAAGACGCCTTAGGTTATGCTTTAATGGACATTCCTTAATTGTCAAAAGAGTTACGCATAAACACAGATTTACAATTCATTAACATCCCCAAGCGCTTCTGTGTGAAACAGCGTCTGGGTTTACATGCCTAGAGAAAAGACTAATTAATTAAACTTGTATGTATTTGACTTATTTTATTTTCCAGCTATGGATATTTACAACTGGATTTGTGTTCGGATCAAATTGAATTTTAACTAATTATTATTTTTCCAAGATAAAACTGAAAATAAATAATTATTTTTAGCTTTATATGGGGAAATTGTGTGTAGAAATAAATGCATGTATTTTTTCATGTTATTTTATCAGACGCACTTTTTGACGTGTTTTGTATTTGCAAAATATGATATATAAAGGTATTTTGATAATATATTGGCTTACGACATCTGAAGGCATGTTGCTAATATATTGGTTCAAACTGCAATAAAATAAATAAATATTATTCTGCTTGAAACCGTAACATTACTATTGATAGTCACTTTAAATCACAATAAATTGATATATTATTATTTCTACTGTAATACTCAAATGAGGTAAAAATAAATTTTTATTGTATTACGAGTATTATATATTTCCTTACGTAGCAAATTATGATATATTGATATAGAGTAGGTTAATAAATTATATTTAATTATTTTTTCTCGAACGTGCACGTAATGTCACTTACTTCTTAAGTAATTCCTTAATACCGCTCATCTTGCTATTCTGGCTACAAATAAGGCGATACACGTTTCAATATTCATAGTCTGGAACTTTGAAATGAGATAATTAAGTATGAGATTATTGAGTCTGCTATGAAGCATAACATATTTGCACGTAATACAATTACTGTTCTTGCCGTAGGTTAGCCCCAGTAATGAAAGAGGTGGGAGAAGTAATTACTCAATGTAGGCTATATGTATGGTAAGTTATTACCACAATGCTCCTTACAGACACGATGGGCCGATTCGGTGCCATGGTTTGAGTGGCACGTGGCAGGAGTTGCAAAGAGATGTCGTAGAAAATGTCAACTTAAAAAACTACAAATCTCTGGAAATGTATTGTCCCTATCAGGTATTAGGTCACACCGGGGTCTGATCCGGAACTTTCCTGCTGTGGGAAACCCTCCGGTCATCAATTTTTATTGGGACGCATAGAAAATGAGCGTCACTACACAATCCAATAATTTGGTCGGAATTAGAACAGCCCCTTCCTCGCACATCAGTGAAATAACAAATGAGAGGACGAGACGAATTACACCGCAATTTTGTTCCTCCATCTTCAAAATCAGAAGAGACTCGAATTTAAAATGTAAAATACGATTTCAATTTTCTTTGAGAGAGAAGGTCTCAGTTTTGCACCACGCGACCCGACTGCGGAACGATCAAAGCCGATTATCAAAACCGATCGCAGGAGTCCGAATCCGCGGCAATAGATGTTGGAGTATCATATACTATGATAGACCTCATTTACCGGATTAGTTTGATAGCGCTCTAGCGCATTATTCCGCAGAACGAACTGGAACTGATCCAGACGGTTGTCTTAACCATAATCAGGCAGCCTCGAAAGACTTTGGGTGTCATTGTTACCTTGCAGGCTCTTATGCAGCAGACAGACCGGCTCCTAGCGACATTGAAAATTCCCAGTGAGTAGCCAGGATCTGGACGTACGTAGTTAGCTTTTGCGGGTTCCGACATCAACCGGTAGTTGAGCGGCGGTAAATTGCGTAGTCATATCCCCAACCTCTTACCAATCTCCGCAACGTCGCCTGTGACCGTAAGCACATGGGAACTGTATATGCCTCGGCCATAAGTAATCCATAATTCGGCGATATCTTCAATAACCCGTGTATCATTATGAACTGTGTTTTTATGAATATCCGAGCCCTCTTTACTATGAACTGGAGTTATATATTTGGAATTCCAAGCCATGTCATCGACAACGGCTGTATTATTGTTTCTATTGAGATGTACTGTATAATTATATGTGAATCCGAATCTGAGTATCAGTGTAAATTTAAGCTTTGAAAAAAATCCCTCTCTGGACAACTTGTATTTAAATTAATGATAATGTCAGTCCTGATCTCAGTCTTGGTATTTTTTAAGTGTAGTGTATCTGTATTATGATTAGTATTGTTTGATAATTGATGTGTTTAATAAATATTTTAGTGGCCACAAATTCGACTAGTTCTTTAAGTATAACGAAATGTACTTTTGATTTATTCAGATCCCACTATACTAATTGCAGGGTCAATTGGGGGACACCATGGGTAAATATTAGCATTGTATTTATGTAAATTATACTCCACCAGAGTCATGTTCCTCACAATAAATTAATATATTATTATTTCTACTGTAATTCCCAAATGAGGTAAAAATAATTATTTAGAGTATTATTATATATTTCCTTACGTAGTGAATTATGATATAGTAACATAGGATTGATTAATAAATTATATTTTATCATTTTTTGTAGAACGTGCACTTACATCCACTCACTTACTTCCTAGGTATCACTTACTTCCTAGAGCAATTCCTTAATACCTCTCATCTTGCTATTTTGGCTACAACTAAGGCAGTAGAGGATGAACACGGTTGAACAGTCATAGCAGGCCAGGCTTTAGGTTTGTGGTCGCCCTAAGCTAAAAGCAATTTGACTACTCCAACTACGTCATTTTCGATTAATATTTGCAAGCTGTATTCAAATGAAAAAAAAATGATGAATTGCCATTTTTAGCTATTTTGGGTCCAAATGCTTATCAAGTAAATATATCTTTTTTTACAGTATTAAACTTTTTTTTAGTTTTAAATAAATCGCTGGTTAGTTGGATGATTAGGGTTTTTGGCACAAGATCTAAAGAGGATATGCAGCGCCAGACATACGGTGCCGAATTACATATATTAGCATGGACTAAAAACAAGTGCATAATTTAAAAAATTGATAAGGTATGAATAAAACATGACAATGGAATATGTATAACAATGTAAACAACATGAAAAATGGCTAAAATATTATAAAAGGTGATTTAAAATGATGGAAAGAACCGATGTCCACTAAGAAATGGAAAATTCCCAGAGAGGATTTCCTCCAATCAATTTTGCCGGAGTTATATTTGTTGTTGTTGAGATCCAGACCGTCCGAGCTACCATAAAGGTGTAAGGTAACAGTTTGGACGGCCGGGAAAAGCCACTCAATTAAGACCGTAACCCAGTAGGGGTGGCATCCACAGGGACTATGTCCTCCTTCCCTGACCACCAACCTCTCGGATGTACTTACAGACCCACATGTCTAACGTGATCGTACTCCGCGTGAACACTGCGGCAGTATTGGCAATGGAGGGACTTGAACCCGGGCCCATTGAGTGCAATTCTCGCGCTAACCACTGGACTACCCCACCCCTACCAAAGTTATAGTGTAAGTCTTGAAATGCTTAAAGTAAAACTGTTTATATTTAGAAGAAGTAAAAATATGTTTGACACTCTTGCTGAGGTTTGACAACCATTGCATAATGGTTGAATTTCTCCTAAAAATAAATAAAAATGGGCAATATTTCAAGAATGAAATACGTTAACGTCATTGTAAATAATGGTACTATTTGACTTTAAATAATAAAAAATCTGATGTGTCCGACGCATGACATTACAGGTTAACAAAATCTCGTTATTTTTATGAAACAATAGCACAAATGAGACTGTAGGTCTCTGTGAAGTTCGACAGGAATTTTGTTGATACTTAGAAAAGTCAGTATAGAAAATTTCGTACAATTCATGAACTACATACATGAACTTTTCATTTTTAAATAACTCAACTAAATGATATAAAATTTGTTATACAAACAGACTATTACAGAAGTCTGATTACCTCGGTAATATTTTTTCATATATATTTGAAAAATAGTTAATTTAGAAGAAGTAAAAATATGTTTGACACTCTTGCTGAGGTTTGACAACCATTGCATAATGGTTGAATTTCTCCTAAAAATAAATAAAAATGGGCAATATTTCAAGAATGAAATACGTTAACGTCATTGTAAATAATGGTACTATTTGACTTTAAATAATAAAAAATCTGATGTGTCCGACGCATGACATTACAGGTTAACAAAATCTCGTTATTTTTATGAAACAATAGCACAAATGAGACTGTAGGTCTCTGTGAAGTTCGACAGGAATTTTGTTGATACTTAGAAAAGTCAGTATAGAAAATTTCGTACAATTCATGAACTACATACATGAACTTTTCATTTTTAAATAACTCAACTAAATGATATAAAATTTGTTATACAAACAGACTATTACAGAAGTCTGATTACCTCGGTAATATTTTTTCATATATATTTGAAAAATAGTACACATATGGAGGAGAATCTGAGTATGGAGAAATCTGGTGGGGTGACCATTCCCTAAACTGGGCACAATCTAAAGAAAAAAAGCCTCACAGGAAGGTTTATTCCATTGCAAGATTAGGCAGGTAGAATACAATTATTCCCTTTATCTTTATTCACAATTTTTCGGACTGGAAACAAACTAACGGTTGTTTTGCGTTTTCATTTATGTTTGTTTCTTTTCAGACTCTCCAGAAATTGAACTTCTTTGCAAGTTCATGTATGTAGATCCGAATTAGGCGCTTCATTTTTAGTTACATATTTTCGGCTGGGAAATGTCTCGCCCAAATTCCAATTATTTTCAGATTCACACCGAATTGAGAATATTAAAATACTTTGATATGAGCCATTCAGTAATGAGCTAGTGTAACGTGAATATGTCATGCCCAAACTAGATATTTTTTTTTTCCTGTACCGACGTCAAAATGTGAGGAAAGTCAGGAGAACCGTAATGCGCCGCATAGCCACTTGCTTTTATCGTAGATGTGAATTCTCGGATAATAAAGAGCTTTGTCCGATATCTCTGAAAATCAACACTTTCACCAACAATTTTACGAAATTTCACTATAATCGCACACTTTCTTAGAATGACTCAGAAAGAGACAAACATACATCATTGAAAAAAAAATGTTGATTCGCGTTCAGGACTTATCTAATAAAATTCGTAGGTTAGGTGTTCGGCCACATCACTATACTTTAACTTTACATATATTTATTAATATGTGCTGCGTGGAAAGTAAAAATAAATGAAAAGTAAATTACTACTTGACGTATTTTTTTTGCAAGGGACATAAATATTTCCATGAAATATAAAAATATCATATATCCATGTTAATTTTATAAATCGCATTATAATAAATTAGTATAAGTAGTAAGGAATATGTCTAGTAGTTTTGCAGTTAAGTATAAAGTGCAATGATCAAATTCATAAACTGAAAGTTACTTGAAAATGACGACCTAATTGTAAGTAAGGTTAGTACAAGTGAGCCTTTTTCCAAATTATCATTCTCCAGCTTCTTTTTATAGTTCAAGCAAGATTGATGAAGTAATTTGGGATTTAAGTAAATTATATATTTTCTTTGTAACCTTCAAATGGACGTTGAGAATATCCTGCAAACCACTGCGCATTTTTTAAGTGTCCTGTCCTTTTACAAAAGAATGCATAATATTCAGCACATTCAAAATTTTAAAACAGACCAAACTTAGCTTTATACATTTTTTCAAATAAACAGGTAACAATAATGGTTACAAGGGAATCTTGATCCTTCTTCTTCAGCTCAAAATATTGTTGGGCTTTTAACAGGCAATGAAAACTGTCAAAGACAGGAACTTTAACAAATTCGCTTAAATGGTAGGACTGTATTTATAAATTATCAATTTTCAAATACAAACCATTGTATAGATATTTAATTTCAAACTAGACTGCAATAGTAGTTAGTACAACAAACGTGACATTCAGATGTAGACAAATTTTGAGGTTATCCGATAATTATTTAGACAGTTACGATTCTATAAGCTCTAACCATATATTTATAGATGTCCTCCCTTCATGGTTCTAACAATCCTAATTGTTATTGCCGTGAGCAATTATTTTAATTATATACCCCATATTTTAACCAGATTTTAAGTACTTAGTAGCTTTTCACAAATATCCATTCCGTGAATAATTACGTCTAAAATATAATTTAATTACTATTGTAGCCAAAAATTATATATGTCTTATAAAGAAAACTAGAGTACTATAAATAAGGACAAATAACAAAAATCAATATAATCTAAAATGCTTGCGCGAAAAGCAGAATAATTCAAAATGAAATTATTTAATTATTTTATTTTATTTTATTTTGTTTTCTTTTTCATTTGTGTTTATTTACGTTGCTGTTGTTTTCCTTAAACTTTGGAAAGTTCTCTTTACTTATTGATTGTTTGTCTTATATTTAATTCTTATAAATAATTGAATAAATTAATCATAAATAGAAATTGTTCATGACCACGATTGTTCAAGCTTTTAACATGCTAGCTATCTATTTAACTTCTAACAATTTAATGTGTTAACATTTCAATCCGCGTACATTGTACATTTGGATAAAATATAACAAAATTGAAAACATTGCCTTTAATCCCATAAGTGTATCTTTAATATCTCTGATTAATCTCTCTTTAAGTGTTGTCATAAGAAACTATTCGTTGATTATAATTATTAATTTGCTACATTTCTTAAAATTTTTGAAGAGGTCCACGGGTTTGGTGAGCAGGGTCAGGGCTTCTTGTACAGTTATATGTAAATTTCTATCATTGCATGTTGCATTGAAGTAGAATCGATAAGGACAAATTATATTTATTTTTTAAATATTTGAAAAACAATTCAAAATGTATATGTGTAAATATGAACTACTTAGAAGTAAAATGTAAATGTATTAAATATAATTTTAGCAACTCTTACAATCACTATAAATGTAATGTAATTATTATTATATAATAGATATATGAGATTCTTATGTGAGCAGCACATGACGTTTCCTACAAACGCAAACTCATATTCATGTTCTTTCTTTAATAATTCATTAAATTGCACCTAATTGCACAAAAGAACACTGAATTTGCATTGTTATTTTCGTTTTTATTAGTGATTTCCGTTTTTATTTATCACCTGGACATATTTTCAAAGGTGGCTTAGCAAGAACTCAAGCAAGTAAAATATTTCGAGAATAGTTATACCCAGTGTAATGGGGTTGATACCTTGATATTCAAAATGTATATATGAAACAGTCATTTAATAGATGCATTTGAGCATTGGCAGTCTTTAATTTTTGATGTTGACGATTCATAAAATGACATTTCATAAAAAAGTCAGATTATTTTTTCCGAATCATGCCAGAATTTAATCAGCACCAAGGTAACTCACAAGTGACAGTGACGTTTTTACCAAGTTTTCTGAAATTTGGTCAATTTGTTTTTAGCTAGAGTGGACACATGCGATTAATGCGGACCATTTCCCAAAAAAGGCAGGTTCTATTATCTCACATTGTACCAACATCAAATCAACACCTGTGTAATCCACAAGTGACTTACACATTACATTTTATGAAATTAGGTCAATTAGTTCCTGAGTTGTAATAGATACATGCATTGCACATACAGACACAGAGAGACACGCACACAGGCGTTATGCGAAAAGTTTTTTCGTATTCTAGAGGACACAAAACGTGTAGATCCGTTGAAATCTCCAGTTGCGATTTTCGACACGATTCCAGTACTTTCCCTATACATTACCTCTTATTGCAGGGAAAATAACAAGACAAAATATGTACGTAAAATATATCAGACGACAAACAAAAATACTAAAATTAAAAAATTAATTTAAATATTTACCATACATTTCTCACCTGAACTATAACTCTGTCGGCTAAGTTTTAAAACTCAGAACTCTAAAAATCGACGTCATGCCATGTTATGTCGGATTGATGTCGTATTTAGATTCTACGTATATTAAAATAAAAGTATTTTGCGACAACTTAATCCAAATGAAATATCGGTGCTGGAATTTGTAAAGATCCAACTTTTAAGCAAGACATTTTAACGTGACATAGTAAATAGTCTATTTCATATAATATAGTTTATTTACAAATAATAAAACAAATGCGTGGAAGGATTTTTCATAAATTTTACGTATATACTAAGTGCAAAGGCGGATCAGTTGATACAGATGCTTTTCACCTAACACTGTGCCATAGTAATTACTAGGAAATATAGCTTAAATTCGAATCTGGTATCTGCGAATTCGTATATTCATGGTTTCATAATAATGAAATTTGCAAGGGAATTATTTCTCAGTACGTAATCTGATAAAGAGGATTAACTGAATTTGAAACTACGATAGAGGCTTAAGAAATATGAAGGATTTGTTACTCGAAATAAGGTTATAAGGTATTTATTTGCTTGCAATAAAGTAACGTGGGAACTGATGTTACATATTTGCTTCGTCATTAGAAACACATAGTTGTGAAAGTCTTTATTCTTGAGTTTATATAAATATTAAAAGTGCAAAAACTTCAGATAATTAACTTATTTTCACAAATCTGTGCTAGAGGCTACAATAAAATATATGATTTAGATCTGTAAGTTTTCTATTGATCTTCGATTCTTTTGAAATATTAATGAAACATTTATGTCTAAAAACGAAAACAAGCGTTTCCTTGTGCTCTTTCGCCTGCCGAGTTGGGGGTTTGAAACTGACCTGCGGGAATAATGGATAAGTTTCGCTTTAGTTACCCTGGTGCTGAATAGATGTTGGTATGCCTTGGGAAAAAACCTGCTGTTTAATAAATGGCCCGCTAAATTCGTCAGAAGTTAAAGTAAAATACTTTGTATGCTTATGTGCATCCAATTGGAAGCTTGCTTTACTAGTAATTTTTGACTTTGAACAGAATAAAACCAACTCCATCACTCTAGAACTAGCCGTTCTCGAGATATTTTAGATTTTCTCTACGCTGTCTTTACAAATACGTGCAGTTATAACAAATGACTCAGAAATTAAATTGAAAATGCAAATTTACTGTCATTTCAAATAGTTATGCTTGCTATTTAGTACAATTAAACCTCCTCTAATGAATTATTAAAGAAATAAAGAAAGTCCGTTGGGGAAATCATGCGCTGTCCACATCAGATTTTAATTATTATTATAGTTTACAATTATTGCGCACTACTCGGAAATATTTCCAAAAATTGCAGTTCGAATTTTTGTCTTCATAAAGCATTATCACATTGTACAAAAATGGGTTTAGTTGTATTGTTTTAGTGAAAACAATAACACATTGATTTGCCGACAGACCACGCATGACGGAAATGCTAAAAGGATTTTTCCGTAATAGGCACTTTCGGAACCGTACATAATTTCAATTTATCCGAAAGGTGTTGTCGAGTTCCAACAATTGACGCTCATTCAGGTGTATTGTGTGGCACTCAAAAATCTAATATTTTTTACAAAGCATATTGCTCTCCCTACGTACATAGAAAAGGTATTGGGACGGAGTCGAAAATTTAAATCAAAGTTACACTTTCCTTATACATTATGTCTATACACCGTAAAACCTTTGCAAGTACGTTACTGAAAGTTTCAGGTTTATCAGCTGTCCGTTATGGAGAGTAAGGTTCCTGATAGTTATAATATATATATATATATATATATATATGCAAAAATAACGCTTCTATAAACGATAATTAGATGAATATTTTAGAAATGAAGCTGGGATATTCATGAACCCGTGTAATCATCAGCACAGTATTTAAAAAAAATGAGCAAAGGTTTTTTTAGAAAAGGTCAGCGTAAGGAAAGTAAAAATGAAATCATGTTGCTTAGCAATGAAATTAAATCCAATGCATTTATACGGCAGACGATTTCTATTAAATTTTTACGAATAACATAAGAGTGAAATGTACATAAAATGCGTTTTAATTAAATTGCATTTTTGACTAGATTAAATCAATTAAGGGTCTTCGGCTTTAAATATTACGGGGATTATTGACATTTTCAATTTCTTATATCATCTGTTTTTATTTTGGTAAATAATTTTTAAACATGTATATTGTAGTGCGTGTATATCTTCTAATACAATGGTATATATTCTAATCTACGAAAATATAAGTAGTGCGGGCGTATCTTCCAATACCATTTTAACGATTTCCTCTTGACATATATTGATTCAATTTCATATTTTTTGTAAAATTGCATACAAACGGGACCAGGTTGCTTTATTTTTCAGGTCTACTTATGCATATAATTTTACATAGCGAGAACAGCAAATCTTAAACTTAATTTTTGGAAGCATTAATTTAAAATTTTTAATATAAGAATTAGAATAACAATGTCATTTAATATACTATATGATTTTTACAAATGATTGTGAATTATTAGTTTCTTTATATTGCATATTCCATACGAAGAACGGGTATTCTGCTAGTATTATAAATATGAGGACTTATTTTAAATTAAGTAGCGCTTATGAGTACCTTATAAAAATTCTGTATAAAAATAAAGAAAATATATATCTCAAAAAGTTTTATTAGGTAGGTAATGTGAAAAATCTTCGCAAAGAATGGCTTCATTTCTAGTACCAAATCTTATCAAGCCGCATTTAATGGTCAAAACATACTATTCGTATATATAAAAATAGTACTTCTTAGTATGTTACAAGACATTTCTTTCGAAGGTTTTGTTTGTGAGGATGAAACCGCCAGGGAAACAAAATTACAATTGAAGTTCGTGATTAAGGTTTCTGAAAGACATTTCTTTTTTGATAAAATGTAGATAATGTCATTTAAATTCAATTAAATTCGCTTTAGAAGGAGATGCATCTGCAACGTTCCCATACTTGTTTCTCAAAAAATTTTGAAATACATTTTTATATATGCATGCTGCAATCTACACCAACTGCATATATATTCTGTGAAATGTTGATTTATATGTTTATTATTTTTTGTTATTTTATTGATATTTCATTGATTTTTTATAATTTTGTTTGTGATATTATATAGAACATTTTTCGTATTATCTCTGTCTCATTTCTCTAAAGTACGTGGTTCTCTTCTTCCATTGTATGGCACTGATTGCATATTTCTTATTTATTTGATTCAAGCAATCACATAAACAACGGGTTTTTTGTATATGTGTTATAAAGGTAATCAGGAACACATTTTATAACTGATACTCTTCTTAATGATAAAATTAGGGCATATTTGAACATTGCAAGGACCTGAGTGAATGCAATTTTACATAATCATTTGAAAGCCATAAAGGTCTTTGCGCACATATACAAAAAACCCGTTGTTTATGTGATTGCTTGAATCAAATAAATAAGAAATATGCAATCAGTGCCATACAATGGAAGAAGAGAACCACGTACTTTAGAGAAATGAGACAGAGATAATGCGCGTTGGATTCAACACAATTGATGTTACGATCACAAAATGATGCCCATGTCAAATATTACAACGGCAGTCTCAGATTTAACTCTGATTCCTCAAAACATACCATTAGCATTGTAATAGGTGAAGAAACGTGGGATTTTTCTTATGATCCCAAATCAAAACAATAATCTACTGTTTGGATGTTTCAAAATGAACCAAATCCTACAAAATTTTTTCATGCACGAAGTTTTTCAAAGGAAATGATTGCTTCGTGCTTTGGTAAATCCAGCCATGTTGCAACCGTTGCATTGGAGGATCGTAGAACAGTACATGCTGATTGGTATACGACAATGTGTTTACCAGCAATAGTTATTCACATAAAAAAACAGTTCATAACGTCGCATTATTCTTCATCATGACAATGGAAGCTCACACGTTGCATTTCAAACTATCAATTATTTGAAGCAGTAAAATTGATTTGATGAGACATTGTCCGTATTCGCTTGATGTAGCACTCAATGAATTGTTCATGTTCCCAACAACCATATATAAAATGCATGGCCAACGATATATAAACCCAGAAGAAGCAGTTGAAGCTTATAAATCACATGTTTCTGGTATACCGACTTCTGAATGGCATAGCTGTCTTGACAATTTGTTTATTCTTATAAAAAAAAGTATTGATTCTAAAGGAGAACATTCTGAAAAGCAATAAAATAATTTATTTCCATACGAAATTATTGTGTGTATTGTTTTCTGAAAACTTAAATACTAGCCTACGTATTTGTTTGTTACTTTGCTACTGGGTTTGAGTTATGTTTATGTAAACATATATAATTTATCTAATCATGCTTATTATAAAGTTGGAGAACGCAAGTAATTAATTAAAATTAGCTCATTTAGTCAAATTTTCGCTTATATACCACATTGTAGAGTTCTTTGAAATTAATGTATAATAATTCTTACTTTCAGGTAAGAAATAACACCAGAATATTTCAGCGAAATTAAGTATAATATCAGCTGTTGTTTTCGCAATTGCCGCTTAAGAGAACAATGATAATTACAAGTATTTAATGCTCTTTATTCATCACTCGTGAAAGTATTTCAGCGTAATTAAACTCGTCTTTTAAAGACGCAAATATATCTTAAGATAATAACAGAAAAAGCCATTCTTAAGTAATCATGTCAAATTATTGGGCATGCATGAGTATTATTTATAATTAGTTTTCAGAGAATTTGTTTGAACCTGTATCATTGTTTGTGAGTTAGCATAACGTTTCAAAGGGTTTTCTCCCAATTGAAATTAATAAAAAATTATGATATATATGCCTTGCGCTAAGTTTGCAGTTATGTATCAATTACATTGCTTGCGGTGTATATACTTGGTGTGAAATATACTGTATATGTGCTGGTTAAAAAGCTTTTTACGACACATATACCTTACATCAAATGTACTGTATATGTATTGCATACACATTTTATTATAGTATATGTATCTTTAACTAATTTACGGTTTTTATACCGTCTTTTGCCAATTACGGTATGCACTATAACATTACAGCCTGTATTCTGGTTACTTTCCTAAGGTACATACACCGTAATTGTAGACAAAAATATTTACAGTGAATGTATAACACATTATTTCTTTAGTTAATTTAAGCTATTTATTTTATAAAAGCTAAATAGCTGAGATATTTTATGATGAATATATTTCTTAGAATTATAAATAATTTATACTTATTGACTGTATGAATATTGCAGATTACTTAATTTTCAATTTCTTATCTTAACTTTAAATTTGGTATTATATTTAATTATAATTTATGATGCAATATTTACATAAATAGTTATTCTTTAATCTCACATAACCATTGTTATAATGGTCTGCATGAAAATCCTACCTCAAAAAACTATTGTGTATTTTATTGAAATATTGAATCTGAATCTGGTATCCAAGTCCCATCTAGACACTATTTTTGTAGGATAGTGTTTTTCCTTCCACGTATTCCACTGAGTACCCAACAAAAGCAAAAAGTGTTTAGCGATTATTATCACTTCTTCTTTCTAATTTATAATCACGTTATATGTCATTTTGCAGCCGTGTAACTAATTTATCTAAACCTTTTTGTGAGACCCACTGTCTGGAGTCTTCAATTTCAACAACTTTACATGTGTAGAGTGGGTATCAAAAGAGCTATTTCAACTATTAAGCAACACATACACATTAAATATAAAATGGCAATCTTGGAGGCCCTCTCTTATGACAACAGTTGTTGTTGTTGTTACTTATGACCTCCTGTTCGGAGGAACAGAAACAGGACCAGTGACGCAGGAAGAAAGAGGGGGCCAACGGCCGTACCGTGCTGAAAACACCGGTTCTCGTTAGATCACCGAAGTCAGGCAGCATCGGGTGCGGTTAGTACTTGGGTGGGTGAGCACCTGGGAACACCGAGTGTTGTTGGCTCTTTTCGGGCGCGGCAGCCCAGTGGTTTGCGCGCAATTCTCGCCGCTGCCAGAACTGCAGCCGTGTTCATGCGGAGTACGATCACGTTAAACATGTGGGTCCATAAGTCCCTCCGAGAGGTTGGTGGTAGGGGAAGGAGGGTACGGTCCCTGTGGATGCCTCCCCCACTGGGTTCCGGTCTAAATTGGGTGGCACTTCCCGGCCGTCCAAACAATTACCTTACACCTTTATGGTAGGTCGGACGGTCTGGGTCTCAACAACAACACACGACGAGAGAACAAAGTTTATTCCAAGAAAGCATCACCGACGAAGGTCGGAGAGGGTGCAGCTCCACTTTGACGAGGACCCAGAAAGCGGAAGTCTGACTTAATCCTCAAGAAACATCCATGCCTTATTCGGGATTTGAATCCGAGCCCCTCATGACAGCAGTCGCAGATGCTATCCACTTCACCACCGGGGCGGCCTTATGACAACTAATCACTTCTGTTATGTGGGTTTTAACCACACGTCCTGTTAGAACGCATAAATTAGTATAGTTTCTCATCTCCGACATTGGCCGTGTCGAACAAAAAATACATAGAATTAAACTAGTGGCAAATGAGGACAACGGACATGATATAAAATAATAACAATGTGTTTTATTTGATAAAAATGAAATTAAAAAATAATAATAATAAAAACATATTTTATTGGTTCAATTAACATTCTTAACAAATTGCAATGACTCTCCATTGACATTTTCAAAAATCAAGAATACTTAAAGAATGTATGTAATTAAAATCTCCATTTATGTTTGCCATTAAATTCGTCCCTACTATTTACTCAAGTGTGGATTTAACAAGGTGTCGAGAGAGTAAGACGTTAATTAAAACTGTGTCAACAGACTAGATATGTGATACATGCATTTCATACCTTCGAATATCATTGGATGTGACACTGGATACGGGGCACTTCGGTGGAGGAATCGCCGGACATCGCTGCAGAAGTAATTTTTGAGAGACTCTTCTCTCTCGAGCACACAAACCAATTCTCCGTTCTGTCTGCAATCTTAAACTCAATTTCCGTTCTTTTTGAAAATTCTCAAACTCTCTCGATCATCGGAAAAATGTCTCCTCCTACACAATTAAGCCCCAGGTTTGTTATTGGTCCCCCCAATCAAAGCCCCTGGTATCTTCATTGGATATATCCCAAAAATGTCCGGCTATTGGGTGCTGTGCTGACAGGAGGATGGCGACCACCCCAGAATTAATATCTGGCAGGTGGACCGCGGGTTCTCACGACCTTGCGTGCACGTGCACCCGAACCGGACAAGGGTCAGCTCTCCCCAAGAGCGCCCTGCTGCGCCCCTTTGTAACTGGGGAATCGTTGTCCACATTTCCCAGAAACATGGCTTGCTCATCCTTTTGCAGGTGTTTTCTTAGGGAAGTGTATATGCATTACAGGAGAAGTACAGGGACCGTCTTTATAGGTTACACTCCGCCATAATTTGCAATGTCCCAAATTTGCCTTGGGACAACTTCTAGTATTGCTATATAGTACGTTGACAGCTCACATTGTATATTCAAGACATTCTGTAAACAATCGTGTTCCCTCTACAGTCACATCCTCTACATCATAAAAGACTCTCGGATATACATGACACACGCTTGAACAGACAACTGATAAAATGTTCATACCAACTCATAGCTAGTCTGAGCTCACAAAAAACTTGCCCCTATTGAGTACGTCTGAGATTTACTGAAATAACTATTGCATCCACCAAATGATTTGCATGATCTGGATGATAAATTAGAAAACATCTGGCAGAATCATTTAGCTGTTAACAACATTTAGCTGTTAGCCGACGCGGTGGTCGAACGGTCATGGGGAGCGTTTCCAAGCGATCGTTCGGCCGCCGCGTTGTGGCTTCGAGTCCCACGTAAGCCATGGATGTTGTGTTGTTGGGCGCAGGGTGTTCCGCCCCACTCTGGTGCGCCTGGGGCATAGTTCACGTTTCTGGCCAATGTATAGGCGAATGATGGAAGTCAAATGCCTGGCCATTTGATAAAAAAATAGCTGTTATTTAGATTTAGGCATCGTATATCGACGTGAATGCTGCCAAAGGAAAATAATTTGATATGAATTGACATGCGACCTCTATTTTGCCACCACTCAGTAATATAAAAGTCATTTTGCAATGGGAAAATAATTATTTCGTTATCGTTACATACTTATTATCGTGTGCAAAGTGAAATACGATATATCATAGCTGAATTGCGAAGAATACCATTTTAGGACAAAAAATTCAATTTATGACATTTATGATCAATCTATATTACATTTTTAATTAATATATGTTAATTATATTGAATTAAATGATTGAATGTGTCTCAAATAACTGAATTTCAAATTTTCAATTTAGTAAATTAATTGATTAAACATCCAGCGTTTTCACTTAAGTAATTGATAGTTTCATTTTAAAATAAAAAAAATTATAAAAATATATTTTGATGGGGAAAAATCTTCGAAGAGAGCAGCAAAATAATGCAGTCCCTTGAAAAGTCATTTACTGCGAAAATTACTTCCTTTCAGGCAATTTTTATTTACATTTCGAAATCCGTCGAGTCAAATCACTAGGAAATATTTACTGTTTATAAAAAACTGAAGTTTTTCATTTATTTTATAAAATGAAAAGTAATTTCAGTAATAATAAATGTTCTTAAAAATATATCGCATATCTAAGTTTAATGGGGTTGATTTTTTACTCTTATAATAATTATACACGCTTTCTTTTTTTAGAATTACTTTTTAACACTTTACAACAAAGTTGAAAAGTGTTTATGACTTTGTTCATTCTGTCTGTCTGTCCGTTAGCACGATAACTGCCGCAAAAATGACTTAATCAAAATGAAATTTTAGTACGCTGTTCATACGGTCTGTAGGACCTATGGGAATATAAATGAATAATATCTCCCAATTAGCTTCGAATTAAACCCGGGTTGAAAAACTGAAATACATTGAGCCCTATGGGATCTAATTTTTCAAACAATTTTTAAGCGAATTTAAAATTAACATATTGCTTCGAAAATTTTAGGAAATATTCAAATTGTTCCATAACATATATAAAAACAATTCAGCGAAATATATTCAGTAGTTTTTTAAACAAAAATTAAAATAATAATTACACCTCTTATATGAAGCGATCACGTGACCTTGATATAAAAAGATCACGTGACCCACTTCAAAATGATATATGGCATCCATCTTGTCTCAAAATCGTGATTTTTAAAGTTCTTTTTAATTCATATTGAGTGTTGTATCCGTCCTACAACTACTTTATTTTTGCTTAAATAATTTTTGCTTACTGAAACAACGCAATGACAATATATTTCAATTTAAATGACCATCCAAATTTCATTATTTCTATCACGAAGCCTATTTTTCACTTATGTAAATTGTAAACAGCAAAATATGTAGAATGAGTTGTATTAGAATTGCTGCATTTCTTTAACACGAAAGTATGTAGCCCATGGAGTCTGCATAGCTGATATGAATGAAATATTCATTGATTTCACAAAGAGAAGGGCGATTTTTTTATGAAGTTTTAAGAATAGAGTTTAATTACTTATAGATCCATGGTCATAATTTTTAAATGAAATAAATTTTTATAGTATTGTGATGAATGAAGAGAATGAGAAAATGTTATGAATGAAATGCTGTTTTTATAGATAGATCCAGGCCTGTTATTTTTCTATGACGTCATTTGAATGAATTTAAATTGTTTTCGATGAAGTTTTCAAATATAATAAAATATCGTAGTATTATGATAGTTTTAAAAATGTTACTGAGGAATGTATTGCATTTTAGAGATGTTTAAACCAGGCAATTTATATTTCAATGCCGTCATTTGAATGAAGTTCATTTTTTTCGATGAAAGTTTAAGTTTTCAGATATAAATTGATGTAGTATTGTGATAAGTTTTAAAATATTATCGAGGAATGTATTGTATTTTAGACTTGTTTAAATGAAATTGCATTGAAGTTGAAAAGTGTTTCATAATCAATGCTTTAAGCATAATTGATCTTTCTTGTTTTAAATTAGAGGTCTGCGCCCCTTGCTCTCTTACACTCGCCAACCCTCGAAATTCAGTTCATGAGGTTTTTTACTGGCCTGTTACGCAAGTACAATACGCTTGTTGAGGCTCCGTCTCTTGTTCGCTGATATTCACCAACGTCCGGAATTCTAATCACTATATCTAACTATCTGCATAACGGATTGCCACATACGCAGTCCCTCCATTCCTAAACTCGAAAGCCTACTAACAGATTTTGAACGTTCTCGATTTTCAATCCTAGTGCATTAAGACCATATTTGCTTTAACGTATGTAGCTTTATAATAATGTAAAAAAAGAAAGTTCAATCGTGCATAAAGCATTGGTTTTAAAACACTTTCCAACTGGAAATATAATTTTATTTAAGCGTCTAAATTGTGATATATTAAGCGCTGATATTTTTTAATAACTTTTTTCTTAATAAATGTCTAAATTCTGATATATTAAGCGCTGATATTTTTTTAAATATCACAGTCATTTATTATATTTGAAAATTTAAAACTTCAAAAGAGAGAATAAAAAAACACAATGCCAGTAACCATGGATGTAAAAATAAGGAGTTTAAATCTTACATTAAGAAAACGCCAATATCGTCCAAGACAATAATTTAGGTGGCGCTGGGATAAGCTGCATTGCATGAATTTCTATGGAGAAAGACCTGAAATATTTTTTTAAACTGTCAGTTTTGTAAAAAAATCTGATATAGGCAACACATGACTTTCTTTATATAATGCAATGAATTTACTACTTTTACAGTTGAAAAAAATGTTATTCTTATAGTAGATACTTATATTCTTTCTAAGATATTGAATTTTCTTCCATTTGTCCTCATTTTCACTGATGTAGCGTCATTTTCATCCATTTGACGAGATTTTCGCGAATTTGACAACATTAAAAAAATCGCCAAGTTGGTGATATTCCGCCAAATTCATCGCCAAAATTTCGCCAAGCGTTATTGATGGAGAAATATGTTATTCTTACAGAAGATAAACTATTGGCTTTCAATTACAAAAGTATTACTCAAAGTATCTTTTCTCGTGAATGGAGCGAGTTAGATCCACGAGAATGATATCACCAAATTTATCGCATGATATTACATATGAAATGTGAGCATGTTTCTTAAGAGTTAATATTTCTTTATTTTACTTGATTTTTTCATGAATTTATTTGACAAATATGCAATATCTCGAGAACGGCTCATATCAATCTAAAGTTTATGTCAATCGTTTTCTAAGAATAAACTACATAAGAAATGTCTATCTGCGTAACTTTATTAAAGATTTTGATATTTTGATGACATTTTCAAAACTTCACTCGAAAATTTAGGGGGGTTCTAAACATTCGATACACGCTGACACACACACACACACACACATACATCACTTCAAAAATGTTCGATTCGTGATTAGGGACGCTTGAAACGTGCTCTCCCGTTAAAAACTCGAATTCGAATTTTCGACCCCGTCACAATACTTTCCTTAAACAATATGTATATAGTAATAAATAATTAACGCAATGCAAGTTAGAACTGAAACAATAACGAATATTCCTACTCATTCAAAATTATTTTACCTTTCAATTTAATTTTGTCTCCTTAGATTGTGTACTCTATACTACTACTATGAAAAAATACTTGTTAATTATCCTCCTAACTAGTTAACTCTTGATATAAAACTAATTAAAAACACATATACTAAATACTACGCCTTTCTGTTGTGTAAATTAGCAATAGCAGCCACTTTACTAGCACTAGCTACATCTACATATAATTTTCAAAACATTACGGCATTTTTGAGCATTTTTTCCATAGGAGTTTTATCTCCTTTCTAACTCCATGCTAGTTACAATAAATGAACTTTATTCAAATAACGCCATTGTAATATAAATCGTCTGCCTCTATATGTAAAGTCAATGTATATTTACACATTTAAAATAAAAAATATTGTAATTACGTTGGCTCAGAATTTAGATAAACAGATAATACGTAAAAAAAATCTGATGTGGGTAGCACATGACTTCCCTTATATAATGCAATGAATTGACTACTTTTACAGTGAAAAAAAATAAATTATTTTTATAGTTGATACTAATATTCATTCCAAGATATTGAATTTTCGTCAATGAGTCGTCATTTTCATTGATTTAGCGTCATTTTTCTCCATTTGGCGAATTTGACGTTAATTTAGCAACATTTAAAAAAGTCACCAAGTTGGAGACATTCCACCAAATTCATCGCTAAAATCTCGCCAAGCGTTATGGATGGAGAAGTAAGTTATTCTTACAGCAGATAAATGACTATTGGCGTTCAAATATAAAGGTATTACTCAAAGTATTTTTTTCATGAATGGAACGAGCTGGATCCCCGAGAATGATGTCACCAAATTTATCGCGTGGTATTACATATAAAAAGTGAACATGTTTCTCAATAGGATTTTTTTTTTAATCTCTCGGCGAACTGTATCATTTGCTGTAGTTGCTAAAAACGAGCCTACACAGCTAATAAATATTAAAACACGTTTAAATGAAGATTAGAAAATAAATCAAATAACTTTTTTCTTTCTGGTGAATATAGCAAGAGTCTGAATATAATTGCATTTGTTTTCCTCCCTATATTAAACAATTTTTATTTAGAAAACTACCTAACATATTTTACTGAATTTTTTTTTATGTATTTTACGGGATAATTTACATATTTCCCAAAACTTTCGAAGCAATTTGTGAATTTTAAATTCGCTTACCAAATGTTTGAAAAATTAGGCCCCTTCAATGTATTTTATTTTTTGAACCCTGGTTTAATCCAAAATAAATTGAATGATATTATTCATTTATATTCCCATAGGTCTCACAGACCGTCTGAAAACATACTAAAATTTTATTTTGATAAAGTCATTTTTACGGCAGTTATCGTGCTAACGGACAGACAGACAGAATAAATGGACAAAGTCATAAACACTTTTCAACTATGTTGTAAAGTGTTAAAAACGAATCTGAGCTGTATAAAAACCAGATAAATATATAATTCGACAGTAAACTTGATGTACAACTAACTGGGTTTAAAATGTAAACCAAATTAAATGGTTTCAATTAAATAAACAATTAGAATGCTAAAGTTTCTAAAAGTCGTCATTACGGAAAATTAGTTTATGTTATTATGTTGTTTAACTGTTTATAAGAATGCACATCAAGGCATATAATTATTAACCGCAATGATAATTACATTTTAATTGTACATTTTCTTGCCAATAATAATTGCTAAACACTATGTGTACAAGTATCAATAATAAAACATATATCATTGTCCTCGACCATCCTTATGGCATTTCTGTTGTCGATAAATCACAGAAGTAGGAAAGCGGTTCGACAGACTATATCTTTTCCCCAACTGGCAATGAACAAATTTATCAATGTTAATTGACTAAAGCCAAAATAGCATTTTAAAACATATCTCGCACATCTTCGGGTTTATATTAGTTTATATGTTAAATTTTAGAACTATACGTTTTACTCCATGTTTGTAATGCAGTGTCAAACATTACAGGGCTTTCGTTTAATCTAGGAGATCACTGCATATCAGTAAATTTGAATACATTTTAATCAGATATGTAGGCCAGAGTGAACGAACTTGTGTTCAATCCATAAAAAGGGTGATTAATTAGTCAAGAACTGGCAGTTGCCAATGGAGAAGTTAGGGTTGAATTCTATGGAATACTTTTATGTGAAAATAAAAAAAATCTTATAAATCTTACTTTTATATGATACCATTACACTAGAGGTTCTTACATATGTATAGTAACTTAATGAAATGAGTAGAAGTTGTTAATGACTGCTAATACATCATTTTTCATAAACAGAAAATGAAGCTCATTTATATGTATAAAAGATAACAATAAAGGCTATCAATAGAAAATAAACCATAGATTCGCATATTTATTAGAAACCATCCTAGTACTATGCACCTTTATGTTGCCTTATTAAACCTAGAGTTTTGGACAACTCAACACAGCAAGGTATTCAATAATTACAATACACTTTGTGTGAAGTATATGGAAAACTTGAACAACGTATATAAGCACAGATAAAATGATAATGCAGCATATATATGTTCCGAAGAAACGTTGGATGGACTTCGTTAGTGCAAAAAAACCAACAAACACTGAGCCCAAAAGAGGAATGGGCGCGAAAGAAGCAGCAGGGATATATGCCCAAGACTTTGATTAAAAGAGTGACAGTGAGAAAGCAACATGAAGAACCACCCAGCCAATCCGAAACGACAAATAACACACACGATTGGCGTACGCCAAAACATAACAGGAATATCCAGACAAAAGAGTCAAGTTATAATATGAATAAATGAGACCTATCAAGATGGTACAAGAGGTTGAAGCGACACATAAGAACTCTAAAGGAATAACATGAAGAAAGGTGTAGGAGGATTATAGGACGTTCTGCCAGCCGCGGAGAAATTGTACCTTTATATAAAATACAGTCAAGAGCAGAAAATGATACCCACTTAATCGGAGATTTAGAAAATGAGAAGTTAACATTGAATTTGCATTCTTTTCAGTTCAAGAATTTCATATTCTGGTCACAGGTATATATTTGATCCGTTAGCTATATTTGGATAAAGCAATTGACCCAAAAATATTTTCTATATACGCCAATCAATTAGTTGCATTTAATTGCCTAGAGAAAAATGTGTTTTATGGTTGAAATGCTTTAACAGTGAAAGAGGAAGTTTACATCTTCAAAGGTTAGTTTTTTTTCGAAGAGATGATCATCTATCTCAGTAAATATTTTCTGCTTGCCAAACTTTATCACTTTATAATGTGTAGGTTTAGGATTCAAACGAAATACTTTAATGTAATTGTTTGCTCCAGCTTTACTTTTATAAAGTGAAAAAATAATTAAAAAAGAGGTTATGAAAATAAAGGAGCTGTAACGTACTAAAATGTTTATAGAATCATAATATTGGTATATATGCCAGACGGTAAATATGGAATTCATTTGAATTCGAAATTTATATTTCGTGAATGCACTTTTTAATTTTTAATTTGTTTTTTAAGTTGCAAGATTGCTTTAACATTACATTACTTTACACCTTAAATGCATCCAGCCGTCCAAATGGATTCCCTATGTCTTCGGATGAGTCGGACGGTCTGGGTCTTCAACACCTAAAATGCATATTGCATTGATAAAATGAATTATTTATGAAGATAATAAATATATTGATAGTTTAATTGTTCAAATGTTTATTTTTTTTCATTATACATTTATTTATTATTTCAACGTTCTAAACAATATATACCACAAGTTCCCTGCACTTGAAAACCTTTATTTATCCCCTATTATATATATGCCAACATTTATATAAATCATCAGAGTATTCTGATGCCGTTTAAGTCTCTTTTAATTACGCATAAAATATTCCCAATGTGAAAGACAGCAGATTCCATTTTCCGCTCAAGTGGATCGTAAAAATGTAATGAATTAAAACAAATTTACCGAACTTTAAGTGCGTACCTCCTCTGAAATTTATAAATTGAATTATAAAAATAATTGCATTCCCTTAACTCTGACAACAATTTATCTCACAAACAACTAACTTTTCCTTGCACAGCTGGAGACGAACATGAGAATAATTTTATTATTTCATAATAAATACAAAAATTCGAAAGGGAATGTATGTAGACATGTGTTTCAATATACAGGGTAGTTCAAAAGAACTGTGTTAAACTTTGAGGGTAAGTCAGGCATACAAAACCAAGTCGTTAATGCATAGGAACATGTGGCCGCAAAAGCAACCGCTGGGTGCTACAGAGGCAGAAGAATCAAAAGGAAAAGAATACAGAAAATACAACACAGGTTTAATTGACATAACAATTGCAAGTATCGATTACAATTGTTTATCATAGTGTTAAAGTAGGAGCTCAAAAGTTCTTGCCAACAGGAGTTGTGCAGGACTGGCAAAGTGGATGCATGGATTGGCGAACGAATCCAAAAATGTCAGGACGGTTGCGAACACTTACTGTTACTTCAAAGACTCTACAACAAGGTCAGCGTCAAATGTTACAGGGGTCTCGTAAACAAGAATTTGAAGTAACGCCACTGGAAGAAATCAATGGGTAACAAGTAGGGGACTGTGGTGATCAACTGATTGAACCTTCCTCGCCGTTCCATCTTGATGAATAGGTCCTATTGAGATAGTCTTGCATATACTGACTGAAACATGCATAGCTGCGGATGACAAGAAACTTGAACAATTTTAATACTATGATAAACAATTGTAATTGATACTTGTAATTGTTATGTTTAATAAACATGTATTGTATTATCTGCATTCCCTTCCTTTCGTTTCCTTCTGCATCTGTAGTATCTCATGCTGGCTTTTGCAGTCACATGTTCCTATGCAAAACAGGCTTGTTTTTGTATACCTGACTTACACTTAATTTTTTATCTAAGACATTTCGGTATATATATATATATATATATATAAGGATATAAACAAGAAGAAAAAATATAAGCGAGAACAGGAGTGACCATATGATTTGCATAGAATGGCTGGGGTGGATTGCGACACCCCTTTCCCGCTTAAAGCAGCTTTTACGACCCGGGCAACGCTCACGGCACCAATGTAACTCAATGGTCAATCTCCCACATGTGCAAAGACAGAAGCACCCGAACGGACAAAAGAGCAAAGATGGAACCAAGCATGGAAGAGATACACCTTACTATCCAGCATGAAAACACAACATTTTATAAGGGAAAGTCGCACATGCGCGAAAAGACTTCAAGATGATAGGATCGCAGATATAAAAATATATATGATTAAGAATTCTCATTTAGAATCAAACAATGTACAATTTCTTTCTTTGAAAAAGGAATAGTAATAATGTTGTAAAAAATATCTAGGGTAATTTCTTTTTAATGCATCATTTATTATTTTATTACATTCATGAATGCAGTCTTTTTTAAAAGTACTGTAGTTTCTGTTTCTTCTGAAGTACCCGATAATAATATTTCTGAATATATTTTTAGTGAGGTTTGAATTCCAATCAATGATATTATTAATTTTGATATTGTATGAATTTCTCTTGTCGTGTATGGTTGTATAAATTCCATACTGTTGGTGCTTTCTTATTGACAAATCCAGGAAGTCTGTCGATCCATCCTCATTGATCGGGTTTTCAATTAAGTCCAATTCCCTTGGGTAGAATGCAAAATCTATGTCAGGGGTGTTTGCATAACCCCCTAATATCACGTCGTCAACATAACGGAAATAAGGTATTTCCGATAATAGATGTGTTCCTCCTTCATATTTGGATAGATAAATATCCGCCAATATTGATGAGCATGCACCACCCATGGGTATGCCTTTGACCTGTTTGTAGAAATGCATACCGTCATATAGTATGTTTTCATTTAAAACCAACTCAATCAAATCCAAATATCTTCTGAGAGTTATATATGGTTTTAAATTATACTCTTCATGTAATTCTTTCAAGATCATTTGTAGGTTTGTTAAATCGATGTTATTAAACAGATCCCTGAAATCGTAGCTTCTGAAGTTTAAATCTTTATGGCAAAATTTCAGTCGGTCTATCAATTCTTGTCCGTTTTTTAACATTATGGAGTTTTGCTTCTTAATATCAGTCATAACATATTGGAGTAATTTCAGAAGTTTTTTATTTGCATGTTCCAGGTATGATCCGCATCCCACTGTTACATATAAAAATATATTCAGAAATATTATTATCGGGTACTTCAGAAGAAACAGAAACTACAGTACTTTTAAAAAAGACTGCATTCATGAATGTAATAAAATAATAAATGATGCATTAAAAAGAAATTACCCTAGATATTTTTTACAACATTATTACTATTCCTTTTTCAAAGAAAGAAATTGTACATTGTTTGATTCTAAATGAGAATTCTTAATCATATATATTTTCATATCTGCGATCCTATCATCTTGAAGTCTTTTCGCGCATGTGCGACTTTCCCTTATAAAATGTTGTGTTTTCATGCTGGATAGTAAGGTGTATCTCTTCCATGCTTGGTTCCATCTTTGCTCTTTTGTCCGTTCGGGTGCTTCTGTCTTTGCACATGTGGGAGATTGACCATTGAGTTACATTGGTGCCGTGAGCGTTGCCCGGGTCGTAAAAGCTGCTTTAAGCGGAAAAGGGGTGTCGCAATCCACCCCAGCCATTCTATGCAAATCATATGGTCACTCCTGTTCTCGCTTATTTTTTCTTCTTGTTTATATCCTTGTATTCCACTCTGGATGCAGAGCTGCTAAGCGCCACATCCTCTGTAAGGTTTCTGTTTTCTCCTTTACTTAAATAGGAGTTCCGTTCGTGATATACTTATTTTTATATGTATATATATATATATATATATATATATATATATATATATATATATATATATATATATATATATATATATATATAGGGTGTCCCAAAAACAGTGACATCGGCTTTTATTCCTTAAATATTGATCTTAGACATATATAATAAATTACAAAGTTGCGTGAAATATAGGGGACATAATTCTATGAAATCGATTAAAATTTTCAAGGCAATTAAATTTTTAGAAGGACATAATTTAAATTTTTATACAGCCCCCCCCCCCCTACACACACAAAAAACACATTTCCAATGAGTAAAATATGCCCCATATACTAATAAGGTGATGTACAAAATTTCAGCATTTTATCGTAAAAAGACCCAGGGATATGAAAATTCATGTCGGTAGATCGCGTTTCAGGGGTCATCATACACAAATTATGAAAGCCGACTATTTAAATAGCGGCTGTAAACACCAGGACCAATCGAGTGGTCTGGGTCTTCGACAAAATACGAAAGAAAACAATGATTGATTAAATAAATAAATAATTTTGCTATTTATTGGTACAAAAGTATCTACACTGTGTAGAAATAATAACTTTACACAAAATTACAAAGCTTGTTCAAAATGTTTTCCATCCATACCAAAGATCCATTAAAGATAAGAGGCAGATATTATTTACCTATGATGTATTTCTGCGTTGCGTCATTTGCAATTTGCTGTAAACATTTACATTTTTGAATTGTGATTAATCCCTCACCAACTTTGTTCAAACATATCTCTGGGACTTTTATGATAAAATGCTGAAATTTTGTACATCACCTTATTAGAGTATGGGGCACATTTTATTCATTGGAAATATTTTTTCGTACAGGGGCTGTATAAAAATTTAAATTTTGTATTTCTTCAAATTTAATGTCCGGGAAATTTTTATCGATTTCATGAAATTCGGTACCTTTTTTACGCAACTTTGTAATTTATTATATATGTCTAAGATCAATATTTACAGAATAAGAACAGAGGTCAATGATTTGATTTTGGGACACCCAATATATATATATATATATATATATATATATAAGAATGTCAAAAGAGCAAGAGGTAAAAGAGCCAGCAGGTAAAATATTACATGGCCAAGGGGGATTGTGACCCCTCGTTCCTGGTTATAGCCAGCTATTACAACAAGGTAACACTCCCGGAGCCGATACCATCCCGAAGCACAATCTCCGTGAGACTGTCAAGCAAAAGACATAAACTAGGAGTGAAAACAGAAGCAACGAGAAAATTCATAGAGATACAGATGGAGTGAAAAATCAAAAAAGGAAAACATTACATTATGAAATGAAGGTCCCGTGAACACAACGTCTTCTATGTGTCCAATGCAAAACACAAGTACTTAGAGAGATGCGTCGATAACCATATCAATATATACGTTCCCAACAAAATTTATATTGTATCGATGTTACCAAAATCAGTATAAAATGCTTTTTCAACTTTGCAGTTAAGATCATTATAGTAGTGTTTTAGATAGCTTAAGGGTAATGCTATCGTATGGCCTCCAATATGATTTTTCTGTCGCATTTTATGCGATCTCGTTGATAATTATGCATTCGTCTGTTTCGAAGAAAATGATTTTTAATGATATTGCGGAAAATGCTTGAACTTAAGTTCGAATTCCAGTCAACTATGTAATTTATGTTGATGTCGAAGAAGTTTTTTTGTCAAAAAGTTTTGTATATAATACGTCGTTATCATTAAAATAGATACATATATCAAGATAATTGATCTCGTTATCATTTATCATATTAGGAAAATCTCGTCATCATTTATCATATCATCTCGTTATCATTTATTATAAAGGAAGCTATTTTCGTAGAGTTAAAAAGTTTGAAACATGGTTGTTTTGAATTGACTCAAAATCAACTTCTTGTTCACAGGCAAAATTAAAGAAAGATCTGTGTACCTGGGTCCCAATGCAAAATAAAAAGGAAACCCTATTTATGTATTGCATATAAGATATAATAATATTATGTACTATACGATTTTAACCATTAAATTGACCCATTAAATTGATTTTTTTGTGAGCCATAAGATTCACACCTTTATGAAAAATATATTTCTTAGGAAAAAATAAAAAAAATATCTATTTAAAAAGACTCAGTAGATTATTAATTTTATTGAAAAAAGAAAACTTATGTTTCTCCAAACGTCAAAAATGTCAATCGTAGAATGGTATGTGTCTTGATTTAATACTTACGAAGCCATCTATCAGTATTGATATAGCCATTTTTTCTATACTAAGTAGATCTAACGCCGATAGACGTCCTTGCTTCATGATATTCCTCAGAAAATATTTTATTAATGTTCATTTAGAGAACGAACTTTGTGCTATTGACACTGTAGCAAGAATAGTTAGAAATAAGAAAAATGAAAACATTTCAGTAGAACTATCATTGATATCAGAGTATTTTACGATGACCATATCAGCAACTTCGAAAATTAATTTTACTTTACTTTTTTTTATTTTACTTTCTAGGGATTTAATGCAAAACAGTAATTGTAATGCGAGTTCCTCAGAAAGTTTGCTTGACAATTGTTTTTGTACTTCTTTTGAACGTGTCACAATTCTGTTCCAGTGTCCTTTTCAATCATTTAGCTTGGAGTAAGAAATACATTTAAATTAGGAAACGTATTTATCACTTGAAATATATGTTGCCCATTTTCGCACCACGTTTAGTTGTTTATCCAATTTGGTAATAATTATTTACTTACTTTATAATACCTGATTTTAATTTAAAAAACACAGTTTACTGAGGCAAGGAACAACACTTTATTGAAAAGCAATGCAATAGTTGGGTGTAAACAAGAAAGATCAGTCATGCATAAAGTATTGATTATGAAACACTTTCCTACTTCAATGCAATTCTATTTAAACATCTCTAAAATGCGATACATTCCTCGGTAATATTTTTAAAATTATCACAATACTACATTAATTTATTATTTTTGAAAACTTCAGCGAAAACAAATGAGCTTTACTCAAATGACGTCATCGAAATATAACACGCCTGGCTCTCTCTATAAAAACAAAATTTCATTCATTTTCATTTTTCCATTCATTTCATTCATCACAATACTATAATAATTTATTTTATTTAAAAATTAAAGACCATGGAGGCACAAGTAATTAAACTCTATGCTTAAAACTTCGAAAAACCCGTCCTTCTCCCTGTAAAATTAATGAATATTTCGTTCATATCAGCTATATTACAGACGTTAAAGAAATATATTGGCGTTAGAAAGTATATTTGCGTTAAAGAAATACAGCAATTCTTATACAACTCATTCTACATATTTTGCTGTTTACATTTTCCATAAGTGAAAAGCAGGCTTCGTTGTAGAAATAATCAGAGTTGGATGATCATTTAAACTCAAATATACTGTAATTGCGTTGTTTCAGTATGTAGATGCACAGAATTTAAGCAAAAATAAAGCGGTTTTAGGACGGATACAACACTGAATATGAATTAAAAAGAAATTTAAAAATCACGATTTTGAGACAAGATGGATGCCATACATCATTTTGAAGTGAGTCACGTGATATTTTCATATCATGGTCACGTGATCGCTTCATATAAGATGTGTTATTATTATTTTAATTTTTATTTTCAAAACTACTGAATATATTTCGCTGAATTTTTTTATATATATTTTATGGAACAATTTGAATGTCACCTAAAATTTTCGAAGCAATTTGTGAATTTTAAATCCGCTTAAAAATGTTTGAAGAATTAGGTCCCATAGGGTTCAATGCATTTCATTTTTTCAACCCGGGTTCAATCCAAAACTAATTGAGTGATATTATTCATTTATATTCCCATAGGTCCTACAGATAGTCTGAACAAGATACTAAAATACTAGGTATATCTTTGTTAGGTGACAATTGTTTCAAAAGCCTCCTTAAACTTCTAAATTTTAAATTTAAATAGGTTTAGAATAATAGTATGTTTAAGGAAATATTAAATGTACGAGTTCATAATTGCGTCAGATTGCTAATATGATTTATGATAAATATATTTAAAAAATATTTATTTAATACGTATTTAATAATGTTAAATTTACATTTATAAATATTATTTACTTATGCAATTTTTAGTAGTCAATTATTTTTTATTATAAACAGAAACAGAGCATATATATCTAGAAAATGTCGCATATTATTCTTATGCCAATTTGTAAATTATTTAATTAATATAATGTTAAAGATAAATGTACTTTTTTGTTTCAGATGCTGGAAAAATAAAGGATACAAAGTTCACTAAATAATAAATGCCGAATGAGAAAGATAATTAAATTTGTGCAATGTATGTTCGCTATCCATCACATTATCAACAATGTTGTAACTAGTCATCCACAGATAAGTCCCATTAAACGAAATATTCACTTATCTATTCAATGAGAAGTAACTAAACATATTTGCAGCACTTTGGATGCGTATTTCTATTTGTACTGCTCTGCTGTTCGCAATCATCCTATTATCACATACATTTAGGAAGCATTTAAATGACACTTCAAAATACTCGTATGATATATATATCCGTCTCTTTTAATTACGTATCAAATATTCCCAATTTGAAAGACATCATATTACATTTTCCGCTCCAGTGGCTCGCACAGAGTCATATCATATTTACCGGCGCTTTGTTGGTAAGAAGAAGCGCCCTCTTTCAGAAATTGCAAATTAAATTACAAAAATAATTGGATTGTCGTAACAGTAATTTATCTCGTAAACAAATAAATTTTCCGTGAACAGCTGTGGAGGAACATGAAAATAATTTAATTATTTTGTTGCGAATACATATTCGTACGGGAAACTGGTACGGGTGTTTAGCGCCATGTAAAAGCACCGCGAAAAAAAATGTTGGTAGAAAAGCATTTTGATAAAAAAGAAATGTCCTTTATTTGTATTTGTCCTCTACTGATATTCTTCATACATGGATGTGCTATTCTGTTTGTTTACGTTTATTTGCGCAAAATTCAATATTAGAATGAAAATAATGTATATTTTGAGATTTCTCTTAACATAGTTGACAATAGTTGACATAGTTGACAACTTTCAGTTGACAATAAGATTATGCCATGCACCGATGCATTGTAAGAGTTTAACTTATTTGTGTTAGTACTTATACATGCATAGTGTTTTGATGATTTGAAATTAGTTACCAATAAATAACAAAGTATTAACAGCAAAACTTGCAATATTCCAGAAAGTATTAATGTGTACAACTGAAAAAATATATCTTAATTTTTTTTTTTTAATTCGTGTTCTAATCAAGCTGTGGTGAAATAAAATTTACATAAATGCACTATTACCACTTACCAATAGTGTCCACCAGTTGACTCTGTAATCGAATAGTGGAATCTAACATTAATTAACATTAATAGTGGAACATTAATAGTGGAATCTAAGATTAATTTCGTTGCGCAAATAGTAAATAAACCAGTCGATTTGTGGCCACAAACACATTTATTAAACACACTAATAATAAACAAACACTATACACTTAAGCGTATCATGCTTCACCTCGGGATGTATGGGGTTGTAATGGTAATGGATAAAACAAGTTATCATTAATTAAAATTTAATTTGGTACAGTAAGGGAAATTTCCCAAAGCTCAAAACTTATATCGACACACTTCTAATTAGGTTAAGATATACGTACGCTCTAAGACAAAAAAGTCGACTCACCAAGAAATAATTATCCAGATGAGACAAAATTTGGTAAGTGTAATGTGGATGTACAGGAAAAGAAATGATTAGAAGAAATGCAACGGAGGACTGTCAAAGGGGTCCGGCTATCAAACGAAATGACACCCTAGGCCATAACTCCTTGTTATCAGACCAAGTGGCATGTGACAGTAAGAGCAGGAGAGCAGGATCCTGACAATGTCTGGGTTGTCTTCAGACACGTCTGAGCTGGTCGTCTAGAGTCATATTGAAACGGGACTCATCACTGAAGGCAATTCGTTCCTAATCCGAACAATTCCACGTTGATCAGGCACTACACCATTGCAATCGCTGTTGGCGGTGATTACTGGTCAGTGATAGGCGGCGTAATGGGCACCGCGAACATAGATTTCTCCACCGTAGTCTTCCATTAATGGTCCGAGTGGTTACTTCCGTGTTTGTTACACGTTGGATGGTTGATAACGACGAATCTCGTGCTGCCACAGCTGCTCTAGCAATCACTCTATCTTCCCTTTCTGTCGTCGCTCTAGACTGTCCGTTGCCCGCTTACCGCTGAAATTGACCATTCAGAACCCATTCCTACCAACATCGTCTAATTGCTGCATCGTTCCTACCCAAATGCCGAGCGATTCGTAAGTGTGCCCATCCAGCCTCATGCAGTCCGACCACATGATCTCTTTCAAACTCCTTCATATGCTCGTAGTGGTCGCAAATTCGCCGTCGAGGCATTGTTACAATCAAAGTACGTAATTGCAATCGAAATCCACTGCACGTTTTGTTCCTGAAAGCGAGGTTCGCGTCTTATATATACCACCATGGTGTTCTGTTTCAATGCGCTGTAGTTCCGACTATTCATTCATTGGCTGCGAACTTTTGATCATTTGCATATTCGTTCGAAAGGTGTTTGCATGTACAGTTTCATTACTATTGGATTATTTTGCGAGGTGCGCCGAAATTTTTGTCTTAGAATGTATATATTAGCACCACATTTGAAATATAATCACAATGCCTCCAACACAGATGAAATGGCTTGTTAATCTCAAAATAGGTCACATCCAAAGTTGACAAGGTTAGGGGTCTGAGATAGGCGATCCAACACAGTTCACTTGGTTAGGGAGAATTTAGGTAACACGGGTGTCTATCAAGTATTGGGGTTCAATGTCTGTTATATTCTCCACCGTCCAATTGTCGGTTGGTCTAAAGACGTTTGGAAGGCTTGGGAACTACGTAAAATCGATGCCGGTCAGGGGGTAGCCCGAATAAACGTTGCGGTTTCATGGCTCACACATACCGAACCAATGACGGGCGACGCATTTAGATGATGCGTGTTTTATGCTGCATAGATACCCGGGATTAGAACATCGCACACCCCGCCCATGTCTTCTCGTCCGTAAGGTGAGATAGACACTGAGCCTTCGAGTACCGCTCATGCAGTCCACACAGTTGTTACAGCTTGGATGTAGTATAAAGGGTCCAAAAGGTAGCCCATCTATTTCCAGAGCTGAGTGTCCCTGCGGAGCGAAAGAGGCGAAATCCTTGCTGCTCCGATGACCACCACTGCCCGATGAGATTAGCTATATCAGTCTGGTTCCACGCTAGCTCGCTTTGGCTTAGAAAGGCCAAAAACTTCAATCCTTAATAGACGCGCCTGGCTACGAGATACACTGAGTAGATGTGCTCGCGTAAGTGTACTAAAAGAGCCTGTTCCCTCTTGTAGGTCACATGACTAACGCTATGAAGCAGCAGCGGATACAGGTTCCCAAAGATGCGTCGAAATGCATTTTGGATCGGTCTTCGATCAAGTATCTATACACTTGGAGACCTTCTCTGCAAAGATAAAATGAACTCTCATTTTTATATTTTAAAATCGGGTCCCTCCACATTTTGATGAGGGAGGAACAAAATAGGCTGGAAACTTCCCTTTCCCGCTCATGGGAATGATAAATGGGTGGTGCGCGTCATGGGAATGAGAAATGGGTGGTTCCCGCGTGAGAAATGGGTGGTGCCAATCCCGGTCAAATTATTGGATTGCAAAGTGACGCTTTTTTTCTATGCTATCCAATAAAATTCGATGACCCTCGGGATTGCAGCAGCCAGGTCTCATCCGAGCCCCAAAATGACCTCAGACTTGACAGGTGCCGCAAATTTCAAGAGATTTGTGGTTTTAATTGTAGATTTGCTATGGCATCTGTTTTTATGAAAATTTACATCCACTGTCATGTGAAATTCAGACCTTGGCGCCGCACTGTCCCATCGTGTCTGTGAGAAGACATCGTGCTAACAAATAACCTACCGTGCACATTATCTACATTGAGTAATTGATGCTTCCCCCCATTATTTTCTGGAGCGAGGTCGGTGAGCATGAACAGTATTTGCACTATGTGAAAATATATGACATGCTTCATAACACAAGCAAATTAGTTTTTTAGATAATGTATATACGCATTAACATTTTATATTGACACTTGACTGTGTTTCAATGTTACCGTATCTACTCCAAACATACATGCACACAGACATATAGGAGAGTTCACACACACCTTGAAATAATAAAAATTCGGGAAGAAATATTTTTTTTAATTTTGTCGGTAAAACCATTTTATTCCAATAGTATACATTAAAAGTAAATTAATAGTTTGATTGTTTAATATAATACACATAATAATAAAAGGAGTGGTTCTATTTAGTTTTGATAACACGTATAAGTATGCATCGCTTCCATACATAAAATACCCTGAGGAATCTCTGGAAAGTCAAATTCGCTGTAAAGGGGGAATTTCTGTTCCAAATATCGCCAGCCTTCAATAATGACAGTTATATTAACCTGTTTAAGGCACAACACAGAACTATCTTTAATGGTGTGGATTAATAGTATTTCATGTCACTTTTCTCTATACGAATGCATAAAAATATATTATGAATTTTCTTTGTACTTATCAATTCCAAATCTACATGCCATTCCTGTAATATATATTAAAGTACTCTCCACATTAAAATTTCAGTTAGTTTCAATTTTACTAGAACTAAAATAGAAATAACCCCAAAACATATTCACCACAGTGTTACAATACTATTGGTTATAAAATATCACGTGTTCTAGTGTTTAGAAATTCAAATGCCGTATCTTCGCTATGGGTAACAACAAAGATCAATCGAGCAAAGATCAATCATTAAAGCATCGATTATGAAACACTTTCCAACTTCAATGCATTTTTATTTAAGCAAGTCTAAAATGCAATACATTCCTCGGTGCTATTTTAAAACTTATCACAATACTACATTAATTTATTATATTTGAAAAATTAAACTTTCATTGAAAAAAAGGAACTTCATTCAAATGACGACATTGAAATATAAATTGCCTGGTTTAAACATATCTAAAATGCGGTACATTCCTCGGTAATGTTTTTAAAACTATCATAATACTGCAATAATTCATTATATTTGAAAACTTCATCGAAAACAACTGAAATTCATTTAAATGACGTCATAGTAAAAATAACACGCCTGGATCTCTCTATAAAAACAGCATTTCATTCCTAACTTTTTAACATTCATTTCATTCATCACAATGCTATAATAATTTATTTTATTTAAATATTAAGACCAGGGAGCTACAAGTAATTAAACTCTATGCTTAAAACTTATCGAAAAAAAATCGTCCTTCTCTTTGTAAAATCAATGAATATTTCATTCATGTCAGCTATGCACACTCCATGGGCTAAATAATTTTGTGTTAAAGAAATACAGCAATTTTAATACAACTCATTCTACATATTTTGCTGTTTACATTTTGCATAAGTGAAAAATAGGCTTCATTGTAGAAATAATCAAATTTGAATGATCATTTAAACTCAATTATATTGTAATTACGTTGTTTCAGTATGTAGATGCACAGAATTTAAGCAAAAATAAAGTGGTTTTAAGACGGATACAACACTCGATGTGAATGAAAAAGAACTTAAAAAATCACGATTTTGAGACAAGTTGGATACCATATATCATTTTGAAGTGGGTCATGTGATCTTTTCATATCATGGTCACGTGATCGCTTCATATAAGAGGTGTAATTATTATTTTAATTTTTATTTAAAAAACTACTGAATATATTTCGCTGAATTTTTTTTTATATATTTTATGGAACAATTTAAATATTACCTAAAATTTTCGAAAGAATTTGAGAATTTTAAATCTGCTTAAAAAGTGTTTGAAAAATTAGGTCCCATAGGGCTCAATGTATTTCATTTTTTCAACCCGGGTTCAATCCAAAAC
The DNA here is from genome assembly GCA_951213105.1 of Amaurobius ferox. Lineage (NCBI taxonomy): Eukaryota > Metazoa > Arthropoda > Arachnida > Araneae > Amaurobiidae > Amaurobius > Amaurobius ferox. The sequence goes on from OX578134.1 coordinate 140,432,565, forward strand.
TAATAGGTGATATTATTCATTTATATTCCCATAGGTCCTACAGACCGTCTGAACAACATACTAAAATTTCATTTTGATTTAAGTCACTTTTACGGCAGTTATCATGCTAACGAAGAGACAGACAGACAGACAGAATGAACAAAGTCATAAACACTTTTCAACTTTGTTGTAAAGTGTTAAAAATAGAATATATTCAATTAAATACTCATTTTATAATCCTTAAAAATTCTGAAGTATAGCAAAATGAGCATTACCTTATATTTTATGTATGCTCATTATCACGGAAGAGTCACTTTAGTAGTTTAAATATCGTATTTCTAATGCAGTGTCTTGCCCACTGATATACTAATGATATCCTTTGACTACTAACTTTTCAATAACGTACCTTGATATATTGAAACTTTTTGGTTAGTATAATAAATATTTGACAAGGATGGCAAGTCCTAAACGAATTTGTAGTTACGAATAGTTTCTATAAAACAATCAATAATAATCAATACCAATCAATAACAGTCAGTAATCATTTCTATAAAACAGTGATAAGTATTACTTAGGAACAATGTAATTAAATATATAAATAATAAATAGACCTTATTTTGCCACACAATGGGTACAATTCTATTTTATAAATGAATATATAAATAATATAAAAATGTATTAAAAAAATTATTTTTAATACAATACTATTTGTTTATTTAGTATTTGTGTAAAGAAATAAAAAACACAGTACAACAATTACACTAAAGACATTCCTCTAATTAGTTTTATCTATAATATCACCACTACCGCTTGCTAAACATAATTCCGAAGTGTCTTAACTCAGAAAGAATCTAAGAATCTTATGGTTGGACAGTGAGTGGGATTGATGAGAAATTCATTCCTGCCTTGTTAACCCAGTGAAAGGCGGAAATGATGAGTCCAAGATTTCAGTATTTGGTCATTAATATTTCGTGCTTAATGATCTTGGAAAAATATATGTTACATAAGTAGGTGGAATATTTATGTTACTTTATACCGTTAAACTAATCAAGAATGTTTCAATATATTTATATTATTATTAGAACGAGATAGTTAATCAGATATGGTCAAACTGTAAGGTTAATGCAAAGTGGCTTTTGGAGTACTTTGAAACTATGCTATAAAGTTACATAATAGGAAAATCATGAAATAGGAATAGGTGAAATATGTCAATACTCGCTAGGCAGAGTACATAACTCTTTCCGTGTGACTTAATTAGTGTCTTACTGGTCACTAAAATCAATAGTTGAAAAAAGTATGGATTGAAAATAATGCCATACTACACAATTATATTATAAATAAATAAATGTGTTTATAGTATTTATTAATATAATTTTCGTGTTCATAATGCTAAAAAATGACTGATATTTAATAATTTAATTTTTCAACGAACACTGAGATATTATAAAATTTATTTATCTAGATCAACCTAATATATATATAATAAAAGTAATCAAAGCAAATTTTGTAGTTAAACTAAATAAACACAGAATTATTAAAAACTATTTTGACGGTACAACTATGGTTTTGCTACTAATATGCACACTATCTTATATGAATCCAACTTATTATTATGAATTAGCCCGAAAAGGAGAACTAAATGTTATCCTGTAAAATTCATTTGTTGAAAAATACTTCTTACAGTAGAAGAATATATTATTATATCAGTAATAAAATTGTACTTTGATGTAATCTGGGCAATTCCACTTACTTCACGCTTCCATTACGAATGAACTGGAAAAGTGATATATAAATTACTTAACCACATAGCTAACCTTCTGCGTGTGTCTTTTCTGCTGTTTGTTTTTCCATAATGTCACCATTAATGGAACCAGCGATTTGCCCTTTCTCTTCTTAGCGTTCTCTAACACGAATTTGTCGTAACTGCGCAGTTTAAAATGTATTCCAAAGTCTATGATTTGAGCTGAGTCCAACACTAAAGGGATGTCAAACGAAGTCAAGTGTATATTTCCAATGGCAGCATGCTATCAAACAAATACAAATTAAGTGGTCTTTAAGTTAGCTAATGTAGAACCTCAAACAATACATCGCTCAGGTTTGTTGAAGTTTAATAATTTGTTTAATAGTTTATTTATGTTGATGTAATAGTTTGTAATGTTATTGTAATAGTTTGTTTAATGTTTATTGAAGTGCAATATATTTTCTATTAAGATTTCGATTATACAACATTTAATCCATGAAGTATGCAGATTTGTGATGGGTCTAATATATAACATACCAGATCGCATTTTTAGAACATATATCTCACCATCATCCGTCTGAATACTCAAAAGTGGGATACTCACTTTCAAGTATCATTTTAGATACTTTGGATAGTCATTTACTAGGGGAAGGCGGTATCGATCATGATAGGAATCAATTGACTGAACTGTTTATTCATGATATAATGAACAATACAAAAAAAAACCTACATTTCATCATCGGTTTTATATAAGAAAGTTTGAATAGTTTAGAATGACGTTCGTTTCAGACTTCATTCATTGTAAAGTACAAGGTAACAAGGTAAAAATAGTATTTTTGGCATTTAAATCCTTTACTATATTTCGAATATCTAAATTACGATTTTTATTTTTAGAAGTTAAACTTTAAACTATGACACTTATGAAAATGTTAGTTTTTTTAACTTTGAAGGAAAGTGTACTATTGTATATCATCTGAGCGTACATAATATTTAGTAGTGACCGTAACATGATCTTGGAATGCTACAGAAACTCTTAAATTAAAATGTTATTTCAAATTATATGTTCTAAAAGTGTATAAACTTTATTCAATAACTTATGTAATATTTTACAAGACTTATGCATACTTTATGCAATATTTTGAAAGATATAAATAAGAAAAATCCATTGACACTACTTCATTAGCTGTTTCTAGATGTCGACAGTTGAATACTATATACAAAATCCAAGAACAATGTCTCAGCGTCTTGAAAAACTTATTTTTTATGCCTGTGTGATTAATGGAAAATAAATTTTTTAGCTCGTTGATATTTTCCTCTCATATGTAATTACGATTCAGGAAGTTTCTTATTTGCTTTTAAATACTGAAACAAAAATGAAACAGAAACTACGAAAACTATGAATTGCATGCGATATTAATACTTTCCTCATTGTGGTTGGTGATGCAATGAAATCATTGCATAGTATATGTAAGTTGCACAATGTACTAGGATAAATTAGTAAAAAGCTAAGAAAATATGTTTACATAAACACAATACATATTTCCCTGTTATCAATATTAAAAAGTTCAGTAAAAAACAGTTGTGGGTAGTAAACATATTTGGTGTTGTAAAATAACTGTCGTAAACAAACCCTAACTGCTTTTTCCAGGCTGGTGAAAATCGAATTCACACATTATAGATTATATCTTGATCCAAAATACTTTTAATACTCAAATTGCATTCATTGAAAAATCTATACAAATAAAATTGAAAATATGCATGTGTATTATGTGTGTCTGTTGGTCTCATCATCAGTCACTATTGAGCATGCACTGAATTGTATGAAATTCTATGGATAGCCTTTAAATAGCCCAATTTAAAATTTAATCCACGTTTCGAGTTTCTAGGACCAGTGGTTGTTGAGACATTAATGAAACAAGAATCTCTCATAGAAATATGCAGACGATATGCTTTTCTAAAATTTATTTGAAGTTTATTAGTATATCTTGTGACTTAGCAACGCAATTAATTAAATGTACTGATGCAAGAGCCGATTTTTCCTCAAATTTTCCGAGTTAAATGATACAGAAAAGACTATAAAATGAATTTTATAAATTAACGGTATTGCATTTTTACTGGATTATATTATTTACGATCATTAGATTTAAAAATTTCTAGAATTTTTGATAATTTCAATTTTTACGTCATGTTCTTTATTTTGCAACAATTTTGAAAGTGATATATCGTGTTTAGCCCATTAACTCATATTATGTTTATCTAACTGTTGGAATATAATACTAGTGGTACGGGTATATTTCCTAACATCACTCTTGCTCCATAATTTTGGCATATATTGATCCAACTTCATATTTCTTGTAATTTTTTCTACAAACGAGACTAGTATATGTAATTTTTCAGATCAGCCTGTAAAGTTAATCTTCTGTAACGCAGGAACAGTGATTCCTATATTTCGTTTTCGGAGAGACGTAAATTAAATATCTTAATAAAGTGTTTTAATTATCAATGACATTTAGAATACTATAGGTTGCACATAATTGTGAATTTTTAGTTTCTTTATATTATACATTATGTACGAAAAGCGGGTATATTGCTAATAAATGACAAACATCAGTAAAATTAATTTTCAAAGAGTCATTTTTATTAGGTTGCTTGAGTAATAACGCTATCTGTAGATGTTTTAATGGAGGAAAAAAAAACGTTATTTTCTAATTTTTACTAAGATATTATTACTAAATTATAACTATTTTATAAGACTTACTAAGATTTCTATTTACTAAGAATTTTTATGTTAATTGTATCTAGATGGTATTGGCATCCGGTTAAAATTGGAG
>OX578134.1:140442115-140624615 GCA_951213105.1 Amaurobius ferox
GATTAAATGTATTACATAAAATTCATGTGTGCCTAATGACTGAAATTTTATGTTACGAACTATAACACAAAAATAAATAATATAAATTAATATTATAAATAACATATATATGCTAAAGTTTATAGATAGACATAGATTGTATTTGTGACATCAAAGAACTCAGGATACGCCGTCTTGCTTCTACGATGCTGATTGGCTGCCTTTTAACAGGCTTATGCTATGATATTTTTGTTGAAGGCGAGGCCACATTCATAAAGAATATGAAAGTACTTTCATAGCATTTGTCTATTTGAAACAATCATATATCATCTCAACATATTGAAACATATCTAACATATTGAAACAATCATATATCATCTTAACATATTTCATCTCAAAATTACGTTATCAAGATAAGACCAGTTTGTCATCACAAGGTCAAGATGTTTCTTTCTAAAATAGATTTATCTAAGCCTCAGACGATTATATCATATTTAAATAGATACATTCTGAATCTATATATTCATTTAAGTCGAATATAAACATATAAGGAGGCATTGGGAATTCTAATCCCTATGCTATAATTAGGGACAGAATTTATCAAAATTGTAAGGATGTCTTTATTTGAAATTTACGAGTAACCATTAACTCTGGCATCGAAACTTCATAATTAAGTAACTTTCGAGCACTTGGCAAGGAAATTCAAAAGTGTTAGATATTAGAAGATTTGGGTGTATTCTGAAAATTACTTTAAACCTTCGACATTATCAGCAGAAACGGAGTATCATCATCTTGAATACTTCAGTGTAAGACGATTTTCTTTGAAACTCATTTAAGTACTATTAAAGTGGAGTAATTAGCAGAAGCAATACTTAAGTACTTGAAATTTACTTTTTGGAACTTAATAGTTTTTGGATTGAGTAATTTCTCAATTTATATTCAGTTTAGCAAGTGATATGATAAAATCAGCGTCATAATTTATTTATTTATTTATTTATTTTGTTAATATGTGTAATTTAACATTTATATTGTAACAATATAAATTTAGATTTAAGAACAAGCATTGGTAGGTAAATTTTATAGTCACTATGAATACACCCCTTAAAACATTCTGTAAGGCATTGATTACGAGAACAGCCCCCCCCCCCCCAGAAAAAAAAAATAAAATAAAATAAATGAAAAACCGAACATCGCTCATTATTTCTCTCTCCGAGCTTTACAGTTAAACAAAAAGTATCTTTAGACTCGAAATAGTATCTACTATAAATAAATGTGCATTAATTTCCTTAAAGGTTTGTCTTCATTTTTAACTTGTTTATTATGTCCGAAATTTCAAATGGCAACAAATATTTTAGGTCAAGATTTATCATGCTGACATTATTCTAAATATAAATGTGTGTCCAAGTCCGTCCATAATTTCAGGAGATAGACAGAAAAAATATTTTGGGGCAGTCTTTATTTAGATTAGTAAAATGAAGGTCGTGCATACTCTGCAATTTTACATGTTTACTTCCAACATATTTACTTCCCATATATACGTATTATAAAGTAGAAGGAAAGTATTATGACGGGGTCGAAAATTCGAAATCGAGTTTTCGACGGGAGAGCACGATTTAGCATCCCTGAACAAGAATCAAATGTTTTGGAGATGATGCATGTGTGTGTGTGTGTGTGTGTGTAAGTGGGTAAGTGTGTGTGTGTGTTTGTTTGTGTGTCAGTGTCAGTGAGTCTCTGGAGACGATATCTCACGAACGAATAGAGCGATTCGAACGAAATTTGTCACCAAAATTACAATCCGTGAATACTGGAAGCCTATATTTCTCATACGCAATCGGACCTTTAGAACCCTCCTAAATATTTGAGTGAAATTTTGAAAACATCATAAAAAACCCAAAATCTTTAATAAAGTTAGGTAAATAGTCATTTCTTAATGTAATTTTTCATTAGAAAACGATTGGCACAAACTATAGAATGCCAGTATGAACCGTTCTAGAGATTTGCTCATTTTTCAAGTAAATTTATCAAAAAATTCCATAAAATAAAAAACAAAGTATTAATTATTGTGAAATATGTTCACTTTTCATATGTAACATCATGCAATTAATTTGGTGACATCATTCTCGTGTATCTAGCTTGTTCGAGTCATGATAAAATGTATTTTGTGTAATAATGTTTTATTTAGACCCCAATAAATAGTCATTTATCTGAGTTAAGAATAACTTATTTCTCCATCTATAACACTTAGCGAGATTTTGGAGAATGTTGCCAACTTAACGACGTTTTCAAATATTGCTAATTTAACGAAAATGTCGCCAAATTGATAAAAAAATACGCTAAATCAATGAAAATGACGATTAGTTGATGAAAGTTCAATATATTGAAAATAATATAAGTGTAGACTATAAGAATAACCCATCTTTTGCGCTTGAAGAGAAATTTAGCGGGACATCGCCATTTTGTCGACTATTTTAAATGCTGCCAATGCGACAAAAATGGCGCCAAATTGATAAAAAGGACTCCAAATGGGAAATGATGTTTGGCAAATTCGTATATCCGTTATATGATGGACATACATTCTATTATATAAAAAATGATATTCTCCCAGTTTGTCTGTAACACTTAGTGACGATTTAATGAATATGGAGATACTTTGTTAAATTATTCGCCAATGGCGATATTTTGCCCCAGATTGACAAAAATATAGTCAAAATAGCAAAAATGGCGCTAAATTAATGAAAATGACACCGAATTGATGAATTAATTATTAAAATATTTTATATGGACTATATCACTTATTGCAGATGCTATCAATGTTGATAATTGTTTATTTAGAGTTTCGCGGAATAATATAAGTTAATTGGATATTTTGAAATAGTTTTACATGTTGTGATCCGGAAAAAGTCAAATGTACAATTCAACAGCACCGTGGATCTTGTACATTATTTTTGACTGTAAAATTAGTAAATGCATGGCATTATATAAGGAAACTTATGTGCTGCTCACATCAGCTTTTTTATTTTGTTGATATATTACATTATTTACAAAAAATCGCATCAAAATGATAGGGTCCGGAGACCTTGACTTTTAGCCGCAGCATCATTTTTATTAAAGTTGAATGATGTCAAAAAATTAGCACCAGCCACCAATAATTTTCCTGAAGTAGTTGAGTGAAAATCATTGTCATTTTATTTGAATTGTCCAAAAACATATTTTCAATTTCAACTCAGGATAACTTAATTAGGAATTCTATAATGTTACTTTGACTATCAGCTTTTATAGCTCGAAAATACATGACGCATTAAAACATTAAATGACATTAACACATCTTTTTTTATATTTTGCTTGTTATATAATTTGTTTAAATTTTATTACCTAAAAGACAGAACTTAAAATAGTTTCAAATATATACCGAAATGTTCAATACTATTTAATTTAATACTACCTATTATTATCTCTAATGTAAATCATATGATACATTACTACTTAAACTATACATATGTTAAAATAAAGACACTTTGTGACTACTTAAAACCAAAAAAATATTTTTATCTGTTCTCGCAAATAAAAATTATTTTTTTTTTCGAAATTCCATTGCAATGTCTAAGCAGCGAAATAAATACGTAAGATGATTTTTCCTAAACTATGTAAATAATGAATACATAAGGAAATTTATTCAGAAGATTTTCACTTAATAATGCTGTACGATAATTACTAAGAATTATAGCTTTAAATCGAATTTGATAACTGCAATTTCGGATAACCATGGTTGCGTAATGATGGAAATCTTAATGGAATTATTATTCAGTATATGAAATTTGGTAAAGAGAATTAAACGAATTTGAAACTGTGGAAAGGGCTTCGGAAATAGAATTGGTTACTGGAAATGAAGTTATAAGAGATTTATTTTCACAAATAAAGTTCTATTAAATTTATTCAAACAGGTTTCATCAAAGGTTTCATCACAGGTATCATCAAAGGTTTCTACACACAGAGGAATTAGTTGAAACTGGTAGATTTAGTGGCAATAACCTTCAAAACATACAAAATGATTTCACAAAAATATAGATTAATATATTATCACCAAAGAGTATTTAGTGCTGGAGGAAACAAGACGCACAAAACTTTGATGCCCAAGATTCAAACTTCTAATGTCCTTTTCAATTAATATAGCTGCATTCAATGGCATTGAATCGTAAATAACTTGATAAACAAATAAACTTGATAAACAAATAAACTTGATAAATAACTTGATAATCGTAAATAACATTGAATAGTAAGTTTGATATGTGATTGATGAGCAGACTAGGGATCAGTTTTCTATTCAATTTATTTTATTTTTGTAGTTGATGCTGTTATGCTGTCTTCAGATCCTTTGGTTTTTCTTCTTGTATACAATTTTTATGCTGCTAATAGAATGTGATTAAATAAATACTAGTTTATTTTTTTTAATTGAGATAGTATACGTTTAATATATATATATATGCTGCTAAAAGAATCTGGTTAAATAAATATCAAGTTATTTTTTTTAATTAAGATAGTATAAGTTTTTATATATATATATATATATATATATATGGTCTGAAGCGGGAAATCTAAGCATCGAACGGTCATGTATGTGTACTAATTCCCCCGTGGTAAAGCGCATGGGGGAATGCGCTTTACCACGGGGGGGAATGCGCTTTACCACACTTATGTGTACTAATTCCCCCGTGGCGCCTACGCACCACGTCCACAAGACCCCTAGTGTGTTTCATGGCGAAGAGGCAGCTTCACTTTTATAGAAGCCCCCCCGAAGGGTGGAAGTCTGACTTGGCTTCGACATGACAACATCCATGCCCGCTGACGGGATTCGAACCCGCAACCCGGCTATTCAGCGATCAGTCGGAAACGCATGCCCCTGACTGCTCGACCACCGGATCGGCTCGAACGGTCATGATATAGGCAGGCGCGTCATGACCTAGTAAGGTGTACCACAGGGATACATTTTTTAAATTCTAAAAAGTTTTTCAGTTATTTTCTATTTTAGCACTTTCACATAAGTCTGTTCCTTAGTGACCGAAAATATTATCACAGAGTTAACATCTTAATACCATCGAAATCTCAAAGAAAGTTCTTTCCAACAATGTTTGAACCGAATCCATAGAACGATTCGTTCATATGTTTTTTTTAAATATACATCGAAATTTGCATTTTATACCTCATCTGATATACATATCGTGGAATCTGAGAAAGTAAGATTAGCACAATTCTACAATTTGGCTAAATGTTCTGTAGATATCTTAGTATTCTAATGAAAAGTTTTCGATTTCATAAGTAATTTTAGTCCTGATATATTATGTGACTGCATTAAGTATATTATGTGATTGCATTAAGTGATCGGAAAGCCACAAAAAGTCCCCTTGCTATCCATGGATTCGACCTTTTAACAGGTAGATTTTACTGATCATGCTCGCCTGGGATTTAATAAATCTTCATTGCTCAGCGCTATCAACTTGTCCACCGTTTTAAGTTTTTTTTCAGCAAGGATAAAATAAAAAAATGCACATCTTTCTATGATCTTCACATTTTTGAAGCCTTCCATATTCAGAAAAATTCTAGCAATTTAGTTAATGACTTGATCAGTACTCCATTTCTGTCCGCTATCTGGCGGAGTGCTCTATAAATTTTTCCACTTTCTTCGTTCTCTTCCTTTGGAGCTCTGTTGTTTTAACCTAATTTATTTTTTGTCTTGTTGGGTCTATTCTTGTTGGAACTTGACTCGTCTTGTCGGGATGTTATTGTTGTGAAATGGAGCACACTAATCTTGTGTGCTACTTTGCGTTTCGGATTGGCTGGATTGTTCTTCATGCTGCTTTCCGATTGGCTCTCTCTTAATCCAGATCTTGGGTGTATGACCCCCTGTTTCTTCCTTTTGCTCTCCTTCATCTTTTGGATTTCTGATTTGTTGGTTTTCTGTATGCTGTATTATTGTGTATGCTGTGTAAGTTGTATGCTGTATTATTGTGTTATTTGTGCTTATACGTTGCTTACTATTGCCAATTACCCTTTTAAAATGTTTTTCTCCCAACTGTAATGATAAAAGTGTACAAATTTTAAAATCTCATTTTATTTTGGAATTTTGGATAAAAATTTTATAATTCATGAGACAGGGAGGCATTTATGCAGTTTTAATTTTACGAATATATATATGATATATACTGCGAAATAAAACACAGACTAGTATGCGCCATTAAAATTATAGTCCTGACCCGGGAGATCATGACTCTAATAAATGCAGTGCACATAAATTGCAGGTGTGGTTGGGTCAGAAATTACCCTGGGGCCAAGGCTTAAATCATGCAGATTGGTTAATAAGGTGGCCAATGAAGAATTGTTGCTGAATCACCCCGAGAATCAACCAATAGAGATACGGAGGGCGTATCTGGACTTCAGGCGAAATGATGTGGCTACAAGTAGATAAAGTTCATCGTATGGAGTCAATTAAGAATGACCTTGGAAGAGTGTTGTATTAAGAATTTGGAAGCGATGATATCCTAGAAGGTGTAGTGTTCTTCAACCTGAATCCCGGCTATGACCGTCCGAGAACTTTGTGGCTAGAATGGCAGTCCAAAATGTTCAAGAATGTGCGTTAAAAAAATTGGAGACAATGGCCGTCCAAGAGTGTGCAAAGTCAATGGGAGTACAAAATATTCAAGACGACAGAGGTATGTGTAAATCTGCATTATAGAATTGGTCAAAAATATTATTTTGATTATAAATCCTGGTCTTACACGTGCAATTTCTCCTCCTTAAGAGTGTATATAAAATTAATGTAAGTTTAATCGTAATCATAGTATGTGTAATAATTAATGTTTATTTTAAAATTTAAAATTGTAGAAGTCAATGCGCAGTGTTAATTAATGGTTACATTTTAGGAACTCGTACAAAGAATTAATAGTGGGTTAATGAGGCAACGATGAAATGTACGAATATACGACTTACGATCAATCATAATTAAGAATGATTAATTTAATCCAAATTCACTATTATATTTTAAAAGTAACAAAATTGATGTTTCTCTTTTTTATGCACCACAATTCAATTATTTTTGTATATAGTATACTTATTAGTATATAGTATGCAGTATTAATCATATCGAAAATCACATATCGATTGTAAAAACGTAAACATGCTTGCCAATTTACATCGTCTTAATGAATCTCCAATTTTATCGCACCCAGTTTAATAGACAGAGCATATATGTCAAGTTAGTACGTTTTAGTATGTTCCAAGAGATTTTATTTAATGGCTTTGTTTGGGAAAAGGAAACCGCCAGAGAAAACCAAATTACTTTTGGAGCCTGTGATTAAGATTTCCTAAAGAAATTAATTTCCGTTAGAGTAAAGATAAGATTAAACCAATTCTTTAGATCTGAATACTTTTTTTGGAATTGGTAATTATGTGAATTAATATATAGGAAATACGGGCTGCATTATTTAATACGATTTAGTTCTATGTATGTTATCTGCTTTCACATATATGTTTCCAATAAAACGGTATTCCATAGAAGATTGTTTCTTATATGCTATTTTAATTACTCAACTCGACTTGCTCATACCAGAAAATAATTTTAAGGGTTTTTTTTTAAGGCAAATGATGTAATGGAAAATTTTGACAAAATAAGTATCGTGATTTCATAGGATCACAATTCTAGCATGTTACCCTTTAATTTAAAGAGCATAAAATGATATTTCGATTTATACCAAGTTTGATAATGCACAAAAAGGGGGGTGGGAGGTAATGGCCCCTCTAGGGGGATTAATGACGTCACGAACACAGAAATTGTATCGTGAAACTTTTCACTACACTCCTGGAAACTGTTACATTTAGTGATCATTGAGCCATAAATAATTCATTTTATGCATGATTAGGTCACATTTCGTCCTATGTTAAAATAATATAAAATTTCGGAGTATTCGCTTGCATTAAAAAGAACTATTTCTAGATCTAGATTTTTCGTTGACAAAGCCGAATATAAAGTTTGTAAAAATACATTAATATTTGTTGAAGCACGTGCACACAAGAAATCGACCAGAGGAAGATGGACATTATCACAGAAATTTTGAAAATTTTTGTGAAAACAATACTTTCTTACTACAACATATAAGAAAGCAAAAATATTTATTATTGAATAGCGTACTTCATAAGAGATTTCATACAACATAATTTATTTAAAATTATATAATCTAGCTTTTTATAGTTTTTATACGACTAGTTTTAAAGGTTATATTGCATTTATGATATGACAAATATATGACTTGTAATACAGTAATAATTCTAAGCAACTTAATAACCTCATAACCATTAATACTAGGTGTTGTATTCTAAACATAATAAACATATCTGTATCTATTAGTTTTAGTGGTTATATTGCAATTATGATATAACAAACATACGACTAGATATATCTGGCTGTACCTTCATTATATGAAATTCAATGAAATAATAAAATCGCGGCTATATTTTGCCTTAAAATGCATTCTATATCATATCCTGCTTTCAAAATTGTCCTTAATCAGTGAAACAATTAATGTAAAACGTTTATGAAGAAATTTGTCTTTTATAGAAAATGATACCATATTAAAATAAAAAAAAACAAAATATTACACTCTTCTTTGCTTAGCACTTTGCAAAGAATATCTTACACTTAGTCATCGCAGAGATACACTGCAATAAGAGGCAAAATATATCCCAATACCATTTATTATCTCGATGCAACAATCGGTTAAACTTGATTGAAAAAACATGTGTTCATCTGAAAACCTTGCTATAATAAAACACATGGAGCAAGGCTGTGAATGATAAATCAAATACTTCATATTATATCCTGTGGGGCAATCAGATAAAACAAATGATGTAGTATTTCTATCAAAATCAATAGAATTACGTACAGTGTTAACAGACACCAGCAATCATTTTTTTAATCACCGCATTTGTTCAGTCGTTATCTTATTCGCAGACACACACAAAAAGCAAATAACAAAACGTGTAATATGTTGTGAACCGGTTCAAAGACGCTCGAACTGTGTAAATCTGTCGAAACTCTAAATTCATTGACCTCCACACAGTTCGACTCATGTAAATTATATAAGTAGTATTATTAACTACTCTTGCTTATCCTAATAATAAAAAGTGTATAGTATATGCTCTCTGTTTAAATGCTTTACTAAGGAATTTGTAAGGAGCCTTGCTCTCCCAATCGGGAATCGAACCCTAGATCTGAACTGTCCAGCCGGCGCTCTACCGTTGAGCTACTGGGAAGAAATTGAAAGCACTTATCGTCGAAGTGGGCCCTGCATTCTCCACCCTCTAATGTCAGATTGGCGGGCAACTGACAATCTAACTGACCACCTTCTGCTATTTTTACTCCAGTTTAGCCTACTGCTACTACTAATTTTTCCCAGGTTAGTATCCTGCATGGTCATTATCCTCTCAATTTGAAGTCGGAGCTCAATCTTCTAGAATCCACGGAATCCGGATAAGTTTATTTTATCCTATGCCCGTCTCCGAACTCTCAGTCATAAGTCGACGAGCAGCCCAATACAAAGTAGAACGCTAAAAATAGTCACTAAAAGCCCTGTCAGCAACACATAAAGGAAAACAGTCAAGAACAGCAGGGCAAATTTTGAGGTGCTCTCCAGTCATGGGAACGCCATGGTCGCAAAGAGGGTAGACATCTGTATCTGTCAGTCCCATTCGATACAGGTGACTCTCTAAGTAATCATGACCAATCAATAGTAAGTCTAAAGCAAGCCACGCCAACTGCTCTATGCAAGTAACTGGGTATTCTTGCTGACTTATTTAACAGGGAGTTCCACTTTTTCCCAGAAGCTCTCTCCCTGTACAGACTAAAACGGTTAGTTTTAATAGAGAAGGATATATATCGTTTTATATGCCACACAGGCAAGGGAGGATCCGGTTGCATCATTTGAGATCCATACTTAGCCAATAAATATGTCCGCTCATATCCAAATATCCCGCAGTGCCTTGGAATCCACTGCAGAGCAATGTGGTTTTTGATGTTCAGCAGCTTATCTATTTTTTCCACACAATTCATGGTAATCTCACATTCCCAGAGATTGAAAGTTGTTAAGGTCATAATTGTCGCCCTGGAATCAACAAAAAGGGCGATATTTTCCTTTTCACACTGCTCCATCTTGTCTAAGGCTAGAGAAATGGCGGCTATTTCGCCATCAAAGTTGTCAAAGTGTTTTCCAACGGCGCAAGCCAATGTAAGGTTTATAGGATAGGTCGTACTAGGGTCACTTTAAACCTCCGATATCTTAGCGCTGATCTACAGGATTGGTTTGTTCAGGCGCTATTGTAAAGAGTCTTGCTTCCCCACCCGGAAATCGAACCCTTGAATTCCGAACTGGTCAGCCGACGCTGTACCGTTGAGCTACTGGGAACGAAATCGTAAGCTCTTATCATCGAAGTAGACTCTGCAGCTTAAAAACACCACATTTATGCATATCGAAAAAGTAAAAATTGCAGCACATCTGTATAAATTATGCTTCATTTTAAAATATATTGTTTTACTTTCTCTACAATGCAGGTATAAGTATAGAAATCGTGTCTAAAATAATAACTCGATTTTTCGACTGTTCTACACGTTTTGGGCCTCTAGAACACGGAAAGACTATTTAAAGAGTGACGCCTGCGTATGTGTGTGAGTCACTTGGGATTTACGTTAATTACAAAAATGTCAAAATCTAAAAAGCTACGCATGCTCAAATGTATCAATAAATTTCTTATTGTATGTGTAATTTTTTACGACGAAATGAATAATACAAACCTCATAACTCTAGACCTAAAAATTCTCGAAATAGTTTAGTTTTGTCGTATTTTTGCAACATCGCTTTTTACAATACACTCAGTCACCAAATGAAAACGAAAAATTAAATAGAACCTGAAAATCCAGTGGAACATCAAATAATTATCCGCATTATTTTGCGAAAATAAACTCCATTTAATGGATTATAAATGAAAGAACGCAAAAATAAGTTTGAGTCTGCTGATAAAAATGTGTGATGCTTACTCACAACATATTTTTACTTTCCTTATATACTTAATGTATAAGGAAAGTATTGTGACGGGATCGAAAATTCGAATTCGACTTTTCGACAAGAGAGCACGTTTCAAGCATCCCTGATCAAGAATCAAAAACTTTTGAGGAGATGTCTGTGTGTGTGTGTGTGAAAGTATGTGTGTGTGTGTGTGTGTGTGAGATTGTGGAGACGACATCTCACGTACGAATAGAGAGATTCGATAGAAATTTGGTACAAAAATCACAATCCGTTAATACTGGAAGCCTATTGTTTTTAAACGCAATCGAATGTTCAGAACCCCCCCTAAATTTTAGAGTGAAATTTTGAAAAAATCATTAAAAAATCAAAACCTTTAATAAAGTTACGCAAATAGACATTTCTTATGTAATTTTTCCTTAGAAAACGATTGACATAAACTTTAAAACGCTAGCATCAAACGTTCTCGAGATATTGCACATTTTTCAAATAAATTTATAAAAAAATCCCATAAATAAAAAAAAATATAATAACTGTTGAGTAACATGTTCACTTTTCATATGTAATGTCATGCGATAAATTTGGTGACATCATTTTCATGGATCTAGCTCGTTCTATTCATAAGATACTTTGATTAATACATTTGTATTTCAACGCCAATAGTCATTTATCTGCTGTAAGAATAACTTATTTCTCCGTCCATAACGCTTGGCGAGATTTTGGCGACGAATTTGGCGGAATGTCGCTAACTTGACGACTTTTTAAATGTTGCCAAATGAACGAAAATTTCGCCAAATGGATATGACGCTAAATCGATGAAAATGACAACTAATTAACGAAAATTCAATATCTTGGACAGAATATAAGTATCTACTATCACAATAACCTATTTTTACTTTCCATATATACATAATGTAAAAGGAAAGTATTGTGACGGGGTCGAAAATTCGAATTCGAGTTTGCGACAGGAGAGCACGTTTCAAGCATCTCTGATCACGAATCAAACATTTTTGAAGTGATGTCTGTGTGTGTGAAAGTATGTGTGTGTGTGTGTGTGTATGTGTCAGTGAGCCTTTGGAGACGATAACTGACGAATGCATGGACCTATTCAAACAAAATTTGGAACAAAAATCATAATTTGTAAACACTGGAAGCCTATTGTGTTTAAACGCAATGGAATGGTCAGAACCCCTCTAAATTTTCGAGTGAAATTTTGAAAAAATCGTCAAAAAATCGTCAAAAAATCAAAAACCGCTAATAAAGTTGCGCAACTAGACATATCTTATGTAATTTTTCATTAGAAAACGATTGAAATAAATTTTAGAACGCTAACATGAACCGTTCTCGAGATATTGCACCTTTTTAAAAAAAATTATCGAAAAGTCATATAAAATAAAATAAAAATATTTACTATTGAGAAACATGTTCACTTTTTATATGTAATACCATGCGATAAATTTGGTGACATCATTCTCGTGGATCTAGCTCGTTCCATTTATGAAAAAAGATACTTTGAGTAATACTTTTGTATTTGAACGCCAATAGTCATTTATCTGCTGTAAGAATAACTTATTTCTCCTTCCATAACGCTTGGCGAGATTTTGGCGACGAATTTGGCGGAATTTCGCCAACTTGGCGACATTTTAAATTGTTGCCAAATTAATAAAAAATTTCGCCAAATGGAAAAATATGGCGCTAAATCAATGAAAATGACGACTAATTGAAGAAAATTCAATATCTTGGAAAGAATATAAGTATATGCTATAAGAATAACAGTTTTTTTAACTGTAAAAGTAGTAAATTCATTACATTGTATAAGGAAAGTCATGTGCTGCCGACATCAGATTTTTAATTAAATATTTGTTCTATTACTGTGCAACTTCTATATTAATATTAATTCTGTATTTGGGGAACTATACTGTGTTAGTAAGTAACACATGGAATATAGTTATGAAGTTAAGAAAGAATTAATCTCGTATATAATTCCCTGCTATAGAAAAATATCTGGCAAATATGTTTCAAAACAATAGTTTTTATCTTATTACGTTTCGCAGCCGATATTCGATTTCGAACTTGATCAGCAGGAAATAAGATAAATGACGGACCAATCTAAGGGTAGGAATCAACCATGCTTTGACAAAGTAACAAAAACATAAACGGAAATAAACAAGCGTTTTCTTTCTTAGTTCTGCATTGCTGCTACTCTCAAAATAAAAGTAGTATATTTTAGTCCTTTCAGGTCATTTCCTGTTCTGATTTTCTGCCATTCAGAAACTAGATATAGGCGAATGTCAGAACAAGTTTTCTTTCTGCCTATAATATATTATATGAAGATACAGATTCCTGTTTTACGTGGGGATATATATTTCCCAACTTAACAACTAAAGGGAATTGGAATAAAATGCATTACAATAGGCAGTGACCAGCTATGAAATGCAAAGGGTGCAATATATAGTCATCTAATTTTTCTTTCGAAACTTTATTTTTTATTTGTTTCAGAATTACATACTTGTCTAGATTTATTGTATATTTACATTGTCTTTTCTATCCCATCACTTCGTTAAATATCGGAAAATCGTCCTTGATCTTTCTTTTTGAAAACTGGGGAGCTCTGCTATTGTTCGCTGACACTAACCAACCACGTATTTTAATTTACTAAAAACCATATATACATTGCTTGCTTCTTTCAAACACTTATTGCAAAAAAAAAAAAATAATAATTTTTTTATTTACATTTTCCAAACATGGCCATCTTTTATTTTCTTATGTAATCAACATTAAAAATGTTATTAATTGCAATAATTTTCATAATATTTGGTGACATTTCTGATGCATGTGGTGAAACATTAAATATACCCCCCCCCCCATCCAGTGAATTTTATATTACTTGACATTATTAAATTATTTATTCATATCGTAATTATTTTAGTTTTTTGTACTTGGTGGCTTTAAAGAGTTTGATATTCAAATATGTAACTATATTAAAATATGAAATTGCTGTTTTGGTGGAAACAAATATTGTTCACAATAAAAAAGTATTTATTGAAAGACAATATTTTTTAAGTGTCTGCCTAACACCATACCACATTATAAAAGCATAAATGAAACAAACACGCGCACACAAAAAAAGCTGATGTGGGCAGCACATGAGTTTCCGTATAATGCTATGAATTTACTACTTTTACAGTAAAAAAAAATAGAATATTCTTATAGTAGATACTTATATTCTTTCCAAGATATTGAATTTTCATCAATTAGTCGCCATTTTCATTGATTTAGAGTCACTTTTATCCATTTGGTGAGATTTTCGTTAATTTGCAACATTTAAAAAAGTCGCTAAGTTAGCGACATTCATCCAAATTCATCGTCAAAATGTCGCCAAGCGTTATGGATGGAGAAATGGGTTATTCTTATAGCAGATAAATGCCTATTGGCATTCAAATGCAAAAGTATTACTCAAAGTAGCTTTTCTCATGAATGAAACGAGTTAGATCCATGGGAATGATGTCACCAAATTTATGGCATAATATTACACATGAAAGATAAACATGCTTTTCAATAGTTACTATTTTTTAAATTTATGGGATTTTTTGATAAATGTAGTTGAAGAATGGGCAATATATCTAAAACAGTTCATGCTAGAGTTCTAAAGTTTATGTCAATCGATTTCTCAGGAAAAATTACATAAAAAATGTCTATTTGCGTAACTTTGTTAAAAATTTTGATTTTTTGATGATTTTTTCAAAATTTCACTCGAAAATTTAGGGGGACTCTGAACATTCGATTGAACTTAAAAGCAATAGGCTTCCAGCATTAGTGGATTGTAATGTTTGTACCAAATTGCATCCGAATCGCTTCATTCGTTCGTGAGATATCGTCTCCACAGACTCACTGACACGTACTTTTACACACACACACACACACACACAGACATCACCTCCAAAATGTTCGTAATCAGGGATACTTGAAACTTACTCTCCTGTCGAAAAGTAGAATTCGAATTTTCGACCCCGTCATAATACTTTCCTTATACATTATTGTATATAAGGGAAGTAAAAATATATATTCACCCACCGCGAATATTTGTTTATTAAAATGTATTTAACATCCAGTCACTAAATATCAGCACAGGGAATAATTACTGTCTTCGAGTGTAAACACTAAAACTGTAAATATTTTAAGCAATAATTGCAATTTCACATATAAATTATTTTTATTCATTGTCGCACAAAGTACCTTAAATTGAAGTCAGCGTAATTAATGTTTTAAGAGAAGTAATACAACCATAAACTAACAAAATTAACCATATTGCCATCAAATACTGTTTACGCAATTACTCCGAAGAAGTTTACAGAAGTTACAAATATTTAATTATAGCATGATGCGTCTCTTTCGAAAGTATTTCAATGTAATTAAACTCGCATTCGAAATACGCAGACAACCTTTGCTAATATGTACCCAGATAACAAAGAAAAGAACTGTACTGAAATAAATATGCTACTTCGATAGACATGAGAATGATTTGCAATTAGTTTTTGGGAATTTTATTAGAATGTCTTCATTAAACGTAAACATATATTCTAATATTTCTCTCAATATATATAATAATAGTATTATGTGTTTCGGTTTCTCCAGATCATCCGAAAGCTCACTGTGACATATAAGAATGAATATGTTTTAATTTGTAGTACTGAACATGGGACAGAATCTAGGGGAACCGAATTTTCGATTTCCACTCCAGGTACTGAAAAAATGGTACTTTTCGAAAATTACTTCCAAATACTACAGAAATATTCCTGTATAAACCAGATGAATTTATATTTCTGTATATATATCTTCTTCTTTAAGAGCTTAACAACCTGTTACAGGTCTTAGCTGCCTCGACAGCACGCCTCTTCCAACACCGTCGGTCCAAAGCGACTCTTTGCCAGTTTTTAATTTTCAAAATGTCGATGTCATTCACAATGTCGTCTAATCATCTAGTCGAACGTCTGCCCCGGGCGCGGGTACCTCCAGGGTTCTTAAAAGTGTACAATTTAGTCGGGTTGTTTTCAGGGGTTCTCCAGACAAGTCCGAGGCATCTCAATCTGTTACTTCGGATGATTTGTGTAACTTGAGGCTCTTTGTAGAGTCTATAAAGTTCAAAATTATATCTGGTTCTCCAGCATCCTTGTTCTTGTACAGGCCTGAATATAGTTCTTAACACTTTTCTTTCAAAAGTCTCCAGGGCACGCTGGACGTCTAAATTTCAAGTCCAAGTTTCGCTAGCATACAGCAGCACAAGTAGTATAAGTGTCTTGTATAGTCTCATTTTAGTTCTTCGGCTAACAAGCCTGGATCTTAAATGTTTTTTTAGTCCAAAGAAACATTTATTGGCCGATTTTATTCTGTAGTTAATTTCGACTTTCAACAAATTTTGGTCATTGATAGTAGCTCCAAGGTATTTGAATTCACTAACCCTTTCAAATATATGACCATTTATGCAAAAAGGGTTGTAGTTCCCAGACGCGGACGGGACTTCCATAAACTTTGTCTTGTCCTCATTGATAGTGAGGCCCATGTCTGTAGAAGAGATTTCAAGGGCACGAAAGGCCTCTTTCACTGCCCTTTCAGATCTTCCAATGATGTCAATGTCGTCTGCGTAGGCCAATAAATACTGCGACCTATTCCAGAGAGTGCCTCTTCGGTCTAATCCGCTATCTTGGATGCATTTCTCCAATGCGAGATTGAAGAGCAGGCAGGCAAGCGAGTCTCCCTGACGCAGTCCTCTTTCAGTAGCAAACGGCTCAGAAATCTGTATATATATACAGGGTGTATATAAATCAACCCTCTGTTTTGACAAAATAAAAGGGTTGGTAGAACACATCAAGATGAACAATATTTACAATAGAACCTAGAATCGCATTCCACTCTAAGTGTCAGAAAAGCGTAAAGTGAAAGTTGAACTATCAACAGTGAAAATAAGGAGAATTAACGTAATCATGAGTTGCACAATCCCATTTATTTACACCAGAGAAAGTTTCAAAGTAGATGTTCAAAGTGATGGCTAAGGGTGTCGTTGCACAATTCATACCGGCAAATGAACGACTGGCGCACCCTCTCGAAGGCATCTGGTGTCTTGTTTATCCTGTCCGCTGCAACAACAATTCTCGCGACGAGATTTTCTACGGAGTCCGCAGGCGTCTCGTACACACATAATTGTATATGTCTCCAGAAGAAGAAGTCCAGTGGGTTGAGATCCGGTGAGCGTGGAGGCCAAGCCACAGATCCACTACGTCCAATCCATCGTCCGGGATATGAGGCATTCAAGAAATGTCGGATGACTAGAAATGACGATGATGCTCTAGAGATGTGATACTTCTCCGACACGATAGCTATGTCGTCCGAAGTGGTGGCTTGTGCTTGTCTGACGTGTTTCAAAGTTGCTCTTTTCTGGCACTCAGAGTGGAATACGACATTAGGTTCCATACTAAATATTGTTTGCCTTGATGGGTTCTATCATTCCTCTTATTTTGTCAGAACAGTTTATATACCCCTGTATATAGCATCGATCATGAAACATATTCTAATCAAATCTGATCTCTGGTTCCCCCCGCCCCTCCCCCTGGGAGAGAGAAAATGTTTTTTAACGAGATGCATTTCTAGACACTCCCGCTGAATTGTAATCACTGAATATTCGCACACTAATAAAATAATGAAAGACTAGCAAATTATTTTCAGCTCCTCCAGGGTGCCCCACAGTGACGTGGAAATCTGCACGCGTGTGACATCAACTGCGAAATACAACCTAAGATCCAATTTTTGATTAAGACCATTATTTTCAGCACTAAGTACCATGCATTATTAAATAATACAAAATTTATTAAATACTTAATTCTAAGAAAGTTATTTTTTCTGTCATTGCTACACTTATATACTAGTAATCTACATAATTTTATATGTATTTAATTCAGTATATGTCAGTACCACAAAAATTCATATTTGTTTTATAGAATAGTTCTCTAACAGGAAATTTTAAATTTGAACATTTAATAGAAAAATATAGTTAGAATTGCACTCCCGCTAAATATAACGCAATTCACTATACGGTTATTATGCAGTGGCCTTACTAGGCACTTTTATTATGCATTGGCCAGACTAAGACTCTTAGGGCAGACAGTGATAGCCGATACTGACGATAGCACTAACAAAATTTGATATGTCATAATTTTGGTGTATAAATTTTTGGCATGTACATGGAACACATAGCTAATTCTCTTTTGTTATTGTTGACATCAATTATTGTCTGCTGACGAGTGCTTAATTGCGAAACAGAAACATGATGATATTATCTGTAATAGAAGCGTGATCTGTAATAGAAGAAGTCTGCGTGTAGGAACTTGTCAGTTGCAGTCTAGTTCAGCCTAAACATTTTTTTTTTATAAAAGTCGGAGCCTGGAAACGTGGCAGGGCTGAAATTGACTGTCTTCATAAAGGATTGCAAAATTAAGACAAATAGTAAGTGTTCTTATTCCCACAGCAAGTATAGGCTATTACATGTTGATAAGCACATAATGGGAATGAAACCGGTCTAAGAACACTGGTATCTAAAATGATAGCGCGATCCCATCTTTAGAATCGCTTCTATAGGTGGGTTTAGCGAGTACACGAGCATAAAAATGAAGTTTTTTAGATACAATTTCAACGGACCCCAAACACTTTATAGTGTCTTATGTATCGCATGTGATTAATAATTACGAAAAACTCTAAAATAATAGATTGTTTCACGATTTATTAAATATTATTTAATTCTACGAGATTCATATAAATATTAAAATTATATGTTTTATGTAAACTTTTATTCCATTCATTTATTTTCATTTAAATATAGATAATGTAAATATATATTTAAGTGCAATGTTTCCTTTACAGCTCAGAAATTCATTGCCATTGTTCTATATATTAGGAAACTAAACTATTTGAATCTTTAGTTCAATAAGAGTAAATATGTTATACAGGGAATACATCATGCTTGATTCATTTTTGAAAGCGATATTTCAACAAAGCGGGATTTTGTGAAATTGCTAAAGGCGAAACCTGCTGTTTGTCTGATTTCTTTCAGTTAAATTGAAACATTAATTTCAGCGGTAAATATTTGAGTTTCAGATACTTAAAAATCCAAAATTTGTGAAAGGTATATATCAAAAAATATTACCTGGAAATGTCGTCCTCTTACAATTATTAAAGAAAATAATAACCGCAAATTTTAATTTTGCATTAGTAGATTTTTGAACCGCAATTTCGATTTGCTTGGGAAAATATTTGCTTTCCATTATTTTGTTGAGTGTTTTATAATATACTTGATATGTAGTATACATGCATAGTCTAGTCTCAAATAACTAATCTCAAGTATATTATAGATGTAGTATACATCTATAATGTACTTGAGGTTAGTGATTCGGTATAGTATGTCTAATAGATCGTGCATGATAGTTTCAATTCAATGTCACAATTTATTTTTAAGAAAGACAAGCCGCCGCTGCGTTGGTCGTAACTTAAAATATTTGCTAATTATAGTAGTGTTCTAAATGCTACTATTCTGCAAGAGTTCCTATTGATATATTAATTTAATTTCCTCTTAAAATTTGATTTAAGAATATCTATTGTCGCTATTCAAAATTATTTTCGAAGTTAAATCGGAAGAGTGAAACCTTTTGGTCAAGTTCTTAACCCTAAAAAGCTACGATAGGGTACACTTGTGTACCACAGTGGGTTGATTTAATGTATTTCAGAGTTAACCTTTACATTACGGCTCCAAGAATCAACTGTCAACTCCACAGTGGGTTGATTTAATGTATTTCAGAGTTAACATTTACATTACGGCTCCAAGAATCAATTGTCAACTCCATAACGGCAAAATAACTGAAAATTCCATCCCTCTAAATAAACACCTTGAATGACCTTGTCTTTTGTTCGTAACTCGCTCCCCCTTCAATCAGGAGGAACTTGAAGGAAAGACTGCAGGCATTCTTCAAGTTTTCAGAAGAAGATTGAGAGTTTCAAGAAAATTTCAGTGGTACAACTGTTGTACCACCGTAAGGAAAAGATTAAAGCAATTTAAAGCGAGTCAACATAATCCCAAAAGAAAATGCTAAATTATGAACATCATATGTACCCTTGCTATTTAAGCTATTTCAACAAACGGCTAAAACACAGTAGAAATAAATGAGTTTGAAAAGTATTTGCCGAAGTAAAAATATAACTTAACATTGAAAATATTAATTATTCCCGTAAAATTATATCCCAAGGTCGTAAATGATACTACCTTATCAAATAGATGATATAATTCACTTACACAAATTGATATAAAATAAATTTTATTAGTTGAACCTTATAAATTGAATGAAAATCATCTGCCGCACATGTGCAATAGGTTGAATTACTTTGCTAAAGAATTGATATAATGTTCTTCAAATAATGTTCCGGCAAAAAATTCACGATGATATTCACATTAAAGGCTTACCTTTGCATTTTTATTAATATCTCGACAACTTCTGGTTCTCAAGATTCACAACCTGGAGAATGTTATCTGCAGTCAGGTAGAAAATAACCATGCAAAGTAATTTTTCCCATGCAACTCTTTAAAAAATCCTTCAAAAACTATGGATTTGTATAGTCAGCAAATAGATAGACATTCCATTTTATACATACAGATGCATATAGAACTTCAAAAATAAATCTCAAACTGCACTAAGTTGTACCACAATTTCCATCTCCATTTGAAACAATTTTCTTACTAGCGTAGGGAAAATGAACATTCGAGTAATTATCTAATCATAAATATAGGACAACATTTTATTTTGGAGTAATGCAATTAAGCAGTCGATTGATTCTTTGTGCAACAAATTATCCAATTTGTATTTTACCAAAAATATATGTTCGAGTAATTTGTCTATTCTTAAATTTAAGGCTAAATTTTGTTTTGGAATAAAGAAATTAAGCAGTCCAGTGAATCTTTCTGAAACGAAACCTTCAGTTGGTCTATATAGCCCTAACTTGAAACATATGATTTAACGAGAAAATGCACACTTTATTTGTAATAAATCTTTTTGAACAACACATTTACACAGTATGCAAAGTGTTTATTATCGGTAACATGATCATCTCAGATTTGTTCAGCTTTGTTATAATAACAGTTTTCGTAGTAGTTGTTATAATATTCAGCTTTGTTATAATTAAAGTTCCGTTATATTTCGTCTAAAACGCTTATTGCAATTGATGATGGATGAATATAAATATATATATTTAGTCATCCTGATAAACTTGCATACTATAATATTTAGTAATTTTAAATTCGTAGGGATAGCGTAATTTTGCAAAGTAAAATATAAAGTAAATTGAAAGAAAAATTATATATTTTCGTAAAAGTGAGATATGTCCATCATAAATAAGAAGTGTTCTGGTATTCGAAAAATTTAGAGAAAATGGAAAAACTCAATAAAAATGGGCTGTCCTATTTTCTAGGTGAATAAAGTAAATAAACATTTTAAATAAATTCACTTGTAGGGACATAAAATAAAATATTTATAAGATTTGAAAACCCGAATAAGATTTGAGACTAAACAATCACCGAGGATATATATATATATATATATATTATATATATATATAATTTATATTATGTTGCTATTAAATTTATACATTTATGATAAAGAAACAATGATGAAAAAATATGCGAAAATGAAAATAGGTTAATAGACCATGCCAGTATTATAATTTGACACTTAGCAAAATAACGATATTGGAATCTTCAGATAAGAACATCATACAAATAAATAGCTCCCTTCGTGTGAAATAATTTTTTAAGTCAATATCAAGTTTGTTAAAGCATACAATCCATCTTTAGCTTTCCAATTGGGTTTATAAAACGATATTTGCTTTTAAGAATGTTAAGGAAGAAATACACAAGGTTTGGCAACTTGAGCCGAGACAAAAAGTGTTTTTCTTTCTTGTCAAAACGTTTATAAATACAAATTTAATCGAAAATGTTTCTTTTTTAAATACTCACAAAAATGAAATATTAGAACTAACGTATGTATATAGTATTCGCTTATTAGTAAAAATATATAATTTATGCAAAACAAGTCTATAAAATTGTTTGCACAGTTAAAGCACTTAGCTTGTAATTTTTACTTTTTGGAATAAATCAATCTACCGTTAAACAGTAAATATTCATTTAAAACTAAGGTTTCACATTCAATTTATTTACATTATATCTTTGGAAGCACGGTAGAGTAACTCCTTAAATAGAAACAATTGTATTGTAAAAGAAATCCGCCAAGTAATGAAAAACTTCAGCCAAGAAAAGGAATGAAATCACATAGTTTGGCACCAAGTAAAATTCCATCCTGTTGGGAATGTACCTCTAACGTTTTCCAATTATATCTAGAATAAGAAAAGTGCCAAAAGAGAACGAGGAGAGGCTCAATATAATTTAGCGTCATGCCCGTTAATTATTGGGGTGTACATAAAGTCGCTTCAGTGCAGTGCGGCTGCACTAAACCATTCCTCGTAAACCCTAATCCAGTCAAAGTGCCAAGGTATATTGAACCTTCCCTTGTTCGTTTTCGGCATTTTCTTACTCTAGATATAAGTTAAAAGTTTTGATGTGCACTCCTGCCTGGATGGACTCGTACTGGGCGCCAAAACCGAGGCCAGAATAGCTGGAATTCATTACTTTCTTAAAAGTAAAATCAGATCTGGAAATTAACACAAGCAAATACACATATATGGCTCCTTTTCCCGACCGTTCAAATGGCTGCTCAAGTCATAGGACGAGTCGTAGGGTTTGGGTCTTCAACATATATGACTCAGAAAATATTAACAATCGACAACAGCTGGCAGTGGACTCTTAACACACCTGATTCAGATATTTGCATTTAGTACTTCAACTACCACAAATCTATGCATTGCCAAATTCAACCAGGAGCTATCACCAAAACTGATAAAAAAATGTCTTATCTTCAAAAGAAAATAGTCCCCATTGGTCTAAATAAAAAAATCTGATGTGGGCAACACATGACTTTCCTTATATTATGTAATGAATTTACTACTTTCAGAGTAAAAAAATAGGTTTTTCTTATAGTAGATACTAATATTCTTTCCAAGATATTGAATTTTCGACAAGTAGTCGTCATTTTCATTGATTTAGCGTCATTTTTATCCATTTGGCGAGATTTTCGTTAATTTGGCAACATTTCAAAAAGTCGCCAAGTTGGCGACATTCCGCCAAATTCGTCGCCAAAATCTTGCCAAGAGTTATGGACGAAGAAATAAGTTATTTTTACAGCAAATAAATGCCTATTGGCGTTCAAATACAAAAGTATTACTTAAAGTATCTTTTTTCATGAATGGAACGATTTAGATTAGCAGAATGATGTCACCCAATTTATCGCATGGTATTACATATGAAAAGTGAACATGTTTCTCAATAGGAAATATTTTTTTTTATTTTATATGACTTTTTGATAATTTTTTTGAAAAATGAACAATATCTCGAGAACGGTTCATGTTACCGTTCTAAAATTTATGTCAATCGTTTTCTAATGAAAAATTACATAAGAAATGTCTATTTGCATAACTTTATTAGCGGTTTTGATTTTTTGACGATTTTTCCAAAATTTCATTCGAAAATTTAGGGGGGGTTTTAAACATTCGATTGCGAATAAAAACAATAGACTTCCAGTGTTTGCAGATGGTGATTTTTGTACCAAATTTTGTTCGAATTGGCCGTCGTTCGTCAGTTATCGTCTCCACGGACTCACTGACACACACACACACACACAGACATCACTTCAAAAATGTTTGATTCGTGATCAGGGATGCTTGAAACATGCTCTCCCGTCGAATACTCTAATTCGAATTCTCAACCCCATCACAATACTTTCCTTATACATTATGTATATTAGGAAAGTAATAATTAAAACAATAAGTGAGTTATTCTCATTTCCCTATGTAACTTGTGATGTCGTAACACTCAACACACATCGACCTTCATCCATCTGACAAAAGTAATGCTTCACATCAATCTATAACGAGTAATAAAGTAACTCACTAATTTTCCTCTTAGTTACAAAATGTAACATTTTTATTAATCAAGTACAAATGTCACACTAGTGACAATTTATCTAAAATATCTTAATGACAAAAATAATTTTAATATGTAAAATTTTATTAAAAATATACTACGTACTTTATTTAACATTTAAGTTTCACATGCTTTTTAATTTATTGAACATGTTGAGAAACGCATTAGAAAGAAAGGAAACAGAAAAATGAAACATACTACATAAATGTGTACTTTCAAATATCATAAAAAATTACTTCAAAGGGTAGGAATATATTTTTAATTATAAGGGATAAAACTTTCACAAACAAAACATATTGATTTGAAACAATTCCAAAAGATAATACGGCTTTCCGATATGGATATAGATATAAAATTATAAAGGAAATAAATAAATACGTAAGAAGTTTTGTAAAAGCTAGTGAAACAAAAAATTTACTGAAATTTCTGCCTTTCAAAGTGAATTTACTTCATCTCCAACGGACACATGAAGTTGATAAAGAAAAAAAAGCTTTACTTTTTTGGTTCTAAAAGCAAAAATTTAAGAGAGAAATAGGATTGTCAAAATGCATTGTATAACAAAAATAATTAACAACAGATTTCAACCAAACTTTAATAATTTTCTGTAAATATATTATATGGCAAATATTTAATGAAGTAATAATATAAACATCCATATTACTTTCCTTATATACATAATGTATAAGGAAAGTATTGTGACGGGGTCGAAAATTCGAATTCGAGTTTTCGAAGGGAGAGCACGTTTCAAGCATCCCTGATCACGAATCAAACATTTTTTAAGTGATGTCTGTGTGTGTGTGTGTGTGTCAGTGAGTCTGTGAAGACGATAACTGACGAACGAATGGACCGATTTGAATCAAATTTGGTACAAAAATCACAATCCGTAAACACTGGAAGCCTATTGTTTTTATACGTAATCGAATGTTCAGAACCCCCTAAATTTTCGAATAAAATTTTGAAAAAATCGTCAAAAAATTAAACCCACTAATAAAGTTACACAAATAGTCATTCCTTATGTAATTTTTCATTAGAAAACGATTGACATAAATTTTAGAACGCTAACATGAACCGTTCTCGAGATATTGCACATTTGTCAAAAAATTATTAAAAAGTCATATAAAATGAAAAAAAAAAATTCCTTATGAGAAACATGTTCACTTTTCATATGTCATACCATGCGATAAATTGGGTGACATAATTCTTGTAGATCTAGCGCGTTCCATTCATGAGAAAAGATACTTTGAGTAATACATTTGTATTTGAACGCCAATAGTCATTTTTCTGCTGTAAGAACAACTTATTTCTTCGTCCATAACGCTTGACGAAATTTTGGCGACGATTTTGGCGGAATGTCGCCAATTTGGCGACTTTTTGAAATGTTGCCACATTAACGAAAATCTCGCAAAATGGATAAAAAATGACGCTAAATCAATGAAAATGACGACTAATTGTCGAAAATTCAATATCTAGGAAAGAATAGTAGTATCTACTAAAAGAAGAATCTATTTTTTTACTGTAAATGTAGTAAATTCATTGCATTATATAAGGAAAGTCATGTGTTGCCCACATCAGATTTTTTTGTTAATTATATTCCTTGGAAATTGCGTTAAATTTATTGCCAAATGTGTCGTCAAGCCTGATAAACATACAGGCAAAGATAAGTGATTTTCTTAAGTTGTATTGCAAAGACTAACACAATTATAACTACGGGTATTTGAAATAGTACCAATTAAAATGAGGATGACCATATGATACAAAATGCAACAGTTTGTAATTTATTATAAACATACAGTTGAAATTAATAAATTATTTCTCCTCTAAAGTATCGGTCACGCTTTTGATTAAAATGAATTTAAAATATTATAAGATACAATCTATAAAAATAAAATGAAAGTCCTTCTGCATGTGTGTGTGCTTTTTAACACTTTACAACAAAGTTGAAAAGTGTTTATGGCTTTGTTCATACTGTCTGTCTGTCTGTCTGTCTGTCCGTTAGCACGATAACTGCCGTTAAAATGACTTTATCAAAATGAAATTTTAGTATGTTTTTCAGACGCTCTGTGGGACCTATGGGAATATAAATTAATAATATCACCCAATTAGTTTTTTATAGAGCCCGGGTTGAAGAAATGAAATACATTGAACCCTATGGGACCTAATTTTTCAAACATTTTTTAAGTAAACTTAAAATTCACGAATTGCTTCGGAATTTTTAGAAAATATTCACATTATCCCGTAGAATATATAAAAAAAATTCAGTAAAATATGTTAAGTAGTTTTTAATTAAAAATTATTTAATATAGGGAGAAAAACAAATTCAATTAAATTCTGACTTAGGGATAACCTCCAGAAAGAAAAGAGAGATATATTATATAATTAGTATCTTTCCACCTGTTTAATCATTTTGAATATGAGAGGTTTCACATTTTAAAATAAATTTGGTAGATAACAATTTTTCACTTTTTAACACTTTACAACAAAGTTGAAAAGTGTTTATGACTTTGTTCATTCTGTCTGTCTGTCTGTCTGTCCGTTAGCACGATAACTGCCGTAAAAATGACTTTATCAAAATGAAATTTTAGTATGCTGTTCAGACGGTCTGTGGGACCTATGGGAATATAAATAAATAATATCACCCAATAAGTTTTTTATTGAACCCGGGTTGAAAAAATTAAATACATTGAACCCTATAGGACCTAATTTTTCAAACATTTTTTAAGTAAATTTAAAATTCACGAATTGCTTCGAAATTTTTAGAAAATATTCACATTATCCCATAGAATGTATAAATAAAAATTCAGTAAAATATGTTAAGTAGTTTTTAATTAAAAATTATTTAATATAGGGAGAAAAACAAATTCAGTTATATTATGACTTTGGGATATCTTCCAGAAAGAAAAGAGAGATATATCTTATAATAAATATCTTGCCAAGTGTTTAATTATTTTGCATATGAGAGGTTTCACATTTTAAAATAAATTTGGTAGATAACAATTTTTCATTTTTTAACACTTTACAACAAAGTTGAAAAGTGTTTATGACTTTGTTCATTCTGTCTGTCTGTCCGTTAGCACGATAACTGCCGTAAAAATGACTTTATCAAAATGAAATTTTAGTATGTTGCTCAGACGGTCTGTAGGACCTATGGGAATATAAATAAATAATATCACCCAATTAATTTTTTATCGAACCCGGGTTGAAAAAATGAAATACATTGAACCCTATAGGACCTAATTTTTCAAACATTTTTTAAGTAAATTTAAAATTCACGAATTGCTTCGAAATTTTTTGGAAATATTCACATTATCCCATAGAATATATAAAAAAAAATTCAGTAAAATATGTTAAGTAGTTTTTAATTAAAAATGATTTAATATAGGGAAAAACCAAATTCAATTATATTCTGACTTTGAGATATCTTCCAGAAAGAAAAGAGAAATATATTATATAATAAATATCTTTCCATTTGTTTAAACGTTTTGCATATGGGAGAGACTTCACATTTTAAAATAAATTTGGTAGATAACAATTTTTCATTTTTTTTAAATTTTATATAACTTTTTATGATATACTTATTTGACGGCATTTTTAATACACTTTCCTACGTCCTAGAGAGTTAAAATTTGGTACACAGCTTAAATTTGTTGAACATTTTATTCGACAAAAATTTGATGGATCTTTAAATATAGATCATACATTTTTTTCGAAATGGCCTGAAAATAATCCCCGTTCACTTCTATAAATCATTGGTGTAATATTGTTAAAAATTCTGATGTGGACAGCACATGTTTTTCCCTTCAGATTCATATTCGTTCTCTTTATTTCTTCAATAATAATTTGAGTTTATCTGCACAAAATAACAACCATAAGTTTTTTAAATGACTTTGAATTTACACCTTAAACTTAAATTTGGTTCTCATTTGATAGCTGGACTTATTGTCAAAAGTGGCGTAGCGAAAACGCAAAAAAACTAGAATATCTCAAGAACGGCTAGTCCTAGAGTAATGGGGTTAGTCTTATTCTTTTGGTTGTCAAAAATCATGTATAAAATAAGAATTTAATTGATATAATTAAGCACACGTCGTCTTTTATTTTTATATATAGCGATTTTTGCGGGCCATTTCGAAAAAATAGCCCTTTCCTTTTTCTCGAATCGTACTAGAATAACCTACAAATGATTTATATACAAAGTTTTGTTAAATTTGGTATAAAAATCATTTGTAGGTTATTGAAATATTATACACCAAATTTTGTTAAATTTGTTTCATTAGTTTTTAGCTAGAGTGTATAAAGGCAATTTCTGCGGCCATTTCGCAAAGAAAGCACATTCTTTTATTACGAATCGTACTATAATGTAATGAACATCAGGATTTCCCACAACAAACATACCTACCAAATTGTATGAAGTTCGGACCATTAGTTTTTCAATTAGAGTGGATGTAATATCCACACCGACACACAGACACATACACAGATACACCCTTACACACACAGACGTCTTCCTAAAAATAGTTTTTTCGTGTTACGGATCTTCGGCACGATTCCAGTACTTTGAGTACATACACATACACACATATATTATCTGTGCATCTGTGTATTATCTGTGTATCTAAATTCCGTTCCTATGCAATTACAATAGTTGTGATTTTATATGATTCCTAAATTTTTATTATTTCTTCAACGAAGTCTAATTTTAACATATGCAAAATGCAAATAACTCAAGCGATTGTAAGATGAATTACATAAGAATTGCTGAATTTTTTTCACACAAAATTATTTAGCTCTGGATTCTGGAATACAAGTTATATGAATGAAATATTCATTGATTTTGCATAAAGAATCAGATGATTTATATTTCGACACAGTTTTAAATATTTAAGTATAATAAATTACTGTAATACTGTGACAATGTAAAAAATATCACCACTGAATGTATCACATTTTAGAAATTTTTAAATGAAATTACATTTCAGTTGGAAAGTGTTTCATAATCAATGCTTATGCATGATTGATCTTTCTTGTTATTATAATAAATGGGCATAGTCCTAGTAGCTTAAAGAACAGTGACTACGGGATACAGGATTTCAGTGTTTAAATCCCAGTTAGAGTACGATTTTTAAATTCATCTAATTTTCGATTAGATGTACTTATATTTTTGTATCTTATGTATGTTTAACTAATTGAAAAAATGTATCTGAACATGAGAAATAAGCATACAAATGGATGAGAGAAATACAATTTATAACCAAACATATAATTATATAAATAAGTTTGGCTAAAAAAATACTTCTCTGGAAAAGAAATTTAATTTTGAGAGACATAATATGGCTCTCGGGGTCAAAAATTCCGGATATATATAAGAGTTTTAGACTTGAGCCTCAGAAAATAAAGAATTGCGTAACAAGGTTTGAAAAACCGAGTAAGAATTCACTGAGATGTCCCTAAAATGGATTTACTTTATTTTCCACAATGAAAAATAAAATGTATAAATGGATAATATATATATATATATATATATATATATATATATATATATATATTTTTCGAAGTTTCTGAAAATAAAAACGCCTCAATATAAAGGGTATTTCTTTAAATAAGAAAGTAACTTTCCCTGATGAGAATCAAATATATTCTTATATTCATTTTATGTAAACAGTGTCATCATATTATAAATCTAGTATATAGATATATCGTATAAACAACATGTGGTTTGTTATTTAAATACGCCATAACAATTATACATACTTTCGCAGCATAGAAAAACAAATATTTTATCCAATCATGTTTCACTTTTATCTTAAGGGCGATTCAGGGGCAGACAATTGAACATCGGCTAATCAATTTATTCCCCTAAATGATTTTTTAATTGCTAGGCACTTTATAATTCAATCAATTGCCTGTTTCGTGTCCCAAGCTGAGGCTATTTTGCCGTGAGAACACATAACACAGGTGCACCAAAGAAGGTGAATCAAATTACACTCATTAGCAACCCAAATTTGATCCGAATCCAGTGAGTTGGAAATCACAGGGACCGTACTATTTTCGCCTAACCCATGATCCATCCGATGGACTTTAAATTTCTTCATTTATCATTCTTACTCTCTGCAAATGATTTTGGCTGTCGTTGAGGATCAAACACGGGACTTTTCCGTACGATCTTCTATGACAGATCCCCTGGTTTATCCCGGCCGTATTATAAAATATTTTTATACAAAAATAATAATTATAAAAGAATTATATAAAAGAATAATTATACAAAAGTAATAATTATATAACTAAATATAAAAGAACATCGAAAAAATCAAAATTGATAGTTGATATAAAATTTTGGAATATCTAATTACTATTCCTATTTAGTCATAATTTAGACATATCATGATTTGTAGTATAGAAAACACGCCCGATGATTTTCCACTTTAAGTACACATCAAATATTTGCAATGCGTAAAATATGTGTTCTGCTCTATTGGTTCGTGAAATAATAATACTTTGAAAGAAAATTTCACTATTTCATTCGTAGTACTTGAAATTTAGAAATTTAGTTTGTGTCTTAAATTCTATTGACAAAATTGCATGCTTAAATTAGAAACATGTTGTACGTGTAGAAAATACTCATTGCTTTTTCTAGGGAAATACATTTTAGAGATACGCTAAAGAAAACCAATGACTTTCAGCAATATATCAAATATTATTATAATTGGGTATTCTTTGTACAATTATCAAATAAGATGAATACAAATGTACTCCAATATAATCATTATTTAGAAAATATTGATTATATATTCCATGATCAAAATTTTGATTATATAAAAAAAGAACAAATTTCGACAGTAAGTTGTGGAACGAACTACGAAAAGTTTCAGAAAATATGTTCAATGATTTACCTTAATATAACATCTTAATCTATGAAATACTAAATCAGGTGTTTGGGTTAGGGTAAGAGTGTTACATCGCCATCATTAAATGTGACAGGGATAGTTAAAGTGGCTAAATATCTATATGCAGCAACCATCATCCCCTAGCAAACTAAACGCAAAAAAAAACTGGTTTTAAAGGGAATTTCTTGAGATATTAGTTTTGTAAGACCATCCTCTTAAAATACACGATGTCTCCAAATGAAGTCAGCAATTTAACAAATTACAAATGTTCTCATTTCAATTAATCATACGTGTCATTGCGTTCAATAAAACCCTATTTATGCATTATAAAAGAAAGAGCAAATTTATTTAAATCTGAAAGAAAATATATATGTTTCCTAAATTAGATAACCCAAGATCAGATATTTCAGTGCTCAACAGCTATAGCACTGCTGAAATTTCTGTCAACAATGTGGTATATATTTTCTTACTCCCTAATACAATCCTTAACGGCGAAATTGTCGAACATTCTAAAAGTCTTAAAGAATCTTATGAGAATTATTTATAGTTTTTACACATAAAGTCAAATATTATAGTAACCAGGGCAGTGATGGTCCCGTAATTAAAGTAAGACGATCGCACTAGGATGTTCCGAGTTCAATCCTTCACATCGATCGAAACTGTGAGACCAGAAATAGATCTCACACTGCTTTGGTGAGACAGTTTTATGTACATTGTTTATTGTGTCTCAAGCGTAAAACAATACTTCCAGTCTGAATGACGCCAGTGTTTACGACACGTGAACTCAAAGGTCAGGAAATCGTAAATTTAGGGGTGTCAGAGCAGAATAGGGGTCGAACTCTATGAAGTAACGACATTGGATAAAAAGTCTGCCCAATGGAAAAGATGCTTGTGGCGTCGCTGTGAAGACTGTCAATCAAAGCAAAGGGGGAGTGACAGTCCCGAGGCAAAAAAGCCACAACCTGTGACTTAAGAACGACACTTGTAGAGATTACGAGTTCGCGACAATTACAATTAGAACGATGAGTTGGTGAAAATGGTGGTAATAGATTTTATACTTGTGCAACATGCTGATATAACAATGATGATACTCAGTTAAAGATATATACGAAGAATGACAAACTACAAGAATGACATAAGTGCGAGTGTTTGAGTCAGCAGAACAATATGATTGACGAATTTACATGTCGATGCATTACACTACGAGTTAATGCTAGTAATAAGGACGACATGAAGTACATGCTGCTAACAAAGTCCAAGAGAGACTTGAAGGTATGTTTTCCTCAAATATATCTGGTCCTAACCACATTTTAGGCATTTTCATACGGGTCTCACATGGTCCCTCCGCCGAAATAATTATTGAGAAGAATAATTGTTGTAATTAAATAATTAAGTACTTTATGTTGTTAAGAAATGTTTTTTTGTTAAAGTTAAAATGGTGTGATCCATTTAGTATTATAATAATTAATTATCCTTTTACAGAACTCGCGCGAAAGATAATAATTGGGGGGTTAATAGCGGCACACATGCAATGTACAATTTAATAATCGAGTCCACTATGTACGATTTTACGGCCATGTATAAAAGTTCATTTTAATAAAACTATTATATTAAATAATAATAGTAGCATTTTTATACCATATTTAATTCTTGTTCCCACAGAAACTACTTCCGTTTCTACTCGAACCATATACACGACAAATCAGTCGGTTTGAAAATCCATCTGAAAAAGAGACCGATCCTGGGTAGTATGGTATGGTCTCTGTGGATGAAACCGCCACTAGGTTCCGGTCTAAAATGAGTAGCTTAAGAGAGTAATATGATTCGTCCCTTTGTGGTACTCTCGGGGCAACGTAATTTGACGACAGAAACGAACGCGACTCTGCGGCTTCTGTATGCAGATTATCAAATTGTCAAATGCATGGTCATGTAAAAAAGTATTATAGTAATCCATAAAACGATAATTAATGATGTGTATATATTTGTAAATATTTAT
This sequence comes from Amaurobius ferox, assembly GCA_951213105.1. NCBI lineage: Eukaryota > Metazoa > Arthropoda > Arachnida > Araneae > Amaurobiidae > Amaurobius > Amaurobius ferox. The sequence continues at coordinate 140,475,158 of OX578134.1, forward strand.
AATATATTAAAGATAGTTAAAATTGTCAAATAGCATTTCTTACCGGCACATCTTTATTTGTTTACTTGATATGCTGTTTTTTCATTAATCAGTCTTCAGACAATCATTCTTATGGACATTACACTTTCATAAGATCTTAATATCCACACTCTTATTAGATTCATGCGGAGTACGATCACGTTAAACATGTGGGTCTGTAAGTCCTTCCGAGAGGTTGGAGTTAGGGGAAGGAAGGTACGGTCCCTGTGGATGTCTCACCCACTGGGTTCCGGTCAAAATTGGGTGACACTTCCCGGCCGTCCAAACAGTTACCATACACCTTTCTGGTAGGTTGGACGGTCTGGGTCTCAACAACAACACTCTTATTAGAAATGCAATTAAGTATTTAAAATTATAAATCTTACCATACTTCATAAATATTTTACAGGTAGTTTCAGATAATACCGTATCATATTTCTCTTTATCGAAAATCAATTGTGCGAAAACATTTTGTACTCTACCGTAACATATTTGATATAATCGTCAAATTCCATGATGTTCATTTGTTTCTTATTTTCCCATACTTTATAAAAGAACGGCATTAAAACTTCTACATTTAATCAGTTTCGGGACGAAAAGAACACGTATTAGATGTTTATCCGTTACGCAGATAATGAAGATTTACAGCGAAAAATTTACGGCCACCGAAACTGATACACAGAATATTACTACAAAAGTTTAAGGAAAGGATGTTAATTGGTGATCAAGTTTCAAAATTATCATCTAATAAGTAAAAAACTGTTTAGTAGAATAGACCATTTTTCTGTAACACGTATTTTAAAGTGGTACTATATTATCAACAAATTATATTCTGCCAAAAATAGTTTTAAAACAGTAATCATTCGACCTTAAAAATAATTACTTTATGAAATATTATGGTTAGAATATAGTTTGAGAAAACTTATATAATATTAATCCATAATAAAACATAATAATATAATAAACACCTTTATTATGTAATGTATTATATAAAATACAAAAACAACTTTAAAATGCTAATCAGGATACTATAACTTTTAAATAACACGTTTCTTTTTTTTTTTTTGCTTCTTACTTGGTTTATTAATTTGATAATATATTACATTCAATATAACGTCATATCTACTTTATCATATTTATTTGAGTATCGAGATATAGCTCATATTTTATTATAAAATTTTCCTCACAGTGATTCTATAAAATATTTAAAGGTTTTCAGTGTATAATATTTAAATTTATACAAGTAGTATATTTATCCAAGACTAGAGGCTAGATGTTTCATTTTTATTAGAAAATGAACTAAAGCTAGGACAACAAAATTGCATTATAACAATACACATTATGAATTAAACAATACATGAAGTCATTTAAATTTATTAATATTGGTTGACATATATTTTGCACATCAATATAACTTTCGATGTATATTTATTTATATTACACACTTATTACAATCTGTAAAGTTATTTATTATATGTACTTTAAAATTTTATTTAATAAATTAGTTTAGATTTTTTTTTCTTTTCTTTTCGACGACAACATTAAAAAATCTGATGTGGGCAACACCTGACTTTCCTTACATAATGTAATGAATTTACTACTTTTGCAGTAAAAAAATAGGTTTTTCGTATAGTAGATATTAATATTATTTTCAAGATATTAAATTTTCGGCAATTAGTCGCCATTTTCATTGATTTAGATTCATTTTTATCCATTTGGCGAGATTATTGTTAATTTGGCAACATTTAAAAAAGTCGCCAAGTTGGCGACATTCCGCCAAATTCGTCGCCAAAATCTCGCCAAGCGTTATGGACCGAGAAATAAGTTATTCTTACAGCATATAAATGACTATTGACGTTCAAATACAAAAGTATTACTCAAAGTATCTTTTTTCATCAATAGAACGAGCTAGATCAACGCGAATGATGTCACCCAATTTATCGCATGGTATTACATATGAAAAATGAACATGCTTCTCAATAGGAAATATTTTTTTTTATTTTATGACTTTTTGATAATTTTTTTGAAAAATATACAATATCTCGAGAACGGTTCATGCTAGCGTTCTAAAATTTATGTCAATCGTTTTGTAATGAAAAATTACATAAGAAATGTCTATTTATGTAACTTTATTAGTGGTTTTGATTTTTTGGCATTTTTTTCAAAATTTTATTCGAAAATTTGGGGGGTTCTGAACATTCGATTGCGTATAAAAACAATAGACTTCCAGTGTTTACGGATTGTGAATTTTGTACCAAATTTGGTTCGAATCGGTCTATTCGTTCTTCAGTTATAGTCTCCACAGACTCACTGACACGCACACACATACTTTCACACACACATACACACACAGACATCACTTCAAAAATGTTTGATTCGTGATCAGGGATGCTTGAAACGTGCTCTCCCGTCGAAAACTCGGATTCGAATTTTCGACCCCGTCATAATACTTTCCTTATACATTATGTATACAAGGAAAGTAACAATCGAATCCATCATACATAGTTCAGTTCAGCTCAACTAATCGTGTCACAGTTAAGTATATTAATTATTCTTAACTGTTACATGATTGACCGGAACGTCACATTCCATAAAATGAAGAATTTTTCACATCTATATCTTGAAAATAATTAATGAGTAGTTTTATAATTTCTAAATCTAATTTATTTGAGCAAGAATAAATAACCTTAATATAGTTTCTTAGAGAACAGAATTAAACATCAGGGGGAAAAAAATAAATTTCACTCGTTTGAGACACAAATGACTTTTATGAAGCAACAGCGAATCATGCTAATTATATAATAATGTATATTCTAAGCAAAATCACAGTAAAATAAATATAAAGTATTTTATGTAACATAACTTTTGAAATAGAAAACATATACAATTTTCTTTGGCGTTTCAGAATTTAGTTATGGATTGCTTAACACAATTTGCAACTGTTATAATTCACTGGAGTAATGATATTTCTTCATTGCGACTTTATTTAACTATCTGTTCAATAAGTTATATTACTTTTAAAATATTATTTTCATATTATGGTAAAATATTTAAATTAGGAGTCACATTTTTCACAATTTTGTTTAGATTACATTTAACAAGGTTACCTTGAAAAATAAATTTAATAATGTTAATTTGTTTGCGGTGTTATGTTATTGTTTCATATTTAAAAATATGTTTCAAGTAAAAATAAGCAATTCGTATTACAAATTCAAACAAATTTAGCTAACAAATATATTTTAATTTCATTACAAATAATTAACTCAGAAGTAATGCATTTAACACAGGGATTCCAACCTTATTTGCATACACGTTATTACTAATGTAATTTTACATACATGAAGCGGTGTATGAGAAAACACAAAATTGTATTAAACATTTAATTGAAGAAATAAATGTTGGATTTTACAACTAATATATAAAGGAAATATCCATGTTGTATTAAAATAACGAAATAAATAAAAATACAAAAAATCGCATATTGATAAGGTCATTCAGATCGAAAGTTTACTTTATTCTGAAAGAGGAGAATGTAAAACCTGCTTTCCCTATAATAAATATGAGTTTATTCCTATTTGCTCAATTGTTAGAGCCTCGAGTGACCAGTTAAAAATATGTGTCTTAAATCTCGCTTGAGTGCATTAATATTATAATAATAGTTTATAACACATTTTTAATATGCTGTACACACGGTCATAACCCATTTATTATTTATACTTTCTTAAAAATATATTTATTTTCCACATTCGAATTCTGTTGTTAGCGATTATTATCTGTCTATCATATTTAAAAGTTTTATGTTCTATCAAATACGAACAGAAGGGCGAGAGTAAGCGGCATTTTTCAAAAAGATAAACGTAATGAAAGTTGCTGTGGGTTCGAATTCTTCCAAAGCAAAACTCATGATTGGGGGCGATAACGTGCCAATATCGTAAATCCAATTTCAATGATTCCCGGGAATACCTGTGTCCATACATATTCTTCACCCTTTTTTACTTTCCTTATATACATTATGTATATAAGGAAAGTAATATATATTATGTATAAGGAAAGTATTGTGACGGGGTCGAAAATTCGAATTCGAGTTTTCGACGGGAGAGCACGTTTCAAGCATCCCTGATCACGAATCGAACATTTTTGAAGTGATGTCTGTGTGTGTGTGTGTGTGTGTGTGTGGGTGGGTGGGTGGGTGTCAGTGAGTCTGTGGAGACGATAACCGACGAACAAATAGACCGATTCGAACGAAATTTAGTACAAAAATTACAATCTGTAAACACTGAAAGCCTATTGTTTTTATACGCAATCGAATGTACAAAACCTCCCTAAATTTTCGCGTGAAATTTTGAAAAAATCGTCAAAAAATCAAAATCGCTAATAATGTTACGCGAATAGACATTTCTTATGTAATTTTTCATTAGAAAACGATTGACATAAATTTTAGAACGCTAACGTGAACCGTTCTCGAGATATTGCACATTTTTCAAAAAAATTACAAAAAGTCTTATAAAATAAAAAAAAAATATTTCCTATTCAGAAACACGTTCACTTTTCATATGTAATACCATTCGATAAATTGGGTGATATCATTCTCGTGGATCTCGCTTGTTCCATTCATGAAAAAAGATACTTTGAGTTATACTTTTGTATTTGAACGCCAATAGGCATTTATTTGCTGTAAAAATAACTTATTTCTTCGTCCATAACGCTTGGCAAGATTTTGGCGACGAATGTGGCGGAATGTCGCCAACTTGGTGACTTTTTGAAATGTTGCCAAATTAACGAAAATCTCGCCAAATGGATAAAAATGACGCTAAATCAATGAAAATGACGACTAATTGTCGAAAATTCAATATCTTGGAAAGAATATTAGTATCTACTATAAGAAGAACCTATTTTTTTACTGTAAAAGTAGTAAATTCATTACATCATATAAGGAAAGTCATGTGTTGCCCACATCAGATTTTTTTTTTAACTAAAGTGGATACATATATTTCCACAGACAGACAGGCACATTCACAGACATCGCGCTAAAAATAGTTTATTCGTGTTCTAGACTGTTCAAAGTGCGTAGATTCATCAAAAACTCGAGTACAAATTTTAATCCTTTTGAAATTTGTGTAGTAAATTCTTTGTGTACAAGTAGTCACTGTGGCTAGTAACTTTCTGCCATCAACTCTAGCGATGCCAAAAATAAGCTAATAAAATTATAGGACGTGGTCAAATGAGTGTAAAATAGAACAAACATATTATTCAAATACCTTTTTTTTATATGTTAGTGTTTAGGAAATATTGCTTTAAGGGGACAGTGGACTTCGAAATGAGCAAAAATCGACTGAAAACAGTTTTAATATATAACATTATTTTACACATTTAACATTTGCTTACGGGTGGGACAGCGTCTATCCCAAACGAAGAACCACCCAAAAAGACAGGTATTTGACATACCCTATCCCAAACAGTTCGGTCCTCCTTTGCAGGCATTGGCGTCCATGGAAATCGCTGACAGAAACATTGCACCTGCTGCAGCATGTGCAATGTGTGTGTGTCTCTCTCTCTTTCCCTCTTCATTAGAAAACGATTGACATAAATTTTAGAACGCTAACATGAACCGTTCTCGAGATATTGCGCATTTTTCAAAAAAAATATCAAAAAGTTATATAAAATTAAAAAAAATATTTCCCATTGAGAAACACGTTCACTTTGCATATGTAATACCATGCGATAAATTGGGTGACATCATTCTCGGGGATCTAGCTCGTTCCATTCATGAAAAAAATACTTTGAGTAGTACTTTTGTATTTGAACGACATTAGTCATTTATCTGCTGTAAGAATAACTTATTTATCCGTTCATAACGCTTGGCGAGATTTTGGCGACGAATTTGATGGAATGTCGCCAACTTAGCGACATTTTTAATTGTTGCCAAATTAACAAAAATCTCGCTAAATTGATAAAAATGGCGCTAAATCAATGAATATGACGACTAATTGAAGAAAATTCAATATCGTAGAAAGAATATAAGTATCTTATAAGAATAACATTTTTTTAACTTTAAAAGTAGTAGATTCCTTGCATTAAATAAGGAAAGTCATGTAAAAATTTTAGAACGCTAACATGAACCGTTCTCGAGATAATGCATATTTTTCAAAAATGTTCACTTTTCATGTGTAACACCATGTGATAAATTGGGTGACATCATTCTCGTGGATCTAACTCGTTCCATTCATGAAAAAAGATACTTTGAGTAATACTTTTGTATTTGAACGCCAATAGTTATTTATCTGCTGTAAGAATAAGTTATTTCTTCGTCCATAACGCTTGGCGAAATTTTGGCGACAAATTTTGCGAAATGTCGCCAACTTGGCGACTTTTTTAATTGTTGCCAAATTAACAAAAATCTCGCCAAATGGATAAAAATGACGCTAAATCAATCAAAATGACAACTAATTGAAGAAAATTCAATATCTTGGAAAGAATATAAGTATCTACTATAAGAATAACATTTTTTAACTGTAAAAGTAGTAAATTCATTGCATTATATAAGGAAAGTCATGTGTTACCCACATCAGATTTTTTAATTCGCAGCGGAAGGGGAACCTTCAGGTATGCATACCTCTCAGTTTCTTTCATGTGTGCCCATTTCTATTTTAAGTTTTCAGATTCATTGCTGTGTCTACCACTGTAGAAGAGGACACAGTGTGTCTTAAATAGCTGTATGATGCATTGTATATTAATTTGTACTTAATTGCGTTGTTCAAGCTTTTCTTTTCCTTTGCAAAAATGGATTATACTTATTTCATTTAATACTATTTATAAGAATGCAATAATTGGTCCTAATTAAATTAATATGGCCTATGAAAATATGAGCAAGTTTGGACTTCTGGACTTTTGAAAGTTTAGTGGGCATTGCCCAGATTCTTATGCATTTAGCATCTGAATTCTCTAAAGCATAATTTATACCAATTACTTAAACTGACCAGCCTAATACGAATATGAATATATATAGAAAACAATTGAAACGTATCTGTAAATATTTTTACCTTCATCATAACATAAATTTCTACCCGTCTGTTGTTTATAAGTTATCCATTTAAAATTATAAAACAATAGCTTCAAAAATTCTATATCAGATCAGGTCTTAAAGAAAAGCATTCATTACGCTTTTCTGCTTGTCAAGCAGATTTAGGCTTTACATTTTAAAAATGAACCCTAGCCAAAATTTATATGCAAAGAATTAAAGAATTACTGTCAGGCTCGGGAAAAGTTACTAATTAGTGCTAAAATTCAGAAGCATCAGCTAGGCGAAAAATTCTGTCTAATAATTATTACTATTTTTCTGCAACATATTTTAAAATTACATACAATTAGTAAACTTCATTCTGAGGATGAAGTTATAAAATATAATTAATAAGTTAAAAAATAAAATTAGCTTTTGTGTATATACCTCAAAAATGGCTTATCATGTCTCATACTTCATATTTAGACATTTATATTAAGAGACAGATTAATATACAAATTAATATAATAATCTTAAATATTTAATATGGTACCTTACCTACATTTCTGTGAGTAAAGTATGATTATACATATATAAGGCATCGTCATAAAAGTACTTCAAGTGCAAAAGCATGAGAAACATTCAGAATTACAATTTCTAGGAAAACGAAATAACATTAAGTGCGTTATATTGTGATATCATAAAAGTAAAGCTGAATCTTCGAATCAACCACCTCTTTAAATAAACCAAACACAATTTTATTACTGTTCAAATATAATGATAAAAGTAGCCACACGTTTTAGATATATTTTGACTTTCTTCGTCAGTACGAATTTTTTTGTCAATAGTTCTGATAGGCATGCGAATAACATTTCGTGAATAATTTAATATATATCCAGCAGAGTGTGTATATGGTACGTACTTACGATTAGACTAGTGATGGACCAGTGACTTCTTGCAGTCGGCGATTTCCCGCTTAAATTTCCCTACAAAGCAGCTATTAGGCTTCTTAAATTAACAGATTATATTATTGTGTCCACAAGCCGAGAAAATAATATTTCTATCAACAGGACAATTCCGTGTTTAACTTTTTGCTTACGGGAGAGACAGCTTCAATCAGCCAAACAAAGAACCTCTCAAAAAGACAGGTATTTGACATACCTTATCCCAAACATTTCGATCCCCCCTTTGCAGGCATTGGCATCCGGATGCCAATGCCTCCAAAGGAGGGGATCAAATGTTTGGGATAGGGTATGTCAAATACCTGTCTTTTTGAGAGGTTTTTCGTTTGGGATTGACGCTGTGCCACCCGTAAGCAAAAGGTTAATGGAATGTTCTGACATACCCGATAGCAACTTTAGCAAAACATATTGACGCGTTTCTCCGCAATCCATACTCAATTACATAGGACGAACGCTCTCTTTGAGATACCACAAAGCAAAATGTCCCAATCCATACAACCACCCGAATATTTAAATTGTGTCCAGTTGTCTTCTCTGATGCGTGAATAGTGTGATAGATTCCAGAACATGATCGACTATTCGTAATGTTTATATTGTTGCATCACTTCCATCGAATTGGCAACATATAACATGTTAATGCGTTGCATTCTTCAAAGCGACAATTGGCAAATTTTCGCTAAATATTGGTAAGTTTTCCAGTTTATTTTGATGTTACACTGCTCTGCATTATAATGCTTTTCGTATTTCTGCTTATGCTTGTAAATAGCTAACAAATACATTACTGTAGCTTTAATGAGTTGTTTGCGTGGGGGATGGGTAGATATATTTAGCATCCAAATTGCCAAGGATGTGTAAATGATATTAATTGCTTAGCATAGTTCCGATGATCACTGAAATATATTGATAATTTTAAAATATGAAGCAATATATTTCTATGACATTACTCAATACTTTTAATAATGATTGCACAATATTTTTTGAATTTATAAATATTTTAGATAACTTTTTGAGTAATTAAAATATTCATTTTAGATGAGCTAAAAATGTTCAATTTTACCACTTACAATGTCCATTTTACCCTCTACCGATGAAAGGAATAGCAAAATTGAAGATAAATGATACAATTTCAACCATATACCATTTTCCTATTCCTTTAATAATTTAAAATTCAATTCTTTAACCCAATAACAAATATGAATAGCAAAATTGAAGATAAATGATACAATTTCAACCATTTATCATTTCCCTATTCCTTTAATAATTTGAAATTCAATTCTTTAACACAATGGAAGATGGAATTATATTTTGTTTTGCCATTGTACGTGTTAAACCTTAAAACAGACTTTTACAATCGGTTATGTTATTTATGATTTTAGATATCTAAATAACTGGAAGAACAATGCCCCTGGAAGAAAAGTAGTTCGAATATTTAAAATTATAAATTTGATTTTGTTAGTAGTCTAAATCATTTTAAACGGATTAGCAAACAGTCGAGCTTTGAATGAACTCACCTATATGAAGTATGGGCGCTATGAAATATTTCGAATTAAAACTTCACAAATAATTATGAAATTAAGAGTATAAAAATAAATTTCAATATTTTAGAATCCTAATATAATAAAATTATATAAGTTTTTAGAATTTGAATATTAATTAAACAAATAAAAATACAGGAAAACAAAGAAATCAAAGTAAAACAATTAAATCACAAAAACGTATGTAATATGCATTAGAAAGTTTAAATAACAGTGTATACAAGAGCACATGTTTTGATTAGCTGTTTAAAAGTTGTTTATTTGTTATTTGTACGAAGCGTAGTGGGCATAAGCAGTTTAAAAATGGGCATTCAATACTGTTACAGGTTGATTTAATTATTGAATTCTGATACTGCATATATGTGTGCAATTTTACGTAGGTGCACAAATCGTATGTGGTGCTTATGTTTGTCTGTTGAAGGCCCAGACCACACGACCAACCCTAGGGCTAATGGTAACTTAGTGTGTGGCCGGTTATGTTTGTTTGTGTCATCTTCCTACATATTATAATTTCCTAGTAAACGAGATACCAATGTTAAGGAAAATATTGATTTCGCTTTATTAGGAATGTAGAATAGGCTTTCTTACGACCTTCCATAATAATTTTTGTTATCCATAATAATTTTTGTTTCTTCTATTGTTTCACATGATTATATTTTGAAGGGAAAGTTTTAAAATTATAAGCAATCATATTTCAAGATATCACAGAACACATGTGTTTCATAAATTGTTATTTTATTTTAATTATTGATTATTACTAAAGTATATTTTATGCTATGTATGTAAAATATACTTAACCAATTTATTTCAATATATTTTAATATTAATCCCGTTCAACGTTCAGGATTTAAGGTTTTCGGCTGTAATACATGAACCAAAGTTTTCCTTTAATGGCTATTTAAAGATAACTTTCCTAATGGTGTAACAACCATTTATCAATACCTTTAATTTAGTGACGGCTTACGAAGAAATCAAGAAAATGGTCTCTGGGGAAATGCGTGTTTTCTACCGCAGTCCCTAGTCAATTTCATTGATAATGGTGATGATATTTCTTTCATGTCTATGCTTGGTCTCTTTTAAGAATCAAATTAAATTTTTATTGATAATTCGATGTTTAAATGATTATATATATATATATATATATATATATATACATATATATATATATATATATATATATATATATACATGTATGTATATATATACATGTATATATATATATATACATGTATGTATATATATATATACATACATGTATATATATACATATATATACACATATATATGATATATAATATACATACATATATATACATACATATATAATATACATACATATATATACATACATAATATATAATATACATACATATATATACATACATATATATATATATACATACATATATACATACATATATATATATATATACATATATACATACATACATATACATACATATATATATACATACATATACACATACATACATATATATATACACATAGATATATATATGCATTTTTTTCGCACAGGCTTAAACATATAATATCTAGAACGTTCAGAATTTTGCAACTTAATTTTGTGTAAATAAAGTTTTATTAAATCTGGTTTTAAACGAGATGATTGTTTATGATGGAGAGAAATTTTGCAGACAAATACGGGGTATACCTATGGGGGGAATTTGTTCCTCCATTTTAGCTGACATATATCTGAAGACATTTGAATTGAGAACTAATTTGTTGAACGAATTGGTGTACAATCGTTACGTTTATGATATATTAATGGCAACGGAAGAAGAAAATTATATTATGAACTTCAGTTTTTATCCTGATACCTTGAATTTTGTGGAAACTTTACCAAATCCGGATCTAAGCGTTGACTTTCTAGACTTAAACATTAAGAGTCAGGAATATGAAATCTACAATAAAAGAGACGATTTCAACTTTAAAATAAATTGCGTGATGCCTTGGAGTTCAAACTTGCATAAAAATGTATATCGAAATATAATAATTAATCATCTCACAAGAAGCAAAAATCTGAACAGCAGAGTCGAAGATCAAGTGAAATGCATAATGACATTTGCGCATGACGCAATAAAAAAATAATATCCTGGTAATTTCTTAACCGACGTAATAACCTGTTTCTAAAATATAACTGCAACCGAGTGTAGAAAGAGATTCAAATACGATGAACGGTGGTGAATACATTTCGAAGTATAAAGTACGTGCTGGTGTAGGTGGTTGGAGTGCATTTTGACGAATTTAACAATTTAGGTAGGACTTTGTACGTATTGGTAATGGAGTAAATAATCTGGATTTTTGGCGCTCAGATAGTGAAGTTCCATTTCGATCCAATTTTTGGTATGGTATATTTGTTTATGGTATTTTTAAATACTTTTGGTATGTTACAATTTCAAATTGGTACCGGCCACCGGGAGTGTTTGCCGCGGCTCTAAGAATGCTTTAACCGGGGAGTGGGGATCACAACCCCCCGGCCACTTTGTGGTACGTTTCTGTTCTTTTCTCTTTCATATTCTTTTTGGAGATATATATATATATATATATATGCATTTTTTTCGTAGAGGGTTGAACATATAATATCTAGAACGTTCAGAATTTTGCAACTTAATTTTCGACCTCACTTGAATTTTCAATTAATTTTATATAGCATTGAAATCCAAATCGTTATTTTTATACACATTTTTATACAATATTTTTAAAACCGACTAATGTTGTAAAAAATAATCCGTCAAAGTGGTGTGTGTTTGAAAGAAAGGAACTGACTAATTCGAGTGACTAGAAGAGTTGTACGTGGTAAAAATACGAATGGTCGAAACAAAGGACATTATTTTTGAGAGTCTAGATAGACACTAGAAAATTGAAAAAAAATACGACACAGACTGTAAACAAAGTTTCTGTAGATACCAGAAAAATGATCCTACACAGCTGTCACGTGACGAAAGGCCAGACAACTTGGGGGTTCAGAGGTGGTCCGTCCGATGCACTCCAGTCTATCAAATGATGTGAAAAGTAGAAAGGCTGAAAAACTGACATCAGTCTAGAAGAAATGGAGGCTTATAGTGTGGTAACCTCATAGCTCTGTATCGACAAAAATAAAAAATGAGAAAATGAGAGAAATATCTTGAGAAACCAGAAGAGTAGGTCTTGAGTATCAGAAAGAAATGGTAACTACACAACGTGAATTTAATTATTGTGTGTGCGTCATATACGAAATAGACCATGCAACTATGTTCCTAAGAAACTTCATGTCGAAGTCAAACCAGCGGTCCACGTTTCAAATTTACACTAACTGAACGGTACTGTGGTTTGTGGTATATACATTTTTTATTACGAGAAAGAAATATTTAATTAAAATGTATTGTGATAAGATAACAAATAAATTTAAATCAGCGTCTTCACATTGTCTGTTCTCAAATATTAAAGCTAATAAGTAGTGTAAATTTGTAATTTTTAAACTTATAATTTTTAGAATTGTGTAGTAATTTTGAAGACGTTTAGAAATCATTATTAATTTTTCATCAATAATTATCTTTATTACCCATAAATAATATTTTATCTTTCCGCAAATTTTAGGTAGCAGCTGTAAACGTAAAGAGACTTAGAGAGTGGTTATTGTGTTCGTCTTTCTTGACCATAACGCAAATAAAATTATTAATTAAATGCAGAAAAAAATTATTTATTTAGTTAAATATATACATTTTATTACCACACCTTTAATGCCTCAAATTACTAGAATAACTGTACTTTTATTTATATTTATCACCGTTTATGATCTTTTTAGATTTAAATTTAATAATTTAATTTTATGTATACAGGTTAGAATTTGAAATTAAAAAAATCCTAGCATAGAAGATAATTCTTGAGAACAGAGGTTACCAACATAAGGAAGAAATATAAAAAAATTGAGAAAATGCATTGTATTTACTTTTTCGTAATGATGAAACCTTTGTGAATAATTTTAAAATCCTTTTGGGATATCCGATTTATTATGTGTAAAAATTGTTATTTCAAACTAAATGGTACTATCTCTACTCTCAGCTATTATATTTTACCAAACTTCTGTTTATTCCAAAAAAACATATAATATCACTTTATACTATTACTATTAATTTAAGTCCTAACACAAAAAATCGATTCTTGAAATTTCTTACGTATGTTATATGTTGGAAATATATAGTACGTATCAATAAAAATTTACCAATATTTCAGATATCTGTAATAAATTAAAAACCGGAATTGGCTTGAATAATGCCATGTCTTTTTCATTCACACGTGAACACCCGATTTGCAAATTTTGAAAGACAATTATTTTCGAAAAAGATATTTAAAAATAGCTGGCAAGATGCGAGATATTGTTGGTGATTGTGAATTTGCTATTAAATTTGCCTGATCATAATACGCTTTCCCACACTATTTTATATACATTTTCAACCCTATATATTAAACTTTCGCCTGTAACGAACAAACGTTCCAATGCTTGATATAAATCCTTGCTTTCAGCTATTTTCAGATTTGTTCATGACAGAATAGTGTATGAATTCCCCTATTTATTAATTATACTTCACATTTAAGAATTGCTTTTACATATATCTTTACATATATCAATTCTATAGGAAATTCTGTACATCTTAAAATTTATTAGAATTATATTAAATGCGAAATTGCGACAAACAGGATGCATTAGATATCTGAAAATAAGTACTTCGCTAATAAGCAGCATGAAAAGCATATATTTCAGATACTTTTTCTCAGAAGTTAGGAAGAATAAAAAATGCTTATGCATAATATATTTAAGATGAAAGAAACACTTAAATAATTTAATGTTAAGTAAAGTCACTAAATTTTCAAAATGGATGTTTGTACATACTTATACAAGCCCTTCAGTTACGTCAGAGCTTCTACATACCAGCTTCCATAGAACATGAAACGTCATTTATCGGTATTTTAGAATTAACGTATTACTAAAAATCTGATTTGTTTTACTTTCAAAACATTATATTTCTAGGACATATAAGGTTCGCATCGTTGTAGCAACTAATGTATTCAGATTAGTCTAAGCCTGAACAACTCTTCTTTGCATAAACAACATACACACCTACATAAACACCTCTATTCTACAATAAACCACGAAACATGACATCTCCAGGATATATAAGTTGGAAAAAAACATTTTGCAAATAAAGTTTTGGAAATAAACGAAAATTTCGCATCTTTGTAGCAACTAATGTTTTCAGGTTGGACTAAACATAAACACCTCTACATAACTACATAAACACCTTGCTTTACAATAAACCACAAAACACGAATTAAAAATGCGGACTTGTAATCTTTAGAAAATTGCAAATTTAATTACTTTTATCATATATTTTCTAAAGACATTACATGGAGACTGACTTCGGTAATAATCAAGAAACTCGAGGAAAACTGTTCTTTTCTGGACCAAACGTTTTACCATTAATTACAATAATTCAACTGTAGTATTATACAAATTTCTGAAACCCTAAAAAGTAATAGGGAATTAATTGCACAAGTACCTAATTGTTAGCTTGTATGATGTCTCATATTTTCTCTAAATTAAAAGAAAAAGTGATATATTGAGGGAAATATACACAAACTAATCCATTTCAAAAGTCTTTCAATCATTATTATTGAATTTATTGCGTACTTTATTCACCTTTATAAATCGTACTATGTATTATATAGAATTCAAATGGTGAGTTAAGGCGAGGTGTTCATATACTCAATACTCATATGGAAATTCTGAAGAAAGAATAAGAACTTGTAGATAACACAAGTGTATATAATTGTAGAGATTCGGAACTTCAGTTCACAACGTGCTAGTAAGCAGTAGAAATTTTTCTTATAGGCAATGCAAATTGTTTTTTTATTGTCTATGTAGTTAGTTATATTCTACAAAAGAGTACTGCTGTTTTGCTTCCAATTTCAAAAAGGTAGAAAATTTTGTGATGGACTTACAATAATGGCAAAAGGATACAAGAAAAGTGATTACTCCGCAAAGCGTTGGTACTGCTGCTACTGTTGAAAACAAAATGGTTTTTTATTTAGAGGATATGTTCAAAAATACCTGAAATTTGAAGTGACTCTATAAAATAGAGCATTTTGAAAAGTCATCAACGGCAAAGCTGCTGTTGTCAAAAACATGATCGGTTTTGGACAGATCACTTCAACTACGATGACAATACAACTAAGCTATTATCTTGACTGTAAAGCATAATTTGGTTGTATGTTTGCAGTGAAACTTGTAAGCAGTTCCTCCTTATAAGAGCGAATTCGTATACGAAAATTTTGTCACTTGTAAACGTGTTCTTTTATTTTTTGTGTGAAACTAATTCAAATTCTAATTCTAATTAATTAAGATTCTAATTTTTTAGTATTACTTTATTCTAACCATCAGGCACGTCTTCAGGTATTTGCAAATTCTTAAGGGGGAAAATTGTGTACACTTACATTAATTATTAATGAAAGCTGGGGGAATATTTAGAAATAAAATTATTTAAATCAACTATAACCAATATTTTTTTTCAAAGGAATGACAACACACACACACACACATATATATATATATATATATATATATAAATCTCTGGTATATGTAATACAAGTAAATTCAAAATCTTAAATTATATATATGTTCATTTGAATATATATATATATATATATATATATATATATATTAATTTCTGGTATATATAAAACACAAGTAAATTAAAATTCTTCAGTTACATATATATTTCCATTTGAATGATCCGTTATCAGTATCAAATTCAGGAGTTAATATTGCACTAGTATTCTCTCTCTAAACAGAGAAAGTAAAATATTTAAATATTTATAAAATTAAAATGTATACTTTTAAGAAGAAGGGCATTTATAAAGCTGAAATTAGTTTTTATATTTTTTCCGGGGAAGGAAATAAAATATCCAACTCTATTTTGTTATATTCCGTGGTTGACACTATAAGCGTGCCAATATTCAATCTATGAGGTCATCATGGGGGTTTTGGAGAGCACAGGGAGACAAAGACAAGTGGCAATTATTATATATGAGAGTGTAAAATATGCTTCTAAATATTTAGAGTAACAATAAATATTTATAACCTCTCATATAATTTCAGATAATTTATAATTCGGTTATGAAATTGATTTTTCGTCACATTAGTAAAATCGAATCTTAGTAGTATTGTCGTATTTACTCTTTTTACCTCATTCACATATAGCTATATTTGCGTATAAAATAGCTGCCATAAAATTCTACATCCATTAGACCGAATTTGTGAAGCTTCAAAATATTTAAGCTTAATATTTGTTTTCCATGAAACATGAAAATCAAGAAATTGTGCTTGGGGCGACAGTTTCCTCTGGATAATATTATGTTTACTTACAACTTTCACTTTCCAAATATTGGAAAATGAGAATGCAGGCTTGAATTTTTTCCTCTGTTATCCAAACTTACGAGCTTTAATTACTTTTGCAGAGAAAGTAAACAAACAAATTTGATGACAAATTTTCAATTTAGAAAGCATATTTTTTTGGCATTGCATACTATGTTTAAATGTATTTTATATTCAAACATTTATATTCAAATTACTATGGTACATATATTTGAATATAAATAGTTTTATTGAAAGTTAAATCTATTAAAATATTAAATTTCAGACAATAACAAACGAAATATTTACTATATTGTTATGTTCTTGCATTTATACCCTTGTGACGTTTCCGGAGTCCGTATGAATAAAGCGTAGAATTTTCCAGAGAAATTTTGCCCGATATTATATTTATTTATTTTTTTTTAAATAAATATTTTATCAAATACAATTTTTCTAAATTTGAAATTTTTTCTCAACTTCAAAATAAGAAAAAAAGAATGTAACAAATTTATATTTTTAACAAAATTATTACAAATTTAGCATGTTTCATTTTAGCTAGAATACAATTAAATCCATTGTAATATATATCTATTTATCTTAAATAATACTTGTAAAATAATATGTTTGTTTTTCTGTCTATCTGCGTCTTCTGTAACAGGTAATCGAAGCGTCGGATAGGTGCAAAGTTTTCAATAGTGGGAACTTCTGTCCCCATAATGTTCACCTCTGCGGAGATTTTTTTAATGTGAATTAGTTTAAACGTAACGAATATTTAAAACTGAAAATCGTTTGAAATTTTGACTTCAAAATCAATTTTATTCCACGTAGACGATAAAAGATGATCTGATATCTTGGATTACGACTTTGGGTGGTATTTTATTTGCTACTGTCTAAATACTTGAATATAAAATACAGATTCGCATGTTTTAGAATATATAATTACTTCAATATTATACGTGTTCTATGATAATATGACTCTAATAGGATGAAACTCGTTAATAACAATTATTTATTGTTTTCATATTTCTTATGAGGTAAAGGAGCACATTTTTTGACTTCGAATGTTTTCATTTATTTATGGTGTGCTTATTTAGGGCATAACAAATAAGTATACTTAGAAAGAATTAAGGGATCATATTACACCCGCGTTGTGTATTTGCAATAGCTGCGTATGGAAAAAAATGAAGCAAAGGAATGATTTTGGTTCAAAACAGGATATTTGGAAATTGCGTTGTGTTACCTTTATCTGTATTATTTAAGTAGCGGGAGATCATATAGTATCCAGCAAGGTCGAATAATTCGTTATAGTAGCACAAATAAAAACAAGTTACATCCGCAAAGATGACAAACGCCTGTAAAATATTCTGCAAAATCTAACATTAGCTTGTGGTGAGGTGGATTTTACACATAAATACAATAAAGATACTCACCAACAGTTCCACCAGGCTCAACCGCGTTAACGTATAGTGGGGTTCGATTGGACCAAAGTACACTGCGTTTTGTTAAAATAATTAATCACTCCCTTTTTGTGGCCAACTAACAATTTATTTATAGAACACATGAAATCTCAATTTTAAACATTAATATACAAAAATACACAATTACAAATGAGTTCCAAATTTACCTAACTTGACCTCGGGTGCACAGTTTATTTTGCATTAATTTGCATATTTATAAAATCCAAGCTAGTAATTAATTACACAATATATATATTCAATTTTGCAAAAACTCCCATTTATCATACCCTTACCCTTCCACTATTGGATTACATCAGTTACTTAAACATTCATGTACACATTTTAAAAATCAATATGTAATTTCCATACCTTCATACATAGGACTCTCACTGAGTGCTGTAGCTGACCTCTGCACGTAGGAAAGGGTGGCACAATTAATTGAATGTTTAGTTCATTGATTCTGAAATGTTCATGGAAATACTACCAGTCTGCGCACACTATTGCGTATCATCAGTTGACGAAAATGTTTGCCAAATATTATTTTGGAGATGGGCACACGGTCCACTTTCCTTCTCCTCCTCTTAATTTCGGCTTAAGTCCCAGCGGCTCTTGAGTGAGCATGCGTACAGGTTTTGCCAAATATATACGTTTTCGTAGAGATTCGTCTGCTGCTTAGGAGCCCTGGATTGATGCTCCGCCAATATTCCGTGTACACAGTATTACAGCTACCACGGCTTAAATGCAGCTAAAGGAGCAAGGTCCTATACCGCGCCGTTTTGGTGGTAGAGCTGTGTGTACTGCAACCAAATAAAACATGACGACATTCTTCCATTTTCTGGTCGCTATCGCCCAAAGAAAATGTGCCCTCGCGCTGAGTTAGGCTCAGCGTCTTGGCTACGAGTCGCCTTCTATACCGGACTCACTACGTCGGCTCCTCGGCAAAGGCACATGCCGCCCGAGACAGGAACCGCGGACGCCGGGTCAGAGATGCATCATCAAATGCATGCAGGATCGGACTTCACAACAAATTACAAGTGCCACGCACTTGGAGTGCTCTCTTCTCGAGCTCAGAAAAGCAACTAACTATTTTTTACATTTCTAAAACTTTTTAGAATACTACAAACAAGGGGAACGACAAAAACAGGGAGGAAATCCCCCCAACTCTCATTCGCTGTTCCCAAACGCTATAAAAAAGGAGGAAGTCCAAAAATGCTTCACCATTGGTCTTTGAAGCGACGCTCATTTTTTATGCGTTCCACTAAAATACAAGAACCAGAGGGCAATCTCGAGCACCGGGTGGTCCCAAGGACGTACCCCGACGCGAGCCACACCTGGCAGGGCTATAAATTTTCAAAGATCTGTAGCTCAACTTTGACATTTGGCTGCAATTAAATCTCTGAATATTTACAATCCCTGTCAGTGCGCACACAACCCAATGGCGCCAAAAAATCCCAATTCCGTCTGTGCAAAGGCCTAGCTATAAACATAAATCACAAACATAGTATACATTTTAAATTACAATACACATTCCCGTTTTTCCCAGGGTTACGTATCAAGATATGTGATTACAGTATCACATAGCTCTATGACATCAAATGGTTTACACTTTTATAGGCTAGTTTAGAATACTCTGCCATGTGCATCTTCTATTTTGGTTATAATCGGGTTTAAGTTTCATTTTTCTTACGTAATTTTGAATTGAAAAATTTACTTTTTATAGCTAGCACCAACATTATGATGTCAATTTATGTTTTCGAATACACTAATACGAAGAGCTTGCAATTGTGTCCCAGTTGCGCAATTGGGAAAACGTCAGATGGGACAGTAGGATTCTTTACAATTTCCAATTTTGCATGATGGATTATCTGTTCTGCGTTCAGTGGTCTGTCTTATATTGATTAGAAATAAACTTTCTATACTTTAGGCAATTTTAAAGTTAATATTTCATTTTTGTGCGGAGTAGTACTGTACATTGTTGCTATACGTGGGTACTTTAAGTTGAATTAAGAACGTTACTAGCAAGGAAATCTGCAACTGTAACCAACTACGCTTGTCAGTTTCTAATTTTTGATGAATATAGTGAATTTGCAACTATACTTTCACCAAATATGCTTGCTTGTTTTGAAATATTGGTCATATACAGGATCTGCAATTATAATCAAATACCATTGCTGGTTTTGAAATAACGATGAATACACACTGAAATCGGTGGTTGGTTAGCGTAGCAAACCCTGTTGAGTTGACTATAAAAATCAAATGTAAATTATTGGGACTTTTGCATTTACGGATAGATTCACATGAATAAACCTTTTCGCGACGGCGACATTCCGGAACTGCCGGGGCCCAAACGTGGACGGAGCGCCGTGGACGGAGCGCTTCCCATCCGAACTGTTCTCACAGGATAGCAAATTTTTTGCGCTAAGCTTAACTCTAAAAAAAAAATCACTAAAAAAACCTATTCAACACAGAAATCTACTTTTTTCAGGAATAAAAGAAATATTTATTTTCTATTTGATGTATATTTTTTCATGCAAATCTGAATACACTATACTTGTTAGTTGCACCCATTCTTTTATCCGAAATAAACGAATAATTTCACTGCCGCACATTCCTCTAAAAAAAGAATGGAATAGCCCTCCTCCCCCCGAAAAAAAACTCTCTTATATTTCTATGATTCACCAACGATATCATTAAGCTGTAATCAAAACGAAAATTGGAACTCAATTATAAAATTGCTGATGTTACGAGATGTGCTCTATTTGTTTATATTCCAAAACCATGTTTCACCACTCCAAGCGGAGACATGATTAATTGGATCCTTCCTAGGTCAAGTATCTGCAAAATACATTGGAGTTGTTCGCACGGGCATTTAACGCCATCCTGTAGACAAATAAAAACGTTCGACATAAAAACGCGTGTACATGGCACCCGTCTTTTAGGGTATAGTTTTCTCCACCACGAATTCGTGGCGGCCGTCCTTGAAGAGAAATTCGCAGCCGACGAGCGGGCGTGGCAACCGTCGCGAAAGGGTTAAAATTATCTACATAGTTATATATTAAAAATACAGGCATGTGGAATATAAATTAAAATTTCTCAAATATAAATTAACATTGTTTAAGTAATAACATATGTCATTAAATTTAACATCATGATTGGAAAACTGTATTTAATTAAATGTAAACTGAAGTGCAACTCTGTTCAGTTATAATCATTTATCAAAGCTTTTAATTTTGAAAATGACTTTCAAGTGCATCAAGAAATTAAACTCTCGAGTGGTGACTATTTACTAGAGTAATCCCAGGACAATTTTGCTATTATTAAAGGCAGTTTCAGTTTAATATCAATTTTAGAGCACTTATTCTAAGTTTACAAACCATAACGTTAATGTTTCTTTATTATTATATATGGTGCAATTAACATTTCAATTGTTGTGTATTTAATAAACGCTCAAAAGTAATGTATTAAAATTATTGATTTCAAACAATTTCTTTAGTCAGTTCATTGCGTTAATAACATAAACCGTATAATAGCCGTATAATAACCGTATAATATAACCGTATATAATACCGTTTAATGTAACGGTATAATATCTAGCATGTTTCTGACCTTACAGAGGCCCCTCAGTGACATTAAATCGCTGCCTCTAAACTATTTTAATTGCGTACCCCTTAAACCTATTCACGTACCCCTCTGATAAATGCAGACGAAGGATGTTTTATTTTCGGTATAATCGTGATTTCAACTAGAATAGCACAAAACAGGTTTTTGTTTTAAACGGTCATTCTAGTTAAGTAATTATTTGTATAATCATAGTAGTACTATTGAGTTCATCATTGTGTAATTTAAAAATACGAATTAATATTATTTATGTAATTACTTTTCTAATTTTTCTGCTAATATATTTTAATATTTGCATACTAATAGAAAGATCACATGACAGAATCCTATAGAACCGGATATTAGAGATCCCTTGCAGGAGTGGGCAAAAGGGAAGAGACGGTCAAAAAGTCTACCCAGACACTTCACCTCTGAAAATCTTCAGTGTCTGGAAAACTTTGCTTATAATGTTCGTCTCGGGACAGAACCTAAGGGCCAAGTTTTGACTAAAACGACTATTTTAGTCGTTGAGCATCATATATTATAAAATTAAAATTGAAACTAAATTTTTTAAGACTGTTAATTCTCCTGTCACTGACATTCCTAAATACTAGGCTGAATATAATTCGCCTTCAGCAATTGTTTTCTGTTTTCGTAGAAAATACGAATAGATATGAATTTTAAATTTTTACTTAATTCCAATACTTTTGAAAAGGTATTATATGTCAGGAAAATCAAAATCCAGTCGTAAATGAAAGTTTTAATTACCGAAGAATTTTTTCTATACATTACTTATTCGTTTCATAAGCAATTCTACGAGTTTCACTAAAATGGGGGAAAATTCAACTTCAAAGAATTAGTTACATCGTTTTAAGTCAAACAAAATATTTTTAAAATGAACTGTTTTAGCTTTGGGTAATATTCTGAAGATTATTCATAAAGAAGTAAATCTTCGTTTTCTATTGACTTAATCTGTTTGATCTTTGGAAAACTATTTTCAATTAGCATTCACGTGCTTGACGGTCAAACCTCCCTCAAAATAAAATATCTTAACCCCTTGGGATGCGAATTAAGAAACATAAATTATGTGTAGGATATAAACCACGCGCCCTGCATTTCAGGAAGATTTGCACATGACAAAATTTAAATCTGCACGCGTCCCACAGACGTCAATGTCTACAGTGGCTTATGAAGCATGCAACGTATCTGAGACGTCGTTGTATGTTAAGGGTAACTAGTTTCATGATATAAATCACCCTTCCTCCATTTCTGTAGGATTTGAGCATGACATAATTTAAATCTGCGCTCTTCCCACAGACGTCAATGTCTACAATGGTTTATGAAACATACGATATATATAAGACGTCGTTGTATATCAAGGGTAAATGCAGTTTCAGAATAAAAACTACGCCCCCTACATTTCTGTAAGATTTGCACATAACAAATTTTAAATCTGCTTGCGTCCCACAGACGTCAATGTCTACAGTGGTTTATGAAGCATATGACGTATCTGAGACGTCGTTATATGTCAAAAATAAGTGTAGTTTCATGATATAAACCACCCTTCTTACACTTTTGTAAGATTTGCGCATGACAAAATTTAAATTTGCGTGCGTCCTATAGACGTCAATGTTTACAATGGCTTATGAAACATACGATGTATCTGAGACGTCTTTGTATATCAAGGTAAATGTAGTTTCAAGATATAAACCACGCCCCCTACATTTCTGTAAAATCTGCACATGACAAAATTTAAATATGCGTGCGTCCTATAGACGTCAATGTCTACAATGGCTTATGTAACATACAACATATCAGAGACGTTGTTGTATGTTAAGATGCTAAAATTGAAAATATATTACAACTAGTACATTTATTTATATACCACTTTTTTTTAATAAAATTGTTTAGCACTCTACTTTAAATTGAAGTGTCACAAATTTACATGTAACCAGAAATTTACGAAAGAGCCGTTGTTTTTGGTACAAGTCAGGAATTTTGTTACCATTCCCAAGCTTTAATTTCATAGGTATAACTGACAAATTTTGTTACATGCTGGAATGAAGTAAGTTACAAAAATAGCTGATTCTTTAATTCTGAGCCAGCGTCGTACGTAGTAGAGTAATGAGCAATTTGCTATGACCTAATACATTTAGGATTTACATCAAATTTAATTAGAAAATAGCTTTATATTAGCAATTAAAATACGATTTACAGGACTATCACCTGTTCCATTCGCGTATGCACATTGCACATGTTGAAAAATCCAAATTATTATCTAAATTAAAAAAAAAAATTCTACATTGAGTGATTTTATGTAACAAATTGGAAATTGAAGATATATCATGTTTCATGGGATTGCATTTTGTATATTAAAAATTAATATTAGACACAATCTATATCTTTTGCCAGATTTAGAAAAAAATTAACATGCACAAGAAATGCATGTTACTTATTTTATTTATTAACTGAGACATCGACAAAGACATTAAATTATAATGAATACTGCAAATCAAATGTGTTCCAGATTCTGTATTTTAAAAATTATTGGAAAGTTTGTCACTAACACTGAATATGCAATTTGATCAAAACTTATACATATAATGATTAATTGCCGTCCCTGCTAATTAATACACGTTTTGCCTAAATATTAAGCACAATCGTCCAAAGGGGTTTAATGCAGTTAAAAATTATTAATCTATAAACATTAACAAGATTTAAAATAAATAACTCTCAAATTAACACTTATTGGGAAAATCCAAAACTATTGAGATGCTATCTATTATCATATCCTTAAAACTAAATGCTATTTTTTAAAAAGTGTTTGAAAATGAATTTCTCAGCACTTTACACACTTTGAAGATAAACAGAAGAAATTGCTTACATGAAGAATGTCATTCGCTTCGATGAAAAGTTAGAAATTCTACTTTGAGAAGAAAAGTCAAGCAATGTGTTTCATTGAATTTGTCCGTTGCATCTGCGAGGACAATAAATTCGATGAGCATTCTCCTATTTAAATTTCAAAGCAATAACAAAAGAAACACCTCAAACATTTAAAATATCACTGGTTTTGAAAATGTAATTTGTGGATATTAATATCTGAACTTTCCTCTTAAAATTATAGAATATGATAATTGAAGTATAATTTTAATAAATTCTCTATTGTAATTTACGTGTCTATGTTTCCAGGGATACTGCTTGAATTGACCATTTTTATCAACAATTACTTAAAATTTAATATGATTTTACTAATTTCCTTACAATATTAAAATATATTTAGTACTGTATTTTCTCGATTGATTTCTTGTTTATGTGAATATATATATTTTTGATGCATTCTAATTATGTGAGCACATTAGCTGCTATTATTTTACATGTTTGAAAGATAAAGTGTAATTTATGATAAACTTAAGTTACAAACTCAACGGCGTTTGTGCTATGTAAAATTTGGATGCATCAAAATTCAGCTTTCTTGTAACAATGCACTTGATTGTTACAACATCTCCGAATGCGTAGTTGTATTCTCAGAATATAAGAAATTATTCAGTGATCTGGTGTAAATAATAAGACAAACAAATTATTTAAATGCGTACTTTAAATACGGAATACTGAAATGCGATTTTTAACACTTAACAACATAGTTGAAAAGTGTTTTTGACTTTGTTCATTCTGTCTGTCTGTCCGTTAGCGCGATAACTGCTTTAAAAATGACTTTCTCAAAATGAAATTTCAGTATGTTGTTCAGAGGGTCTGTGGGACCAATGGGAATAAAATTGAAAAATATCACCCAATTTGTTTTGGATTGAACTCTGGTTGCAAAAATGAAATACATTCAGCAGTATGGGACCTAATTTTTCAAACATTTTTTAAGCGGATTTAAAATTCACAAATTGCTTCGAAAGTTTTAGGAAATATTCAAATTATCCCATAAAAAATATAAAAGCAATTTCAGCAAAATATATTCAGTATTTTTTTAATAAAAATTAAAATAATAATTACACCTTTTATATGAAGAGATCCCGTGACCAGCGAGTCACGTGATAAAGAGATCACGTGATACACTTCAAAATAAATTATGGCATCCTTCTTGTGTCAAAATCAGGATTTTTAAAGTTATTTTAAATTCATATTTTGTATGGTATCCGTCCTAAACCGCTTTATTTTTGCTTAAATTATGTGCATCTACATACTGAAACAACGCAGTTCTAATATATTTGACTTAAATGATCATCGAACTTTGATTATTTCTGCAACAAAGCCTAATTTTCACTTATGGATAATGTAAACACCAAAAGATGTAGAATGAGTTGTATAAGATTTGCTGCATTTTTAACGCAAAATTATTTAGCTCATGTAGTCTGCAATATAGCTGATATGAATGAAATATTTTATGATTTTGCACAGAGAAGCAGAAGATTTTTTCGGCGAAGTTTTAAGCATAGATTTTAATTACTTGTACCTCCATGGTCTTAAGTTTTTAAATAAATTAAACTATTATAGTATTGTGATAAATGAAATGAAAAGGAAAAGTTTACGAATGACATGCTGCTTTTATAGAGAGAGTCAGGCCTGTTATATATCGATGGAGTCGTTTGAATAAATTTCATTTGTTTTCGATGATGTTTTCAAATATATTAAATTATTGTAGTATTATGATACTTTTAAAAATATTACAGAGGAAAGTATCGCATTTTAGAGATGTTTAAACCAGGCAATTTATATTTCAATGCCGCATTTGAATGAAGTTCAATTTTTTTTTCGATAAAGTTTTAAGTTTTCAAATATAATAAATTATTGTAGTATTTTGATAATTTTAAAAATATTACCGAGGAATGTATCGCATTTTAGCACAAATACACAATATATAAATAAACACACTTATCTAAATTGACCAATTTATTTAATATTTAAGTTCATAGATATCTATTTATCTTGATTAATAAGATTATTCTTTAATCAATTTTTATAATACATCTAGCGCTACCAATATTTCATTAATAAACATATTTATAACACATAATATAATTAACACATATATTTAGTTCTTTTAATCTACCGAAACTTAAAATAGTTCTTTTGGTTTAAAATACAAGAACTCGTTATTACGACGTTGATTCGTACGAACTACTTGTTCACTATGAGATAACCGTTAAATGTGTGCCTTCCGTGATAATTAGTGACAAGTGAAACACATAAATACCTAATCTCTTGCATTTTGACACTTATTCACGCAATCACTGTGCTGTAAGATTCTATTGCACATCACACTTCTGAGCTACGCTTTCTTTGTGTGCTCACTGTAGATATTGTTTTTAATCAACTCAATTTACATGTTGCTTGGTCGTGGTTGAAAATTCAAATCTTTCGAACATCTGGAACAAACTTTAGGGTACTTTTTTATTTACCCCTTTGCCTACATACCACTTCTCCCATTTGTCGTTGATGCAGAAGGGGATGAACGCTGTTTATCTTTGTTTGCGTTCCAATTGGTTTCCTCTGCTGCATTTACATTGCTCATTATTTTTCTTGGCATCCGTAATTGCAATTTCAACATGTAACATGTCGTACAAGTATTGTACGACAACCTACCGTGTTAATAATAATTTGTTAATAGTTTTAGTATCTATCACAACAAAATATATCAATTTTTTATTATTACCATCATATATAAATATGATGGTAATAAAAAAAATAATAGAAATCTGAATGGTTAATTTGTTGAATGAAATTTTCCAGTTATCTATTTCATTTTTTAAATTTCGCCGATTTAAAATAACTCTGCACTCATATATAGTCTTAAACTGAAAAATTCTAACAATTAATAATGAGATAATTTCTTCTTCAATGGAATTGATAAGATTTTTGTAGAACACCAAAAATATTAAATAGATAAAAATTAAATGATTTATAATTAACATAAACTAATTTATCAATTGGCAGTATACAGTGCATTTGATTATTTTTTTTTTGCGTTTCCAAATGCTAAAACCGTCAAATTTAAATTATTCTGATTTCTCGTCTATATTCCATTACAAGGAACATTTTGATCCTGTGAATTTTTGTGGCAGTAGAAATAAATTGAAATTTATTAATTTAAAAATTCATTTTTTTATATTTCGATATTTTAAATAATTATTTTTAAACGGGAAAAATGGTATTTCCATATATATATATATATATATATATATATATATAAAGGACAAAAATTAAGTTCAACGAAACAAGTTTGTAGCGGAAGTTAATTGCTGATCATATGGAATGCAATTGATGATCACAAATATTTTTCAAATAATAAGCTTTTTTTCAAATTAATGTGTCACATGCGCATCCATTATATTTTTATTGAAATAAACATAAATTAATGACTAATTTAATTTAATGCCACTCAAATGAATAATTATATGGCCCGAATTTTTATAGCAGCAATTTCATTCAAATGGATTTTATAGCTTGGAAATATTTACTCTTTGTGGCTTTAAAATTAGTTTCCTAAGAAACATAAAGAGTTCTCGTCTAGCGGCGACAGTTTTAACGGATATTATTTTTCTTCAATCTATTTCTAAATATTTAAATAACTTAAGAATGCAGAAAATCTATTTTCTTATCTTTTATTCAGATGCTAGATCTTTAATTACTTTCCTAAGTCCTGAAATGGACATATTAGAGTTTCGTATTATTTTCCTTATACACATAATGTATAAGAAAGTATTGTGACAGGATCAAAAATTCGAATTCGAGTTTTCAACAGGAGAGCACGTTGTTTCAAGCATCCCTGATCACGAATCGAACATTTTTGAGGTGATGTCTGTGTGTGTGTCAGTGAGCCTGTGGAGACGATATCTCACGAACGAATGGAGCGATTCGAATGAAATTTGGTGCAAAAATCACAATTCGTGAATACTGGAAGTCTATATTTTTAAACATGATCGAATACTCTGACCCCTCCCCCCCTTAAATTTTCGAGTGATATTTTGAAAAAATCATCGAGAAATCCAAATCTTTAATAAAGTTACGGAAATAGACATTTCTTAAGCAATGTTTCCCTTGAAAACGATTGACACAAACTGTAGAACGCTAGCATTAACCGTTCTCGAGATATTGCACATTTTTCAAATAAATTTATCAAAAAATCAAGTAAAATAAGAAAATATTAACCCTTAAGAAACATGTTCACTTTTCATATGTAATATCATGCGATGAATTTCGTTATATTATTCTCGTGGATCTAATTCGTTCCATTCACGATAAAAGATACTTTGAGTAATACTTTTGTATTTGAACGCCAATAGCCATTTATCTGCTATAAGAATAACTTATTTCTCCGTCCATTACGCTTGGTGACGAATTTGGCGGAATCTCGCCAACGTTGCGACTTTTTTAAATGTTGTCAAATTACCGAAAATCTCGCCATATGGATAAAAATGACGCTACATTAATGAAAATGACGACTAATTGAAGAAAATTCAATATCTTGGAAAGAATATAAGTATCTACTATAAGAATAACATTTTTTAAACTGTAAAAGCAGTAAATTCGTTGCATGATATAAGGAAAGTCATGTGCTACCCACATCAATTTTTTTAAATTTATAAATCAATATTATTAACTTAATACACTCTTGTGTTCGTTCGCATTATTTACTGGTATTACGATTTATGTGCTTGTCAAAAACTGATTCAAATCATGCGCTGTAGTTTTACTTTTGGTTCAATTTGCCAGGCATTTTTAACATCTCATTTGTTCTTAAGCGGCCTATAAGTTTGAAAAATTTTGCCGTGAATCAGGTTGCCCGGGTGCACGAAAACATGCAACTTTATTAGACACTTTAATTTGCAGAGTTCATCTCGAAGATTAAATCATGCAAATCCGACCCAGTATCTCAACGGTAGATCATCGGCTGGCCAGTACGAAGATCTAGAATTCGATTGCTAGTAGAGACAGCAAAGTTCTCTGGTGAAATAACGAATTAACCCTGCAGGTTAGTGCAGTGATATTGGGGGAGGGGGTCTGAAGACCTCAGACCGTGCGACTCACATATTGGGTTTAGAGTAGCTATCTGCACGGCCGAGAAAGGATACCTCCTGCATTCAGGAGGCACCCAAGGTCTACCATCCCACCAAACGAACTATTATTTAGGTCTAAAGATATTACAATTTATAATAAATATTGTGATTAAACAGACAGTTTTACATTATATTTGAACATGACAAGTACGTCCATTTTACAAAAATGGGAAAATGGTTATTGCGAATATAGATAAAAAGATCATTGAAAAATAATATTTAGAGTGAGGTATAATAACATAATAAAATATAGATTAAAATGAAAGAAAATAATAAAATTTTAAAAGTAAAATTTAGAAAATATATAAAAAGAAAATATATGAAAAGGAAAAAAATTTGCCGTATGAAAACAAAAACAGAAATTTAGAATAAAATTTAGAAAAGAAAAATAAGAAAAAATACAAATAAAAAGTGTCAAAAGAAAAAGAAAGATCCAAAAAAATAAGAACAGTTAACATAGCTTTTTTTTTTTTTTTTTTTTTTTAATTTTTTTTAAGAAAAAAATAGAGGGAATACAATAAGTTCATATAAGTTAAAAAGAATGAAATAAAGGGATTCATTGATCAAAATTAAATGAGAGCAGAATCTACTCATAAGCTTAGGTCACTTTATTGGAAATTTCCATGGAAACAAGAATACAGTTATTACGATTGGTACGGACTCAGTGGACTTTGACTTATTGAGAGACGATTTCAAATCGAGTAGCCAACGACAACGCTGTATAATAATCTGGGTAAAATAGTAGATTAAGGATGCAAATCTGAAATAAAAATTGCAGGAGGAAGTCAGTCCGATTTTCAAGTTGCATATCAATCTGATATTAGCGGATTGAGAATGCATAGTTCGCTTCAACGATAAGAACTTTCAATTCCGTCCCGGGAGCTCAACGGTAAAGCATCGACTGGCCAGTTCAAAGATCCATGATTTCATTCCCTTTCAGAGCCAGGAAGGTTCATTGTACATTTTAAATTGGATTCCAAAGCATACTTGCAAGCCAATTGCATCTTCATCACACACAGTTTCTGCTGGGCACTAAAACGGCTACTGAAAACCCGCGGGTCAGTTGAGTGGTCTGGGTCTTCAACACACAGTTTTCTAGATCAGCACCTGTAGCTATGAACATCAAAACGTTGAGTTTTGTCCTTCCACCCGTTTCAGCTGATCAGTTAAACCGCACTTCAAACATTACAAGATCCTGTTTATGAGCAGTGTTATGCGACTTCAGTTTCCAAATTCATCGTCACTTGACGAGAGTAAAAATTCGAATAAAAAGACAAAGCGACATTACGGATAATAATTATTGAAACATTATTTAAATTCTAAAATTTAACAAAAGTGACAACAAAAAGAAAAGAGGAAAGGAAACGTTTTCCACTTTATGATGACAAAATTGAGATCGTATCTAAAAAACTTTTTTAATTTTTAATTTTTAATATTAATTTTGAACATTAAACACCTTTGAAATGAAAGTTATCAAATATTTAATAAAAATCTCAAAATTAATGAATAAAGTTAGGACAAAAATAATTTGTGTTCAGCAGAGCTAAGACACTGCACTCACGATGGCTAAATTTGAAGACAATATCGGGAATTACTTTTCAATTTTTATTTTTGATCAATAAACGGAAATGTCGTAAACTTCCAGGGACTGATTAAAATAATGTTACAATCCTATAGTTAGAATTTCAATTTCCTATCTGTAAAATTTTAAATTTTAGAAATCTGTAAATTTATTCTTAGTACCTTTTGGGGGCGGTTGTCATACATTGAAAAACCGAATGTTGTTAATTGATCAACAAGAGGGGAGAAAAAGCAGGTTTTCCGTGAATAGGTTTCAATGGGAAAAGAGGTTTTCAACAAATATTTAAAATTATATTACTTTTTATCAGAATTTTAAAAGTTTGGGTAGCATGGTCGGTTCGATATCTAACTTTAAAAAACATCAAGAGCTTCTAGGATGCGTAGGGGTATTGGAATAGTGATGACATTACACAGTTTTCAATTGGTAATAGGTCCTTCACTAATATTTAAAAGTATATTAATGTATTCGAGTTTTGAAAGGTTTTGGTAGTATCTTCGCATCGATACGTAAAAATATTGAGCTTCTAGGCTTAATTGGGGTTTTAGAATAACTATGACAGACATGCATACATACATACGTGATTACGTTTTAATAGTAAAATACAGTTTATAAGATTTAAATGTGCATTTAATAACTTTTTGAATAGATTTATTAAATTTTAAATGAAACATAGCGATGAATAAATTAACTTTCTTACAAAAAAAACGATTCAACATAAATGAACAAAGATATATTTTATAACAAACTTTTCATTACACTTATTTTGGAGCCCGAAAATATTGATGTTTATCGCTTTAAAATTGGTTTCCTAGGGAATGTAAACATTATTTTCTGCCACAGGCGACAGTTTCTTGGTATATTATATTTTTTTCACCGTCATTCCAAATATTTACGGACTCGGATAAAATTTGTTATATTTCTCTTTTATTTGGATTTTAATTATTTTTCATAGAGAAAGTGAAATATATAATGGGTCGTCCGAAAATAACACCTACTGTTTAGCCCCAAGTCACCTAAGAAACACCTTTCGGCCATTTATCAGACGTTGGTTACATATCTATTATACTAAATGTGATGCAGTTGTCTTAAAAAGTGTTTACAGGTAAAATGGATACAAAAGCGACAAAATGGACTTAGACAAGACCGCCCAAATATTCATTAAATGGGCTGACATTAAATGTATGATCACTGTAAAAAAATATGACATTACGGCACATAAGGTCCGTAGACTCAGTAGACTCAGCAGGCAGAATATATTCATCAATGGAATCCCTAACCAGGCTCCTCCAGTATGCCTGTGAGCCAATGGGTATACAGATGCCTGGACACCAATGAACAGGCAGGAGACGTGATCTCGCAGATAACACCATGCCATAGATAAAAGATGAATCCCATGCAGCCCATTCATTACGATTGTATTACGGAGAGGTCGTGATAACATGCATGCCAGCAAAATAATCTGTAATCAGTAGTAGTAATTGATAGCTTATACGAAATCGAATAATAACTGTGAACTTCACCATGAGAGCATTTAACATAAGTTATATCTATAACAAAATTTAAATTTGAGCAAATTTATGTCTCTTTAGTATGTTAGCCTGAATAATCCATTGAATGTCTAATAAAGAATTTTCAGTTGACACCGGGCAACGCACAATGGTGGATTATCACCATATCAAGTACTATTTAAATTTACGACATAGCCACAATAGGAGTCGACCACTTAAACTGCTGTTCATGCCTCAGGATGAATCGAGTGTTTTGGGTTTTTGACAGCCATAACAAGAAATAAACTAAATAATTAACGCTACGTTTTGGTGCACGACCACCTTCTCTAATTACATTTTTTCGGCAGACTAAGATATCTACAGATTAAGCCAGAGACCAATGCGATTCTCTTGTTTTAACTGCTGGGCAAACTCTTGCCCTTTATTCACATTATCTATACAGTATACATCAACATCTACCAAGACTGTATTTAACGAAATTTACCTTTGTAATGAAAAAACTACGTTTCAATAACATAGGAATTGAAGGACAAATCACATCAGATGTAACTCTTTACCAAAGTTTTTCATTTTTTAAATTATTTTCAAATGAATTCTGAAATTATACTTTTGAATTCACTTTGCTATTTCTTATCTCAGTCCTTTGCCAGATTTACTGAAGAGGGTGGATTCACTCTGATACATTTTTCGAAAACGCAAGACAATATATAAACTATAAATTTATATGTTTTGTTTAATAATATGTACGGTGAAATTTATTTTTTAATTGTCTTGTGTTAGGGAAATTTTAGAAAATTCCAGTAAAGTACATTTAATTCGTGACACTTTATTACGTTCTCCAGACAACATTGTTTGTGATAAGGGACATGCATTGGGATGGTGTCGAAAATAAAACTCGCAAACTTTGATGGAATTGCAAGATTAGGAAATTTATAAGTACAATTAAACTTTTTTATAAAATTTGACTTGGTGCATAGTCTAATTTCATATAGCGCCTACTATACAAAATTCCAGAAAAGATAAATATTGAGAATTCTTTATTATTGTGTTGGATTCATTTTTTAATATATATACATATAAAGAAAATAGTCATTTAAGGTGGACAAGAATATTTATATGTACTTTTTTAGGAGCGCTTCAAAAATAGTACATTTATTTCGTCTCAATTTGAACAAATGTATCAAATTAACCAACACATTTCATGAATGAACACAGTTATTTTGAACGTGCATTCAGATTGACGGTCGCTCTTTTGAGCCATTACTATAATTGTTGTTTATTAAATGCCATTTATAACTTCTACACAATTCTTTTTTTTTCACCTTACCTCATATGTTACACTATATCGTCCACTGGCACCTCTACGTTTCATTCCCGACCCCATAAACTGTGACGAAAAATGCATTTGTTTGGTATGTACTTCCACCTCAGAAAGTTTGGCCCATCTTTTTTTAATCACACTGTATATATCTTGGTTTTTAATCAGTTATTTCGTTTGTAGTTAAATCTGTAGCAGAATAACTATGTATTTAGTTAAATACATGCCCAATAGCAGATTTCATTAAATGAAATGTAAGTATTTACATCCGAGAATAGCATAATTCTATTACATCCGAGAATAGCATAATTCTATAATTTGGTTAAAAATTCCTTATATACATAAGCATTCCAATAAAATAAAAATTCGATTTAAATAAGTAATTTAAAGTAATATTTAAGTTATCGCATTTAGGCACCACAATGGGCCTTCTTGCACTTCAACGGAGATCCAAACTTACCCTACTCTAGAGCAGATCAATTTCAAAGAGGGGTGAGTATAATACGTATTATAGATGGGTTATTAGCATTCGGGAAGAAACTTCCTGCGGAAGTTTCCTAAAGGTTTTGAATCTGTACATTTGTCCTACTCTTAAGGAGAGCGATTCATTATTTGCTATGCGAATAGCGTGCGTGAGGGAATTTAGTAGAAGCCGATGTTCATTTACAACTAAGGTAACGACGGATAATTCGTAGTACTATTATACATAATAGAGGAAATAAAAACAAATACATGAACGATATCTCAAATGATACTCTTGGACCAAAAATTCTTTAAGGCCAACTATTCTTCGTTCTTTACACTTGCGTATGCTATTCGCCAGAAATATGCAGACAACCGAATTTCAAAGCATTTTAACTCTTTCCTCATAAACAGAAGCGCTGACTTAAATGAATATTGTTCGATTAGAGTAAAATTCAGAAAATTTATTTTAAAATGAATCAATTAATTATGCGCTCCATTTATTTTGCATATTCCATCGATAGAGAAAATATCTGAAATAATTACCCCTTGTTTTAGTTTGAAATGAAAGAAATATCAATCCTGAACATTTAAATTTTTAATCATTTTTAATTCCGTGTTTTTGATATATTACTTTCTTATGAAATGGCGTAACATTCTGTTTTGAAGATAGTTTAATAATTTATGTGATATAAGTTTCATTTTTACACTTCCCGGTCAGTGTTACATCCCCTTGTCAGATCCTTAATCTTTTGCTTGCAGGTGGGACATCGTCAATCCACAAACGAAAAACCTCCCACAAAGACAGGTATTTGACATACCCTATACCAAACAGTTTGATTCCCGTTCAATATATATATATATTAGGCTCCGTTTGTGATCTTGCCAGTCCATTTAGACCATCTTATCTACTTAATATCATAAGAATATCATACGAAAGTTTAAATCCAATACCTCTCTTATTTCGTGTTTGAACACTCTTCCGGAGCACCTAGCACAGAGTGCTGTATCTCCTGTATGGTAGTACAATGATAACAATCAATGATTAATTTGCTCCAAAAGGGCGGGGTTAGATCAGGCCGAGGCCAGGATGAAGTGAAAAGTGATTGGTTGCAGGTATTCTGGATCAGGTAGTAAAGCAGGGAGAAGTGACAATAATAGAAATATTTGATTCGTAAAATTTATAAGTATCTGGTTTTCCTAAGTAAATATCGTAATTAGAAAGCATAAGTCATTTTTCCCTCACCAAAAAAAGGGGGCCACACAATATTTGGAATTTCAGATTTGATATTATTATGAGATGATAATTGCCTCTCTTTCAAAGAATAGAGTTACATAGGTGTTAGTCCAGTACCTATATTTATGCTATTTTTAAGTAACAAAACCTTTGTAATTTATACTGGTAGTGACAATTATGTTTAATATTTTAGTTAATATATTAATTATGTTAAATAATTACGTTTAATATTTATATTATACATTTTATATACTATATATTCTGTATTGATTATTTAGCGTGTTTTAGACATTAACAAGTTCAAGAAATTGAATAGTTAAATGAAATATATATGTTATGTAATACATGTCATGTACTGTGTTAAAACTCTTACTCTAAACTTTTGTTCTATGTTATTTTTTTTCAAATTCATTAATTTCCTATTCTAGTGAAATTAAAATATTGAAATCAATAAATTCTAAATTATATAGAGGAAGCAAAAAGATCACGGTAAGAGCTCTTATTTACAAGAAAGTTCTTTAGAACGGGTCTTCCATCTGCATTGATTATTTTTATTATTTATTAAAATGTTACTTAATTTTAAACTATTATTACATCCTTTGAGGTTAAATAGAAATTACTATTTACATAAAGAACACTTATCGCTCCAACGAAAGTTCAAAATTTTCATTTTTCAACGAAAAAACAAGTATTTTCGTATTCCAGTAACTTGGTTTCATCTGCAGAAACAATATCTCCGATTTTCCTGTGCTTGTTTGAGTTTCATTCTACAAAAAAAAAAAATCCCGAACATTTTTGTACACTTTAAAACTACGCTGTTTTAGGGCTAATGTGGGAATCAGATTTTTGTCTCATTGTTCAAATATTTCAGTTACAAAAATGAAGTTTAAAAAAAGATATGTTACAAATACGTTTAAATATTTATAAATTTCACAATGTTTTTTCAATTTTAAGTTTTACGACCATTTATTTTTGCCCTGCAACTACTTTTCAAATATATTTCATTTGACGTCTTTAAAATTTTTCAATTTGTACCTTCAATTCGTACCTTCAATTTGTACGAGGATACTAATATATCGTTGCCAAATAAAACATGCTTTTACATATGCAGGTTACCACATATACCGTAAGTAAGTTGTCTATTATAGCAGTTAAATCTCTTTCAACTGCCCACATACAATATACAAAAATGTACATCTAATCATAGGTTTAGGACAATAATATATGTTAATAATTTATGGAAAATAATATATGTTAAACATATTTAAATTGGGCACTCGCGCTGCATATAGATTTTGCCATTTGAGTTGAAATTCCAGGGACTCATAATTATGACGTACGTGCACCTAGACGTCACCTAACCTCTTTTCAGATTCAGGGTGACTCACTATTTATCATATGTGTGCGAACAAGCATGATTTGTTAATCTCTGAGATACACTTTCCTGATTACAAGTCGTACCATTTACATCTGTTATAATATGGAATATGCATGTCTGTTGGTTTATTCGTTCGTTCGTTCGTTTCTTTGTTCGTCTATAGAGGAAAAATTAAGCAAAGTATACAGCCATTAAATTTGGTAGGTACTTCTGGATCCAGAAAGGTGCACCTCGGTGTTTTTTTAATTCAAATTGTTTATTGAATTATTTTGTATTTTAGCACGATTCAGGAGGATTTCGGGGTCTTTAGTAAGCAAAAATATTATTCCAGAGAGATTTCATCTTCACCCCATCGGAAAGATAAAAACGATAGCTTCCAAACAAATTTTGAACTGGGTCTACAGGATAAATAAACAAATTTTCGTGATTTTTAAATGAAATATAATTTTAATAAAATAATAAATAATTTAAATAAAATAATTGACTGACATTTCCATCCTCATAATTTACCAGATGTTTCTTTGAATATTCCACACTGCCTCCAAATAAAAAATTGTGTTTCTGCTGTATTCCATTCAATAATTATGTATTGTAGGTAAAATTTCATAAATTTTCAAAAAAATTCCAGCAGCTCACGAGACGAGTGATTAAATCATCAATAAAAACTGACGTTATCTGCTTAGGCATTTATTTGTACTGCTAGCTGGTACGAAAATCAAAAATATTACAAGGGTTTGCAAATATTTTCATTTCAAAAACATGATGCTGATTTTAATCGAAGAAGCTTATGTTACTTATGTAGCTAATCGAAGTAGCTTATATAGGGTGTATCAAAATAGCATATTTAAAGCATATTGTAAAGGGTGAAAGACATATTTGGGGCGAACCAAAGGCTTATTTCTGGCGTATTCAAATAACTAATTTAAGGCATATCGGAAACGTTTATTTACGACCACTCAAAAGAACTTATTTAAGGTATATAAAAATAGTATTTTTAGGAGAGTTTAAAGGCACATAAAAGCAGATTGTTCAGGTTGTAACAAAAGAGCTTATACACTCGGGCAGAGGGCAAAAGACATATTTTGGAAGCAATTGAGTTAGGGTGTGGCATATGTGTTCAGAGATTAAGTGCTTCTTTAGGAAGAGCATGTATTCGCTGGTGTTTTGTAAAATCGAACAAAGATCGCCTAAGGATTTTATGAAACTTAATTAATTCAATTAATCCCGGCCAATTCAGAGAACAGTTTCTAGTTTATAATATAATAGATATTCAATTAAACTAGATTCTCCTAGTAAATAGAAATTGTTTACATTAGAAAAAGTTATAATGTAAAAATAAAATTCTGACTTGACTTGAATCTTTTGTTCAGAAAAGGAAGATTCTTTTGAAAGATTTCGCATTGCTTATGATTCATGGGCTTTGAGCAGAATAAGGTATGTTTTATTGAACTAGTATAATAAGTTAATTTCGCAGCATTATGGTGTACTGTAAACTTAGACAAAATACCTCACACAAAGAATATTGTCTACTAGCCGCCTTTGGCGACCAGCCTGTTCGCTACCCTTGAAAATTCTGACCGTGGCAAATTCTAACCGTGGCACACTCGCTGGCGCGACCTACCAGTAAAGTGTAAGGTAACTGTTTGGAGGGCCAGGAAGTGCCACCCAATTTAGACAGGAACTCAGTGGGGGAGGCATCCACAGGGACCGTATCCTCCTTCCCCTACCACCAACCTCTCGGAATTACTTACGGTCCCACATGTTTAACGTGATCGTACTCCGTCTGAACACGGCCGCAGTTTTGGCAATGGCGGGAATCGAACCCGGACCTACCTAGTGCAAATCCCGCGCGCTAACCACTGGGCTACCGCGCCCTCCGCGACAATCTCCATAACCTTCTTTTTATTCACCCAATTTAGACCGGAACCCAGTGGGAAAGTCATCCACAGGGTCCGTACCCTCCTTCCTCTACCACCAACCTCTCGGAAGGACTTACGGACCCACATGTTTAACGTGATCGTACTCCGCGTGAACACGGCAGCAGTTTTGTCAGTGGAGGGAATCGAACCCGGGCCTACCGAGTGAAATTCCCGCACGCTAACCACTGGGCTAACGCGCCCTCCGCGACAATCTCCATAACTTTCTTTTTATTCACCCAATTTGGACCAGGACCCAGTGGGGGAGGCATCCACAGAGACCGTGCCCTCCTTTCCCTGCCACCAACCTCTCGGAAGGAATTATCGACCCATATGTTTAAGGTGATCGTACTCCGAATCAGTGGCGGGAATCGAACCCAGGCCTACCGAGTGCAATTCTCGCGCGCTAACTTCCCGCGCGCTAATTTAAATTTATAATGACCATATGCTAGGCTCTTAATTCCACCATCCTCGTTCCATCGTTCCATCATTTAAAATAGCCATAAAATTAAAATATCCATTTAAAATATCTATAAATTAAAATATCCATAAATTAAAATATCCATTTAAAATCAAAAAATCATCCATATCGTTCCACCAATCCATAAATATAATAATTTCAAATACATCACCACAATTCAAACCACCATAATTCAATCATTTAAATTATTTAAAATATCCATTTAAAATATCATATAAATATAATAATTTCGCCCGATGTATACAACACTTATGCTCGTAATTCATT
Source organism: Amaurobius ferox (assembly GCA_951213105.1). Lineage (NCBI taxonomy): Eukaryota > Metazoa > Arthropoda > Arachnida > Araneae > Amaurobiidae > Amaurobius > Amaurobius ferox. The sequence goes on from OX578134.1 coordinate 140,515,347, forward strand.
TAAAACCGAAAGCGCGGTCTCCATGGAGACGGGGAAGAAACTACTGCGGATGGGGGGAAAATGCCGTTGAAGAACTGAGCCGGTAGCCGACAAATTTAAAATCATGGCGTCTTTAAAATTGCGATCCTGAAGGCAATTTTCATTATTTCTGGACCAAATTAGACTTGTAAGAATGCCAGATATTTCAGCTTTCTAAAAATGTAAATTATTAGTCGAAATTATGAGTACTTTTCACTATGTGAGAATTTAAAATCCAAAAATCGTTTTTTTGAGCCAAAAGTGACTTTTGTTTTAAAATCTTTAAAAAATATTAGAAATCGAAATTGAGAGTTGAAATTGATATATTTTTACTCGAAATTCTCTGCTCTTTCCGATGGTGTGATTTGTTTTTTTCTACAACGTCTGGATCGTGGAGAAAAAAGGGCAAAAATGTCAAAAAACGGTCGAAATCGCATAAAACATTAAATAACAAAAAAAATAATTCAAATTTGAAAAATCGGTTTTCACGTGTCCCCTTCCCTCCCCCCCAGGTCTCCGATTGCCAAATTTCGTAGCTCTCCGACGCGCGGTCGCGAAACGTATAGTGTATAAGACAGACAGACAGACACACAGACACACAGACATTGCCTTTTATTATTTAAGATTCGGGGAACATTTGAGAATTAATTCCATTCATATAACGATAAGCACATCTTTGTGAATATTATAGACTTTGTTTCTTTTATGAATACAGTATATACAATTCAAATTTGCTTGTTTGAGTTTTATAACGAAAAATACACAAGCTCAACAATTAAAAAATAGCTACTTTTAAATAATGTGTCCCTCTTCTGATGTATTATGACCTAGTTTTGATGTTGTTTATTGTACTCTGCAAACTGCAGTATAGAACAAATTTATTCAAATATAACAATTTTATGCACATGGAAAATATTAAACTAAAAGTATATTGAAATAGAAAGGTACTAAATGTTATTAGCAAGAAAGTGTTTGACTGATAATTCATCACTACAAGCGAACATTGCAACTCCTCCATATTGTGCAATGCCCGCATTACCCTTAACGAAACTTTGTGATCTCGGAAATACAGTAAAACGAGTTCTGACCTATAAGAGTGATTGCATATTTCAAAAGAAAATAGCTATGCAAATAGATGATAACCATAATTCACTGGGACTGATGCATGATAACGTAAGTATTTACTATTTTACATGCAACGCCCTGTTATAGGCCAGAGGTTTCTTCACTTTACTAAATGCCATGTTATGTTTATAATAACATATATATATATATATATTTATTTGAATTCTAAAGCGGCATAGTAAGAATCGAGCAGAATAAAATACTAGACGAAACGGCGCCATCATTGACAATAGATTGAACGATATCTATGGCCAATGAATGCAGCGCTTTAGTATTGAATCACTGTTAGGAGATTGACTTACGATGTTCAGACCCTGACCAGCTGCATCACCAAGAGGGCGATCAACACACAATCAGAGGCAACAAGAAATCAAGAAGGAGGGATTCACCGAAGCAATATCATGATATATTACTCATCTGAAAAAGCAGGACTGAGATGAATTTATAAAGGTGAAACGAAAGGAGTTTAAAATGCATTGTGTAGGAACATCCAGACTGGTGAAATCAAGAATCGCGAGAAAATACCTATTGAGATATTGGTCAGCGAGTGATATGGAACAACATTTTATGCTGATTGTGGCGTAATTAATTACTGGCGAGGGTCACGCGATAAAATACGGTGATAATTATCATTAGTTTGTTTTGACTACCTTGTCATAAATTTAAAAAAATACTTGCTGTTTTGATAATCCACCATTGTGTGTTGGCCGGTGATATCTGAAAATAAATTGATTAACACAATCATTTTCACTTAGCACAATGAAAAGACCTATTTCGTTAAATTTGAATTTTATTATAATGAATTTCATCATTAACTATCGTACAAAATATCAGTTACTAATAATTATTTTTTTGAAAAGTTTTTGTTACTAACTTAGAGTCAGATTTATGCTACTTCCTCTGATAGGATAAAAAATATGGTTTATGTGGCGCACAAAATATAGATAATAAATTAATATTCATTTATTAAATTTATATGCAATTGCAGAAGTTATAACCCACCATAGTTAATTTTTGGGTTTCTTATATATTTAAAATGATAATTACATGTGAAATGATAATTACATGTGGAATTTAATGATAATTAATGATAATTGCATGTGGTAATCATGATAATTACAAGTTTATTACATTAATGATAATTGTATGTTTATACAGTTAAGTGATTAGTTACATGTGGCCACAATAATCCACCATATTAATTTACTATGCTGACCGGTGTATCTTCTGAAAAGCAATTTGATTAGTAACATAAATTTTACTTACTTATCCAATAAACAAACATTAAATTTCTCAAAAAAACTTTATTAATTATTATTAATTTTATCATTAAATCTTATTTACTAAATTTATCGATTATTAACATAATAGTTACTAGAGGTCTCCGTGTTGTGATGCAGTACGACTACTATTCATTTAGTACATTGGTTACAGAGCCTTCAAAATCTTTCCTCAAAATATGTATGCAAATGGTTACATGATTAAGCTTTGATGCCTCACGTCGGGCCTGTACTCTTTGTCCAGCCATATGCCACAATCACACACACTTGCTAGGATCACACATTTTCGAGCACACATCTACTTATTAAAGCCGAGGTACTTGTAATGTACTTTCATGTCACCAGAAAAATTAGGAATCGGTGTCATTTTGCTTCAACCGTAAAATCAGGAATCTCTGTACGTCATTTCATGACAACAGTAAAATCGGCAATCTTTGTACGTCATGTCATGTCAACCGTAATTTCGAAATTATCTTTTTTACAAACTTTTGTTTGAGGAACTCTGTGTTTTCTCCCTTGTGCTCCTTGGCTATGGCGGTTTGTTCTGCCATTGGCTACAGTTCTGTAGGCGGAGCTTATGTTAAACTCCATTGGATATCTTATTTTGCCTTGGAGTCTTGCGTACGTCTAAAGCGCACGTATTACGAGATCATAATTTTATAGCTTGGGCAGTAAATTACTGTCCGTCTCATTATAAAAATTGGAGTCTTAAAACTGTTAATAAAACTGGTATCTGGGGCTTAGTGGCAGCTTGTTGCTTTTTGCATCTGTAGACAAAATTATTCTTTCTATTCGTAAAGCCTGTATTTTAGTGGGTGTATTCGCGTATTGTATCACAGTTACCTTATTCTCTGTTATGCACATAAAATACTCTTTGTACTCTCTCATTGCGTAGACTATTTGTACAATTTGAGCACAGCAAACATAAAGTTTAAGTGCATCTTTCATACTTAACTCTAACTGACATGCACTAAAACTGAATTTACATTTTAGGCAGGACTTCAGACTACTCAGTTAATTCAAATTGCACTGAAACTGAACAGAAATTGAACTCAACTGCATTGAATTTAAACTCTCAATTGAACTGACTCTCTTTCACCTGTTATGAACTTTCATATTTATATGACTATGTGTCAAGCCTTCAGTTATTATTGGTAAATTTGGTCTGTACACTCGCCCGGTCTCAGGGGTGTATGGAAATGATCTCGTTGATTAACACAGTTAGAAAATGTTACACATTAATAAAATACTGATGTACCAAACGTCTTAATATTCAATTAACTTAGTTAAGTTAACTGAATTACTTAAGTTATTAAAGTTTAAATGTAAACAAATATGGCGTCTTTCCGTCACCTATTGTGTGGAGCAGAGTGTCTGAAATGACGAGGCAAAATGTGTGCTCTGATGACGGCTGATGAGTCGAAACCGATTACTCTCGATTTTCGAGGTTGTGGGCGGTGACTCCACGATCAGAGATTTCAGGCGAGACTTCGTCTGTGCCACCGCTAGATTTCTTTGATTCGAGGGTGCATTCGAACTCGCCGCTGAAGCGAATTTTTCCTTTGAGTACAAAATAACTAAAATTCACTAAAGAAAACACTAAGGATTTGAAAACGTTTATACAGTAGTATGAGTCAGATAATGCCACTAGAAGTAAAATAAATTATCTATACCATAAAAATTTCCACCATGATATTGAACAGATTTTTACTTGTTAAGGTAATTAGACAAAAATATACTTTTTATAAGAAGGAAAATTCAGGCAATTTTAAAGTGTTACAGATTTCTCTCTATATTAAAAAAAGTAGCTGCCGCTGCTTTTCAAATTTTTTGTTTGTCGAGGATTTTTGTTTCGCACAATAAAAACTATTGCATATAAATATATGAAATTTAGTACACTTGTAGAAAAATATTTGAGGAATACGCTGAAATAAACTGTTTTTTGATATATGTTGTAGTTTAAGAAATATTTAATTTTTAAGGACAAAATATTTGAGCTGCGAGCTCGCGTCCTGGATAGATAACAATAGCAAAACGACGAATTTTTGCAGGCAGGTTTCTACATGGGTGAATTTTTGCAGGACGGAACCCCCTTTTTTTTAATTTCGATGTAGTTTTTGAGATGTTTTACTTTTTATGCATTTCTGAAGTGAACTTTTTTTTTTCGTATCGGCACGTATAGCGATTTTTCTGTCTTCTACCGTAAAAACTATAGCATACAAAAATATGAAATTTGGTACATTTATAGAGAAATATGGGGGTAATCCGGTTAAATAAACCGTTTATAGATTTAAAATTTAGTTTGGCATGAATCCAGCTGTTGGATTCAATGGGATAAGAAAAATCCTTGATTTTTCCTCCTGCGGAAAATAGGCAGGGATAGAAAATATAATTTTAGTAGTAGAATTTTTAGGAAAGATTGATATGAAGCGAGTGCAGCATGTAGGAGGCGAAGCCTCAAGAAGGGGATTATGCGAGCGAAGCGATCAGGGAGCAGATCCCCCTAGTATTCAGAATTACTTCCAGCTGCACAGATATTTTTAAAGCATTTATTGTTTAATTCAAAGAATAAAATGCGGGCTCAACATCACATGTTTACAAAAGATATTGTTTGAAATAATTCCTATATATTACATGTTTTAAACACAACATTAAACCGAATTTAAAACAACTATTGAGTTCTTGAAATTAAACAATATATATTTATTTTAGAAATTCATTTTGTTTCGAGAAACATTAAAAAGCTTAACTCATTTTTTACTTCCTTACAGAGTATAATGTAACTGCATCCCAATCGCACAGACATTAATTCAGAAACGTTTGATTCGAGTGAAGGGATGCTTAGATGTACTTTTCTGTAAAAAACTCGATTCAAATTTCCGTTACACAATATCTTCCTATACATTCTACTATGTATATACTGAAAGTAATAAATGCAACTATTATGAATGAATAAGGAGGGAACGCATTTGTTACTGCTATGCGGTCAAATATCGATTAACACAAATTTTTTCAACCTCAATTATTTCCACATATTAGTATGGAAATTGAATACTTTCTCATACTATTGAATATAGTATAGAGAAACTTTTCAACGAAAATTTTCAATTTCGAAGCTTTGATTCCAATATTTTGATGCTAATACGTATATTTCTTGCAAAATTTACAAAAAAAAATATCACAAGCTACTTAATGGATTCTAGTATGAGAAAGTAGAGTTGAATAGTACCCCAGTAAATTTTCTTATTACGTTTTTAATAGCAAAATATAATTTTTCTATATTTTAATATGTTTAATGAAGTAAATTAATATCGTAAACTTCATTAAAAAAAATATCGAATTATGCACTGCATTTTTAACGATGGATATTTTATAAGAATATATTTGTTAGATGCTCGAAAATATTTATGTTGAACTCTTTTAATATAGTTTCTAAAAAACATTCACGAATTTTGGCTTAAGGCGGCAAGTGCCAGAATGTTTATCTTTTTTTCACATTCCCCAATAAATATTTAAATATCTTTAATATAACACTTTTTCTAATCGCTTGTCAAAGTCAAGATCTTTAATTACTTTTTCAGAGGAAGTGAAATGAAGATACTGCTTGACATATTTTAAAGTTAGTTATGTAATATTTTGCGATAAATTGGTTAACACCGTTCTAGTGGACCTAGTTTGCTTCATTCAAGAGAGAAGATAATTCTGGTAATAGTGTTGTATCTTGATGCCTTACAATTCGCTAATAGTTAGTTACCTACTATAAGAATAATTTATTTCTCCGTCCGTGAGGCTTGACGTAATTTTGGCAACTAGATTCGCGAAATATCGGCAACATGTTGACTTTTCTTTTTAACTACCAAATTGATGAAAATATCGCCAAATTGATAAAAATAACGCCAAAAAAAGAAATTACGACTAATTGGTCACAATTTAATATCTTGGAAAAAATATAAGAATCTACTATAAGAATAACGTATTTCTCCATCGGCAACGCTTAGCAAAATTTATGCGACACACTGCAAAATATCACCAACTCGATGATTTCTTTACTGTTGCAAAATTGACTAATATGTCACAGAATTGATAAAATTGTTGCCAATTTGATAAAAATGGCTCTGAATCAATTAAAGTGATGACTAATTGATGAAATTTAATATCTTGGAAATAATATAAAGATAAAAATAACCCATTTATCTCCCTGTCCGTCAGTAAAGCTTGGCAAAAAATTTTGAGAAGAATTTAGGGGACGTAGCAAAATTGATGAACATGTCGCCAAATGAAAAATAATAATAACGCTAATGGGAGGTAATGCTTTGCAAATTTATCGTCTTACAATGAGCATACCATCTAGACATGCTCTTATTTCCTTTTCTCTGTAACACGTAGCAATATAGTTGATGAACTTTGAGAACAACTAGCGAAATATCGCCAACTTGGCAATGTTTCGCTCTAGGACGACGAAAATTTCGTCAAAATAGCAAAAATTACGCAAAATTAACGAAAATTACGCTAAATTAATGAGTAAATTATTAAAATATTGTATATATGGGCTATATTACTTATAGAGACTGCAGAAATATTGATAATTGTCAATTTGTAGCTGCGTGAATAATAAGCCATTTGGCTATTTTGAACTATCTTTACATGCTGTCATCCGTAAAAGTGCCAAATATAAAATTAATAATGACATAATGTAATGTCTGAATTTGGCACACATCATCTCTCATCAAACGATGGTTGATCATATATGGTAACAACAATAATTACGTTGATTGCGGATGTTTCTCGTTGAATAGAATAATATATCTTTCTTTGTTCAGATGCATAACTAGTTCATCTAATGTTGAAATGCAATAAAATAATTAGATAGTACGGTAATAAAAAAAACTGAATTATTTTGTTCGGATATCATGATATACAGATATTGTTCTAAGAAAATAAAACTGTTTTTACTTTCCTTTTTTTTTAATACTTTACAACAAAGTTGAAAAGTGTTTATGACTTTGTTCATTCTGTCTGTTTGTCTGTATGTCTGTTAGCACGATACCTGCCGTAAAAATGGCTTAATCAAAATGAAATTTTAGTATGTTGTTCAGACGGTCTGTAAGACCTATGGGAATATAAATGAATAATATCACCCAATTAGTTTTGGATTGAACCCGGGTTGAAAGAATGAAATACATTGAACCCTATCGGACTTAATTTTTCAAACATTTTTTAAGCGGATTTAAAATTCACAAATTGCTTCGAAAATTTTACGTAATATTCAAATTATTCCATGAAATATATAGAAAAAAATCAGCAAAATATATTTAGAAGTTTTTAAAATAAAAATTAAAATATTAATTACACCTCTTATATGAAGCGATCACGTGACCATGATATGAAAAGATCACGTGACTCACTTCAAAATGATATATGGCATCCATCTTGTCTCAAAATCGTGATTTTTAAAGTTCTTTTTAATTCATATTGAGTGTTGTATCCTTCCTAAAACCTCTTTATTTTTGCTTAAATTCTGTACATCTACATACTGAAACAACGCAATGACAATATATTTGAGCTTAAATGAACATCCAAATTTGATTATTTCTAAAACGAAGCCTATTTCTCACTTATGTAAAATGTAAACAGCAAAATATGTAGGATGAGTTGTTTAAGAATTGCTGCATTTTTTTAACGCAAAAGTATTTAGATTATGGAGTCTGCATAGCTGATATAAATGAAATATTCATTGATTTTACACAGAGAAGGACGATTTTTTTCGATGAAGTTTTAAGCATAGAGTTTAATTGCTTGTAGCTCCATGGTCTTTAGTTTTTAAATAAAATAAATTATTTTAGTACTGTGATGAATGAAATTATTGGGAAAATGTTATGAATGAAATGCTGTTTTTATAGAGAGAGCCAGGCGTGTTATTTTTTCTATGACGTCATTTGAATGAATGTCAGTTGTTTTCAAAAATAATAAATTATCGTAGTATTATGATAATTTTAAAAATATTACCGAGGAATGTATTGCATTTTAGAGATGTTTAAACCAGACAATTTATATTTTAATGCCGTTATTTGAATGAAGTTCATTATTTTCGATGAAGGTTTAAGTTTTCAAATATAAATTAATGTAGCATTATGATAGGTTTTGAAATATTACCGATGAATGTATTGCATTTTTGAGATGTTTAAATAAAATTACATTGACGTTGGTAAGTGTTTCATAATCAATGCTTTAAGCATGATTGATCTTTCTTGTTTTAAACATTTTGTTTATTTTCGTAGGGAATGTAAATTTTTCACTTTTACATTTGTATTGATGTCAGAAATTAGATATAGGTTATATGTTACGAAGGTTAAAAATATCTCATACTTAATCGTTAGGCACAGTTATCATCAGATTGAGAGTTAGATCCACTGAACTCAGATAGACAGCTAACAAGGCGCTACTTCACTTTCTTCATTTGCATTGAAATCTATACACCTTCAGATTACAGATCGGATGGAAAATTCTAATATGTAAATGCCATTTTTTACTCTTATGCTTCTTAATACATGGCAGTTAAAATTAGCTAAAAATTAAAATAATCGGTCTGGAACAGCTGAGTAGTTACGACGTGAGGATCGGAAGTGGTAGTCATGTGTTCGTTGACCACGGCATTCAGAGATATCCTCATGTCTACGCAGAGTATGGGCACGATAAATATGTACGCCCAAGTTCATCTGAGAGGGGATCGGAGAGGGGATATATACGTCCAAGTCCATCTGGTGAAGTATGGTACAAGCTTTATGGTTGTCACGCCATTCAGTTCCAGTTTAAATTGAGTGCCAATCCCTTGCCCACCGAAACTGATACCTTACACCTTCGTATGGATCGGACGGTTTGAGTAGAGAGAAAGTAACTGAAGACCATAAATTTTTTCGTTAGACAGCAATTATTAGTCCTTCAATGCATCTAACTTGTACTGCCAAAAGCATCAGCATCATTGTAAAAAAAAAATATTTTCTTCCAGTGGGAATGAGAATAACCGATTTTTGCAAGCACAGGAAACACTCTGTATATTGAGCTACTACATAGATAGGCTTTATGTACTTATTTTTGTGCTTAATGAATCTAATATTTATATTCTCATTGATATCTTACCTGGCTCGGATGATCTAATTCACCCCAGAAACTGAACTCTGACTTCAAATAATATTTTAGAATGTGTGTAAACTACATTTTTTGTTAAAATGTTAGCTAAAAAAAATATTCCTATTTTCAGTTATGTTCTAACATTATCTACAAAGTGAGGTTCAAAATCTAAGTGCGTAAAATGTTTTATGTATCAGAGCAGGGATATTTTAAACCAAATACAAAACAATTTTTTAAAATTTGCTTGTATAAAATGAAACTCACTAAATTAATACCTGACTTCATTCTCCGGATCGTTGGTTGCTATTCACTGGGTGTTGCAACTGACGTTACAACCTGTATCATGTGGAAAACAGTTCTGTATTTATCAAAGCGTTATTTATTGCGTTCTCGAGAATTCGCTATATGTCTCGGTGTAATTTTAATCAGGGTTTTACATCTTGAATTCTGGGCAACGCCGGTACATTTTTTATTCATCAACAAATAAAAAGCAATTCATTTTCTGCTAATACTTATGAAGTACTAGGTCGAATCACTCAGTGTAGTTTGCTTCCAAAATGGGTACCTGTCATGTAAATTATACAGATACAACGTCACCGATCAATTTCTAAATCGCCAATTTTGAATACATATATTTCCTGCACTACGTTTTCTGCACTTGCAAATGCATTAATTGTACAACATGGACGTGAAACATCCTATGTAACATATTTCGATAAGCATTAAATAAGCCCGCTGGACACATTGAATGATAGGAAATATTGAACATGCTTTAAGAAGACTATATTCATAATAAAATACTTGAAATTTGTGCAGAAACCAGTTTCTTTGCAAAGGGAAGTAAAGAAATAACACGTTTAAAAATGGAAATCATGTCTAAACTTAAAGCAATTAGCTTTTGGTTATAAATCCCACTATTCGTATGCAAACACCTCCAGATACAGACATATCTTTGCAATAAAATGTCATATATGTCTGCTCAATAAGTTGGTAAATTTCGATAAATGCTTAGAATTGTTAGTTCAATAAATGTGAATCTTAAATAAGAAAATGTTGGCCGAATATTGATTTTAAACGTAAAATTTTTACGGTAACGGGAATTAAAAAAAATATATTTCAGAAAAATTATATCTAGAGAATTCCAATACATCTGTACTGAAATTTGGGACTGTTTGAAGCTTTGATTGCCCGCTGTAGGTGTCACAAAAACACAGAAATGTTTATATTAGGTGATATATATAACGCCATTCCCTATTAGATTTGCAGAGTTTATTAATTTGATGAAAGTTGTACTTTTTCATATGGATAACTATAAAATTTCTTTGAAAGCGAGTTTATTGAAAGAGATTTCTAAAATTAACTGGAGAGAGACGACTAAATTCGACAATATTTCTATAATTACCATACTTGACAAGTTACTCCCCCCCCGGAGGGACACTTTGCCCCCCAAAGGAGGACAAATGACGTCACTAACAATAAAATTGCATCGCCGCTATATCACAACAATGATTGAAACTAGTAAGTCTCGCGATTATTGAACTATAAATAAACCCTTTTATGCATGAATATGTCAAATTTTGTCTTATGCTGCCATATTAAAAATATATATAATCTCAAATAAATTCGGAAGCTTTTACTTGAATTTAAAAAAAATTCCATTTTTTTCTAGACCTTCTGTTAACAAAGCCGGATATAATGTTTCATGAATATATACCAATATTTGTGGCTGTTGTCTTATATATATAAAAAAATGATCACAGACATTAGACAGACATCACTCCAAAAATAATCCAAACGAGTTGAGATGGTCTTAAAACATATATTGGCACCAAAATCTCGAAATTGAAAATTTTCGTGAAATCAATACTTTTTCAATACTACATATGAAAAAGCAATAAATTTCACTGTACATAATATTAACAACACATATAAATATTAATAAAGCATATATTGTATAAGGATTCCGAAAAAGGCAGCGTCTCAATACTACGTATGAAAAAGTAAAATTAAATATTATAATAGGAGAAAAAATAAACATTTTCAGACAAAAAAATGAATTTGAAATATATATATTTTTTTAATCATGATTGCAAAATTAGTTTAGTATGGCTCACGATTTCTTTCCCACTAATAACACTGTTAATAAGTCTCCTATGTAAGTAGGATGGTGGATTTCGGAATATATTCACGACCTGTTAAATAAAGCTTGATCAGATTCGAGATCACTAACAATGATGCTAATTGAGAAATTTTTTACGTCTCTCTGCAATAGGCATTAACTTCTTCTGCCGGATGTAAAACAATTTCAAGTAATGATCCCACGCACTCATGTGATTAGACTGAGCCAGAGCAAAGTGAAAAATAACATTATAGTCCGAAGACCACAGAATTAACTTATTTGCTCTTAGTTTGGTTGGAATGTGGCTGTAAAGATTAAGCGTATTTGATACATCAAACTATGTAGATTGGCTACTGATCAAAATGATAAGAAGTGCGAAAAGTTAGTAATCTGCTAGGATCCAAATAATTATTTAATATTGAAGTGACATACATGTACTAAAAATATTATATGTACATACAAAATCTTATTAAAGTCAGTTGTTGCCCCAAAGCAAGGGATCGTGCATCCATTACTGATATTAACATGCGTGGTCCAGCCTTACGATGACTCTTCAGTTTCTTATGCCCAGTCTCTTCAGAACAGAAAATTAGAAATAAACTTGCTATGTGGCATAATTAAACAAACATCCATTGTGAAAAAATTAGTCAAACCCAGCAACTGGTTTTAGATTTCGAAAGAGATTGCAAAATTTAAAGGAACATGTGCGATCAATAGGTATGGATTGAAGAATTCAATAGTCAAGTTATTAATTCAATCAACAATTATACTCTTGACAACTTTTGAAATCTAAAGTCGAAAGGGAGGTTTTATAGATTTTGTCCGTCGCGAATTTGCAATATACTGATTGCTTGTTAGCTGTCGTTGCAGTTAGAATGTATTACATATTGACGGCGTAAAACAACGCCAAATATGTCCATGGATGTTAAAAACAGCAATATGAGTGCGATTTCATTAAGAAGAGAATGTCTTCAATTTCAAAATTCCTAAATTTATTAGTACATGAATAGCTCTATACTGCATTATGCAAGTGCAAATTCATATCAAATCTTCGGAATTCTGGTAACAAAAATAATATTGCATCCATTGTGTTTTCTTTAAGCGTGATTGTACTATTGAACATATTATCTCTAAATAAAGTAAGATACTAACTTCTATAAAATCAAAGCTATCAGATTTGAAGTCACTAAGGGTGAATATTATTGTAGAACTTTTATTACTCAATAAAATTAGCGTTCACTTTTATAGATACATAATAACTTCATCTAATTATTATCAAATGAAATTATGTAATTAGTGTGTACAACACCAAAATCTAAATCTGTATTTTTAAAAAAAATACGTAATGAAAGCATCCGCTAATTTGAAAATAGAAATCATAATTATATACGTTATTTTTTTTATCTTTATAATTAAATTAAACATATGTTTGACAGCATTGTATTGTAATGTATTGAGTATTGGGTTTTAAATATCTCGAATAAGATTTTATTTGATTTTATATATTGTTATATAATAATATATTTTTGACCCACTGGTTTCTTAATAAAATACCATTTGCATGACATAAATCTTGACAGCAGAAGTAGGGTGTGGCAGTAGTGTTACCAAATGGAGTAGTAGAAGTAATGTCCAATATATGAAGTTTCCCAAATCAATAGCGATTTACATGCAGTCGAAATAAATGGAAAATAAATGTGCGTCAAATAATTTCGTAATTTTTATTTCAGATAAAATTACAAAAATTTGCATTTATCTATTCATATCATTCTAAAGAAATTAGCCTTTTATATTTGAGAGAAAATGCATATTACGAAATAATTGTGCAATGATAATTAGGTTTTTTGAACAATAAATTCACCAAATTCCACGCCTTATTTTACGAAATTTTCGCCATATTGTAGGTTACATAAATCTGCCTATTGTTGCGGAATGTCCCGCAAAAAATCGTCAAGATAATAACATAAACTGCCACAAATGTATCAATTAAATGCATGTTTTATAAGTAATTTTTGACGACGAAAATAATAAGATAAACCCCATTACTCCAAGAATGACGATTTTTAAAATATTTAAGTTTTTTTTAAATGGGGAACGTTTTACATTGCAGTGAAAAGACTGTATAATGAAATTTCTTAAAATTTAATAGTTATGTCCTTTGAGATTATTTCTGATACAGATTAGATTTTGTCATGATACGTTAAATGAGTTTTTTTTTATTCTTACGTTACCTCCTAAAATGGCTTCTACTATAAATCAATGTTATAAGCTAAGGAAAACGAGCAAAGCATTTAATCACAAATAAAATAATAATGTAGAATTCGTGATTACTTACGGTGTTCAATTTTCCTTATCCTTTGCGCAGAGGGTTTTTTACTCACTGGTGTTTCATGTTTACCAAAGAAATATTTACCTTTCAACAACTTTAAATTGTTCCAATTGATGCCGTCTCCATTTAATTAAAAACTAAAAAATTATAATAAAACAACTGTAAAAAATCAAATTAATTTGGTATTTTTTAATCAAGTAACTGATTAATTCAAACCAGTTCAAAATTTGAATTCTATCCAGTTTCTAATTTAAAATCTTTATTTTTTCTATCGCATCTCTTCGAAAAGAAATACAAAAGCGAAAGTGAGTTGAAATATTTAAAAAAAACGCTTACTCTTGCAGTGATTTTACTCAGCACATTCCAGAAAGTAAATAAAAGTGTTGAAAAGGAAGTAATATCGTTCTGAAATGACTTTCAGATGGACTCCATATTTCTTATTATGGCCATGCGTGTTTTTTAGAGAGAGAAAAAAAAGTTTTCAATTCTAAATAGCTCTAAAGTTTTGAAATTAGAAATGATATTTTTTGTGAAAGTTTTTTAGGATATCTTTTTATAAAATACGCCGATCTTTGAGCATTAAAAATAGGGAATATATGTAATTTTCATATGAGTACCAACTAATTCCGTTTATGCAACTATTTTATTCAATTGCATAGCTTAATAATGTATAAAGTATTTTACCATAAGCTAATATGTGATGATTCAAGATAAATACGTGATAAGTTTCTTAAGGCAATTTATATGAATTTACATATCAAGTGAAGGGAAGTTAAAATATTTCTATTTAATATGACTAAAGAAAATTCTTGATTTTTTATTCCTCTTATGCTAAATCTGTATGTCAGACACAAATAACTGCTTATTAAGATATATATAATTAATTTTAATAAACCTTGCAGTTTTTACGATAGAAATTAATTTATTATTTTGAAGTTTATGTGAAATACATATAAAAATGTCATAAACATCATTATTAGTAACTTTTAATTAACAATTTTTCACTTTTTTATAACTCCTGTCATTCCATTAAATAACTCTTAGCTTCCTTCAAATGCACAGTATATATAGAATAACATATTGTAATGAATGAAAAATATTTACTTTCTTATTTTATTAATTTCATACGCTTTTAACACCCTGAAACGCAAACAAATGGTTTCTGGAATAGCGTATTCCATGAAACTTGAAACGTCTACTCCAATTAAAAAGTGTCAGATGGAAATTGATGTTCAGATTTTTTGATCAAAATACATTTCGCTTCTAATATTTTATATAGAATTGAAAAAGTAAAATATAACTGAAGATAAAAATTATTCTCTTTATAATGTGATGTCTCAGAAGGATTGCAAAATGAAATGTAAGACGTGAAAAAAAATCATTACGATGTTTTTTTTCCTGCTGAAACGTAAAAAATTCCTTAAGAATAAATGTTATTTCTTTCAACAAGCAATTGGACATTATATAAAAAAATGAGTACACATAGATTCGAAATTCTGAACATACAGCGAATCGCCTTGAGGTTGGTTTTAAAATGTTTGCATTCTTTACAAGGAACACACTTTCTCTTAAGAAATAAGTGTGTTCCATATTACTCAATTTGAACGTATTGCTCATGTTATATTTTTCCATTATTACACATATGTATTTCACAATGGTAGTTATTCAATGCTTTTTTGTATAGATGCAAACGTTATTAAACTTTAAAAATTATAATGCGTTTAATGTAGCCATACTACAAATTTAAAACATGTTTAATATTCCTATGTATTTTGATTAATAAGAAATTAAAACTGTATAATGTTTAATACCTATAAAACATCCTTGAATGTATTAAAATGTAAATGAGTTAATGAATTATCCTTTCAGCTTCATTAATATTGTGTTTTGCTATTTATAGTTAGTTTCATCATTCATAGTTAGATTTAAATCGCTTAATGTTCAAACTTCCAATCGTCCGAGTACGTACACAAACTATATTCGCAAGTAGTATTACAAGTAGTATCACTATAAAATTATGTCATAATGTATTAATGATAGCGTATATTGTGTGGAAACAATAAAATAATCTGAGTCTTTTATAAGTACAGGTTTGTGATTTTAATAATAATAAACCGATAGTTAAATCCATATTCACTCAATAATTATTTTTTCATTCAGCAACATGTTAAAACTATACTGGAAGAAAGTACAAAATACGGCCAAACATTTACATATTATAAAGAAGTATAATTGCATATTCATAAATGTTTTTATGTCTTATACATGAAGACAAAGATAGGTATATTTATAAGTGCAGTTTTCCTTCCAAACATCATTAATATCGATGCATTCATACTAATAACACTCACTCGTTAGTATTATACAAGAAAACATATCTTCTCATATATCAATAGATTTAACTATCAACGACACATGTTCCTTTACCTAAGTCATATTTCTCTATATAACTATCATTAAAATACAAATATCAGGAACAAAAATATTAGATGCAAAAATCCTAAGAAAAATATTATTACATACAGAGACTTTACCATAAATAACTAAATATTTTTATATATCAAAATCTCATAATTCCCGTAGCATGCCTTTTCTTAAAAGTAATTTCACTTAGAATCATTATTAAAATTGAGCCCTTTTAATACATATACGAGGCTTATATTTTAAGTAAGGTCCGTTTTGCAATAAAAACGAAGTTAGTATAATTTTTTCAAAAAGGCATTTATTTTCTGAATTTACATTCAATTTTCTATTTTCTACACAATTTCCTTGCCGATTAAAATATTTATTGAAACGATATACCAGTTTTTGAATACCGTCATCATAGAATTCTGTCGCCTGTGATGATAACCAGTTACTCACCATAGTTTTCACTTCATTCAAACGCTTCTGCCCAAGAAGGTCTTCAAATGGCGGAAGAAGTGGTAGTCGATAGACGCAAGATCTGGACTATATGGCAGATGATCGAATACCTCTCAGCCTAATTAGATCAGGTTTTGAGTTTGAGCCGCAGCATATGGCCTTGCATTATCATGAAGCAGTACGACACCGGCTAACAGCATTCCTCACATTTTGTTCTGGATTGTTCGACGAAGCTTTCTTAAGGCCTCACAGTAGGAAGATGAATTAATTGTTGTTGCTTGTGGCAAAAAGTTCACTAACAACATGCCCTGCGTGTCGTAAAACACAGTTGCCACGATCTTGCGCTTGGAAAGTGTCTGTTTTGCTTTCACTTTGACCAGCGATGATATGCGTCGCCACTTCATCGATTGTTGTTTTGATTCAGGAGTCACGTGGGACACCCACGTCTCATCTCCTGTGGCGAAATGACTCAAAAAGTCATCACCTCCTCGTTGTAGAGGGTCAAAAATGTTAGAGCACTTGCCAATCCTTATTTGTGTGTTCCTCACTCAGAAGTTTAAGAACCCATTGACAGCACAATTTCTTGAACTCTAAGTTCTTAGACGCAATTTTAAACAAAATTGACCTTGAAATTTGTTGGAATTCCGATAACAACTTGGAAATTGTGAAACTCCAGTTTGCGTGAATTTTGGCGTTAATTGCCTGCACCGAAGCGTCGACGATTACAGATCACCGACCAGAGAGCGATTCGTCATCGACGTTTCTCGAACTTCCTTGAACAATCTCACCCATTTTTGCACTTTACTTTCATTGCATTGTCACCCTAAACTTCACATATCTGACGATGAATATCCGCAGATGTCATGTTTCTTGCATTTAAGAATTGGATGACCGACCGTATTTCACAGTTGGAGGGTCACTCAAATTTCTTAAACATTTTAACGAAGCATACGAAGCGAACATACTGATGCTATGGATGCAAATGGCGTCGGATTCTGCTCAAAGAATGCCGGGAATCTCCGCGAGCACACATTCTCACGCGCATGCTAAATTTCAAACGGTATTCACAAACGAACCTTACTTAAAAAATAACCATGGTATATATATGACAAAATTGCAACGAAAGAAGCGGTAATTGCCTTCATATTGCCAAAAAAGTTGACGGAAGAGCGATTGTGAACTCTTCTTAGTTCCGATTATAGCTAGCTACAAGGCCATGACACACTCTCGGACGTCAGAATATGAATTAGCAAATGCCCCGAATTGTCTTCATAAAATCGAACATAAGACAAGCATGAAGCCACAAGAAATATATAGAAATTTGGACAAAACAGGAAATTAATCTATAAATACCCTATATGCAACACACCATCTACACACACAACCATCATCAAGACATCAGCAAATTCATTTCCTCTTAATCTGCCACCATATGTCCACTTTCCGTAATTCAAACTTAAATTTATATATATATATATATATATATATATATATATATATATATATATATATATATATATAAATTTAATTTTGAATTACGGAAAGTGGACATATGGTGGCAGATTAATATATATATATATATATATATATATATATATATATATATATAATATAATTTATTATTATTACCTGGCAAAAATCCTAACTTGTCATAATCACACAATATATATATATATTGTGTGATTATGGTAAGTTAGGATTTTTGCCAGGGTAAGATTTGCAATTTTGTAAATGGCAATGAGGGTAAAAGAAGAGGAAATCAAATTCAAACCAAATGTTTGAATTACGGAAAGTGGACCAAGATCCTCACATTGTTATTTATTACACACATGACAATATTTTAAAAAATTATAAATAGTATGTACTTGAACTTTCTTTATTTTGATGGCATCTTCTTTATAACATTATATTTACATTTTATAAAATTATTATATAAGGAGCTGATGGACATGATTTTATCAAATGCAAATGTAAGTCATTCATTTGAATAATAATGTCTACATAAACTATATCTTTTAAAGCTTATACAGATCTATAGTGTATATACAGAACTTACATATAAAACTATATAGTCTGCAGCCTTTAAAGGTAATAATATTTCTGCAGCCTCTAAATGTAATAACATTTCTGCATCATCTAAATTTATTATTATTTATGCAGCCTCAAAATTTAATAATATTAGTAGGTATTTCACGATATGTGTATTATTTAATTTGAAATTTTAATGTCTCAGCATTATTTTGAACATTCTTTTGAACCCAATGCAGAACTGCAATCATTCAAATAATTGAAGCTAGAAGTCTTACTATGTGGAAACATTTTGCAAATTTGTGTTGTGACCAGCGTTTTCACTATGTTGCTGTGTTAATACTGGTGTAAGGTTGCAGCTAACTGAAAGATGCGGGTCAGTCACAAAACTTGCCAATATGAGATGTATACAGAGTGCCCCAAAAACATTGACCTCGGCATTTACTATTTAAATATCGATCTTACACATATATAATAAATTACAAAGTTGCGTAAAAAAAGTACAGAATTTCATGAAATCGATTAAAATTTTCAAGGGAATTAAATTTTAAGAAATACAGAATTTAAATTTTTATACGATCCCCGTACAAAGCATTTAGAATGAGTAAAATTTGTCCCATACACTAATAAGGTGATGTATAAAATTTCAGCATTTTATCATAAAAAGTCCCAGAGATATGAAAAGACAAAAATGCTGAGTTAATCCACTTTTCGATGCATCGACATGGGTTCTCAGAGGGGAAAACTCATGTCGGCAGATCGCGTTTCAGGGGTCACACAAATTACAAAGGAGAACAGTGATTACATAAATAAATAATAATTTTGCTATTTATTGGTACACAAGTATCTACACTGTGTAGAAATAATAACTGTACACTGTATTACAAAACTTGTTCAAAATGTTTTCCATTCATGCCAATACACAGCTGCATTTGCCTGATAACACTTCTGTGTTATCGATGAAGTTCTTGTTCAGTGATGTCACGACAACCGTCTTAAATGCGTTGTTGCAACTCTGCTTTATTTAAGGAAGATGACAGATAAACAGTTGTGCGTAAACGACCCCACAAATAAAAATGCATAGGATTTACATCAGGCGTTGAAGGGGGAAATTAGACTGGCCAATGCAAGTCAATCTACTTGTCTGGAGACTCGTTATTTAACCAGTGTTTCACAACTGCAGTATGGTGAGGGAAGTCCGTCCTGTTGAAACCATACATGTGAAAGCTCTGGTAGGGGCAGTTCATCCATAAAATCAGGAAAAACCGCAATCAGATTCTTATTAACATATCTGTCACCCGTCAATGTACCATCATACAGTATGGTCCAAGCAAACGGTTTCTGAAAATACTACACCATATATTCACAGAAAATTGCTTCTGGTGATGAATATCACATACCACGAATAGATTTGTTTCAAACCAGAAGTGCGCATTTTGAGGATTTATGCATCCATCTTGTTTGAAACAATTCGTCAGTCCAAATTACGTTTTTTAGGAAAGAGGGATTTGCATCTTCCTGATTTAGAGCCCAATTACAAAAATCTAGACGACGTTGATAATCTGTTGGCTCCTGTCCTTGCACACCATAAATATTAAACGGATGCCATTTATTCAGCCTCAGTATTCTCCACAATGTTGCACGTGGTACATTCATTTCTGAAGCAGAACGTACGAACACTACTAGTCTGGGCATACCTAGTCCACCTACACGATGTACGCTTCCTCTTTCGCGCACTCGTTGCATCAATCGGGAAGTAAATCTCATAGAATGATGTCGAGAATTGGGAGAATATGTTGATATTGCCGTGCAGTTTCGTTAGCATTGCGATTGCATAAATTGTACAGCATAAGCATTTCAAAAAGTCCTTCGTTGCTGTATGGCGACATACTGACGGTATAGGCTAACTACACACTCAAAATGTAGCAGAAATGTGAAATACTTAAGGGTCGCTCAGACTGCCGGGATGTGCGCGCTACGCTTGCGTAAGCCATACAATTGTTCAATGGCATAGCAAAAACAACTTCCTCATGTGATGATGCCTCTGTTGTCACTGTGTGACGCACCGATCAGAGGCAGATATTTGCATATGCATACATTTCAAAGCTGTTTTAATGGTCATTTTGATTGAGCCATTTCCAAGTTTTATTCTATAATAAATCATTTTGCTAATTTTATTCTATAATAATCATGTAAAATTTTAAGGTATTTTTCAGGAAGCATATATTTGAAAAACTGTACATAAATCTAAATATAAGAGGCAGATATTTTTTGCCTATGATGCATTTCTGCGTTGCGACATTTGCACTCTTTCTGTAAACATTTACAATTTAATTTTCCTTAACCAATTTTGTTTAAACATAGTTTTGGCACTTTTTATGATAAAATGCTGAAATTTTGTACATCACCTTATTAGTGTATTGGCACATTTTGCTCATTGGAAATGCTTTTGTACGAGGACCGTATAAAAATTTTGCATTTCTTCAGATTTAATACCCTGAAAATTTTATCGATTTCATAACATTCTATACTTTTTTTTACCCAGCTTTTTAATTTATTATATACGTCTAAGAACAATATTTAAGGAGTAAAAACAGAGGTCAATGTTTTTGGGTCACCCTGTATAGTCTTTAACATCAGACTTCTACTTCCGCATCCAGCAACAGTATTCAACTAACCACATCTATGAACATCTCCTAATCAGCATTTGGAGCACCATTCTAACTTCTTGGGGCGTCCCATGTAGGTTGTTTCTGTGATTATAATTACATATTCCAAAAAACGAACTTTTAATTTTCCAAATTTTGAATTCAGCTACATATCTTTTAGATTGTGCAGTGAAATATGTATCAATTCATATTGGTTATCAAAAGTTAATATTCTTTAACTATAGAATCATGAATATAACAATGAATACATATCTTCAAGCTAAGCCAAGTAGTCGTCAACGTCTACGCTCTCCAATACTACTAATAAAGCTATGGAAATAAATATATATTTCTAAAGATATGACAAATAAATCTATACATTAACAGTGCTGCAGATTGACAACTGTTGGCTCTAGTAAACGAGCGTGTCCTAAAAATTATGATCAGGGCCTCTGACAGAAAGGGACAATTGGACTCAATGTATGGGGTAGCGGAAGACTTGGTGGCCAAGAATGCACAAACAGGTTATTAAAACTGTCAATAATTTTCTTACAAACAGAGGGTAGTAGTGTGCCAGTGCATTTACTGTTTAAGTCCCGAAATCTCTGTCTCCAACGGCTGTTTATAACGAAAGACTCCAAAACTCTGCTTATTTATTAGCGAAAGTGATTAATGAGCAATATATTCTTGCCAATTACGCAGCCTGAAAGGTAACCGTTAAGTGAAAAGAACTTTTCAATAAAATTGTAAATTTATTTTAGCAATGCATACATTTTTAAAAAAAATCTCTAATGTGAAATCATTCATCAATCTGTATTTCTCTTCACAATCATGTTGGCCAAAGAAATATTACAAAAAAAAACCATTTTTTGTTATAATATTTGAAATGTAATTTTACAATTAAACTATTCACTTTAATCGTTAAAAGTAATTTCAAAACTTAATATTCAAAATTGCATAAAAGAATTAAAATACGTAAAATCAGAAAAATCATATCTATAAACATTAAAGAAGAACTAATTAATTCAGAATGCTCCTTTGTAAACAACTTTCTCAAGATTCTTATCCAGAGAATAGTCAAGGATACTCTAGTTTAGCAGAGAAATTGATTGATGAGAAATCCATTTTTGCTTGGTTAAACTGAAATGCATGTAAATAAAATAGGATGCCCATTTAAACATTTCTCTGCCTGAGGAGTGACTACAGTTTCTCATTTAGTATATAGATGCTGACTGCTGCCAAGTTTAAATTGCAAAAATAATGCATTGCATATATGTATACGTTTTAATTTTTTTTATGTTTGAGAGTTATTACAGTTTCATTTCTACAAGGGTGTAAATTACCGTTACCCGTACCGGTAAGTACGCTTATGTTCATACTTAATGTTAAAAACTTTACTTAATGTTAAAAAGATGTTAAAGTTTTATACTTCATGTTAAAAAGAATACTGTTATGCAGCAAACATGTGCTTAGTGTGCTTAGTTTCAAACATGTGCTTAGTGAAAAAGTAAATATTGGACCAGGATCTCTGCAGCAATAACTATACTTCCAAGAGAAGGAAGAACTACTGTAGCTTACCTATACCAGCGATTGAGCATTCTTTTCAATAGTATTTCTTTATTGACTATTATTTCTCATTGCTTCCTATATTTGCCCATTCTTGTAACCTTCCTGATTGTCGTTGTATCACAAAAAGCCTCGAAAACTAAAATCATTGTGTTATCATTAGCATTAATCAATCTTAAAATAATCCGATATCATTAAGTCGTCACGGGTATGAAGGAGCCAAAGTGTCGTAGGCAATTTCATGGCGTTGAGTTAAAGACGTCTTCAACTACAGCAAGTTTCATCGAAACCGAATGATACTGTGACTGTGGTTCAGATGAGGTGTGTGAGCTTAAAGTTTTTGGACAGCAGTGGTCACAAGGTGGTCACAAGTAGGCAGTTATAATTCCGATGACGTGCGATGAGGCGACCAAGAAGAATCTTGGAAGATCAAGAAGTAACTCGTTCCCGCGCGCGCAATCTCATGGAGAGTACAAAAAGTGCATCTATACAATGCATTTATAATTATCAGAAAGTTGCATAATTTGAAAAAATAAAGCGAAGTTTGCTTCGTATTCCGACAAAGTCATCAATGCAGCGAGAAAGCGATATTACAAACTTGGCAGTACCAGAGATTGATCTCGGGGTCAAAGAGTGGTAAACTAGTATCATAGCGGTGAGCTTCTCAATACATTTTTAGCTCAAAGCTTTTAATACTGTCTTATGAGCGCTCTTAACAATATAAACGTGTATTTATATAATGGAATAAAGAAATACATAATTTAAAATATTAATATTGATATCATATTACCTTTGACAATGCGTTTTGTATTTATGATTCCTGATTAATTCAAAATATGCACTCAGTATGAAATGTGATGCACATTTTCGCATAATAAAAATATATCCCTCTTAAAATTATAAACAGAGAAAAATCGCCTTTCAGTAGTTTCTAAAATATACTAAATAACCATAGTAAATTGTGTTTATACACTTTAGTTTTATTTCCTCTTACAACTTATTCTATCATAAATCGTATTCGCAAAGCATTATGCATTGGATTTAGTATAATAAATAAATATGAAAATTTCCAAGACAAATATATATAATAAATCTGTCAGATAAATAAAGATAATGACGACTTTAGTAGTATATTTGAATAGAAACGGTTTACTGGACCCATTCCAAGTTTGGAAAATGACAGTCACTGTAAATTTGAACTTACGATGTAACTCATTGCACATTTCTTTTTTAAAAGTTAAAGGTAGATATTACTCTCTCTCTCTCTCTCTCTATACACATATATATATATATATATATATATATATATATATATATAGAATTGTTTCTTCAAAAACAGTTTATGAGTTCCTTAATTCTTACTGAAGGATATTTTGTTTATATAAAAATAGAAAATGTAAACCGCGTTGGCCAGCATTTAAAGACATGATTAACTGAATTCATGTATTCAATTTTAAAAAATTGCATATGTATGGCGTAGTCACGCGCAACAATTACTGCGCATGCGTACAAAGATCCATTGATTCCTATAGCAATGTCTAGACCTCAAGTTTGTGATACCAATCACCAATCAGAGAAAGAACGGAATCAGAAATCTCAATTTTTTAGCTTTTGGTTAAAAATTAACAGAAAATATAGTAATTATAAAAACGTTAGAATAAGACGATATACACTCAAAAGTTTTGCTAAATTATATAATCTTCCTTTTGCGAATGTGGCAAAATAAGAAAATTAAAATAAAAATTGCATGCTTCGATGCATTTAAATAAACAAATATGAAATAATTGTTCTACTTATTTGTATCAAAATTCGTTAGAAAAAGTGTTCTTTGATCTTTCCGATGATATCAAGATGGAAACACGAAGTGAAACTTTCAATAGCTTAGTTCCGATCGCTCAAAATCGTACTTAAACAAGAAACAAAACAACTAAATATTTCAAATTAAAAAACATCGCCGAGTACTAGATCCCGAAGAACATCTAGAGCAAATTTCGCCGCTCTCCTACGTTTCGGCTCTCTCTCTCTTTCTCTCTCTCTTTCTCTCTCTCCCTTTCTCTCTCTCTCTATTTTTCTCTTTCTCTCTCTCTCTTTTCCTCTCTCTCCTTTTCTCTCTCGCTTTCTCTCTCTCTGATACACACACATTCACACACACAAACACACGGTATAGAGGTAAAGAGAGGAGATAGAGAAAGAGAGGGGGATAGAGAGAGAGGGAGAGGGAGAGAGGGAGAGAGAGGGGATGAGAGAGAAAGGGGTAGAGGGAAAGAGAGAGAGAGGGGAGAGAGGGAGAGAGACTAACATTTTATTAAGTAAGATAATACCAAACATCTAGTAAAATATGATGAATAATGATAAATTGTAAAATTATTAAAACTTTGTGAAATCTATGTATATTAATTATCATTGTGTCTTAATAAATAATTTTGTGTTTTTACAGATTTTGTGTTTGTAATAGATGTATTATTTGTTTGTTTTTAATAAATATGTTGATTTCCACCATATTTACTTTCATAGGAAGTGAACTATTCACATTTGCAGCTGAAGTTAAACGGGCATATGTCAAGGATTTCAATTATCTAGGAGTATATACTCTCAATTTTTTCCCCTAAAGATACCAGGTGATATCTAAATACCATTTTCCTAATAACGCACGTCAAAAATGTTTACTAATAGCCATTTTTTATTGGGGTCTGTATAAAAAGAAAATTTTGCATTTGCATGAAATTATAGTTTTCGGGGAAATGCAACTACCATAGCTAAATACTTCTTCGTTTCATGACTATTTCTCATAGGAATTATTTCTCATACGAATGCATTTTATTTCACATTATTTCTCATCGACGAATCGCTGATTTTATACCCATTTCGGACATTTTTCGGACAGTATCCGACATATTACAAACATGTTGTTTTATCCCTTAAGATGATACAAGGTTAAGGGTTTAAATTTTTGCGAACTATTATGTCAAAATATAAAGAAAACATGGATAATAATGTAAAAAAATCAGATATTTATAATATATTTATAATTTATTAAGCATTTAAGCATTTTATTGTCAGGGGAACTAACACACTTAAAAAATTGCGTTATAACTATTTTAATAAAATATATTTTAATTAAAAATGCATTAAAATATAATGTATAATAAGTACTATTTTTATTAACAATGTATTAAAATTGGATGTATATTAAGTACTGTTTTCATTAACAATGTATTAAAATTGGATGTATATTAAGTACTGTTTTCATTAACAATGTATTAGAATATTGGCATATATATTCGTCTTATATAATCGATAATATTCGTCTTAATATTTATCAGATAAAACTCCATTAGATTATGTCCCGTGGTCGATACTAAAAGTGTGCAAAAATTAAATATTCTAGATCAATGGGAATGTACACAAATACGTTAGAACTGTAATACAATTTACAGTAATGTACGCAGAAACGTAGAATCAGCATTAACGAACAAGGTATGGCCCTTGATAACTTACTTGGTTTCGGAAATGCTTTTCACTTTTTTCAATTTATTCATTTTCATAAAAAAAAATTAGGAGCCAGAAACGCATAGCTCCACGTCCAAAAGAAAAATGTTTTCTGTTTTGCAAATTTTCATCTTATACACTATTCTTGCCTTACACCATGTATGTTTATGCTGGGAACAAGGGGAGTAGTACCTTAAGTACTTATATTACATATATGATTTATAACACAATATAACTAATTTGATCTAAGGGTGTTGTTAAGGGTTTATATTAACCAATATTTACCACTTGTCATTGTTTTCAATTCCTTAACTTATACATAGAACAAAGAAAAATGGGTATGTTATACCAATTTAGAACCTGTTTTACTTATAGTGATTTATTAATAATGTTCTCTTTATCATATTCACAAGCTTGTCGTATAGTCACTATTGATTTCATATAATCAATCCAGACATTTTTTTTTCATTTTTGCTATACAGAAATTTTCAATAAATAATCAATCTCAGGTATATACAGTACAGGTAAATTAAAATTCTGCAATTACAATATATATATATATATATATATATATATATATATATATATATATATATATATATTTAAAGTTGTTTAATGTTTTAGCTATCTACTTTGTTTACGAAACGCTGACATATGCCATTCACGAACAATTATAGATTTTGATCTACATATCATGATTCGTTCTTCATATTAAGAATTTTTATTTTAAATACAAAGATATATTAATGAGTAAAAAATTGTTTAGTACATATCAGATTTTTTGTAATTGATTTTTACATATCATTAGTTTAGCATTTACTTTAACCTTTTCTGAGAATTTACATAATTTCATCACTTACTTCGAGTTTTATATATTTATTTTATACACAAAGACTAGCAAACAACTGTGGACGTCTTCCTCTCTTTATTTGAAATTTAGCTAATAGAAAAATGCAGCATAATACATCTACCAGAAAAATGCTATAGGAAAATATATTAAAATATTCCAGAAAGCAATACTGACTTTGAAGACATTTATCTAATGCGTATCCGTTAGATTATTCCAGCCATTATTGTCTCTTTTGTCCCTGTGTGAAACTGACAAAAGATTAGGTAGCACCGATTTCAATAAGTCTTTCAAGGAAAATACATTCATTCCTGATTTGAAAGGAGAGATGTCATGTATAAAACACGCAACAAAGGAAATAAATTCTTGGATTCAATATTTGTGAAAAGATTTTTTGAACGTTGAAACAGAATTAAATATTGGATAATTCTTTCCACAGAATCATTTTGTTTCCCTTAAAATTGTGATAGTATAAATGGTAATAAATCCTTCATTTTTCCACATGTTTTATAGACACTAATATGCATTTTGTTAGCTTATATTCTGTCATCCGAATCTCTTATTTTGTGATCATGTTTTGAATTTTCTGCTTTTTCTTTGCTAATTTTTTTACATTCGAAAATAATGTTTGCTGTAATACGAAGTTTCACTCGACTTTCCAATACATTCACATTACATACAAGCCTTCTATAAAAATCCTTAAGTACTCCAATAACTTTGTAAAGCCATGAGTGTACATGTTAGTAGCACTTAATGTTTGATAGATGCACCATAGGTGTACCATATTTCTTACGTTTCTAATGACGACACCTATTATTGAGAAAATGCTCTACAACTTTATAATTGATAATTCTCTTCTTTCATTAAATAATGCATCAAGACCTGTGATATGAATACATTCATTTCTATATCAATGTAAACATAATGTAATTTGCATGGCATGGACATATATTACTTTTCCATGTAATCACTATACCGTAATGTTCTAACGGTAAATCAAGGTATATATTCCAAATCTGAAGAAAACAGCCTAAAGATGCTGCAGCCAAGGCATTGCAGTTTACTGAACTTGATTGTCGGTTGCATACCACGTTCCAGCCATGTCCGTCTTAAAAGTTCTAAAGATATAAAAATCCATAAGTGACAGCTCAGAGCCTGGGTGCTCAAGAACCTCCTAATAGAAGTGTTATCAAACAATTTGCATCAAATCCAAACTTGCTTACGCGATAAGGTCCATTCACGTTAACAAGTTACGATGACTTTCAACTGATGTTATGCCTTAAAGTAAAACCCTTATCATACTACATATCTTAAAGTTTGAACACGTTTCCCTAAGTACCGTCATTTTTAAGAGTTTGGAAAACAATGTCTCTGATATTTGCTGACTTCTAGAGACGAGGAAAACCAAGACCTGAGTAGTCACTACTATGGAAATGTATCATTGAGACCATATTTAACGGAGGCAGTTTAATTTCAAGATAATGAATTTTACGCATGAAGTAAGCTTTGTTACCTCATTTATTGAAAGGACATTGTATCTCGCTTTGTTTGTGAGTTCCTTTTCCAGACTTCTTAAATTTTCCTCTGGGGATGCTGCAAAAGAATGGCGGTTATTTATGTTAAAAACGGGCGCCAGGTTTGAAAGCATTTATTTTTCTCTTACATAGTTAGGTCACTTAGTCTGGTCCTCACCGCTAGCAGAATTATCCAGTTTGAGAATCCTATCGGTAGTAAACTACTGGTTGGATCTGCCGACGTCTTAATTTGCACACACACACGTATATATAGACAAATATATTTCAAATTGTTCTAAATATGTGCAGATTCAGGTCTTAAAATTTGCCTTTTCTCAAAAACTCTGATTCATAGGTTTTCAAGAAAATAATGCTTTCTTTATATAATAGTACAAGAGATAAACATTTATGTCACTATATGCCATGAATCTAAATTTAAGCCTAATGTAAATAAAAAATATTGCCTATATCTGACGGAGTCTCTTATAATAATTTTATTTCTTCTAGTAGCATTATCAGTCCTATGAAACTAAACGGCAAATAATTTAAAATTGGTGTTATGTCATTCATGTTCGAAATTAAAATCAAAATAATATATTTTGTCTATACTTGATTTCAGCTTAAATAAATTCATGTAATTTTAGTAAAATTTTGAATTTACTATAAAGAGACCATGTAAAAGTACACTATGAATTCGAAATATAAACCTTTTGTAAACAATTGAAACTAGTTAATTAGGGGTAGATATGATAATTTAAATATAAGGTTTTGAATTACATTTAATACATTGTGCATATCAAATCTGCAACAGTTTATTCAAAGTTTTCCTAAATTTTACCCTTTGAAGCTAAAATCTGCTTAGATATAAAAAATACGACTAGTTAGACTTCTATAGAATAAAAATAAACGAACAAAATAAACGATTTTCATAAAATTTTATTTATCGTTTATATATCCTAGATTTTAAATTTTATCAACATGACACGGTGCTAAATTATTAAATCTCTTCCTCTTTTAGACAGTGATAAAATGAATAAAACATAGTGAATACACAAAGGTAAAGCATATACAATAATCTGCTAACGTATTTGAGAAAACGTTACATGCATTAATGGTATTTATCTTGTGTATCTATCAGTCATATTATTCCCCTTTTTTGTCCCGGAGTTAAACTGAGAAAACTGGCAGCATATATTTCAATAGGTCTTTCAGCCTGAAATAAAGTATACTGGCACTGTGATGCAAAACTCTCTGTTAAGTAAATATTTTACCACTTTGTTTAAGTTGTATGCTGTGAAAAGCTTCTTCGAATTGAAATTGACATTTTCTATTGGAACTATACTTCAACATAATAACATATGATTACTTTTACGAAATCTTAAAGCAAAAATTGTTAGCAATGTTAACAGTCCCTTAATGTTATCATATGCTCCTATTGTAATATAGCTCAGTTATAGAAAAACAGACTAACATTATAAATCAAGGGTAAAATTAAGTTTCGAATCTCAAATTTTGTGGTTGAAGTATATATTAACGTGGGCAACTTACGTTTCTAAAATATTAACATATGTATTACGTGTCGGTCTGAAGTTTAAAAAATACCTTGCAGCTCCAATCGGGAATTGAACCACATGTATTCGTACTGACCAGCAGGTGTTCTACCTCTCAGCTACTAGGACGGCATTATATACTCTTATCGTTGAAGTAGACTCTGCATTATTCACCCTCTAATGGCAGATTGGCGTGCAACTGGCAATATAACTGACAACCTGCAACTATTTTTACCTGAGATTGGTATCCTAGTATTATTTTTTATCCTCCAGGTTATTAGCTTTCTGGATGGTGGTTGTCTGGCCGATTTGAAATCAACGCTCAATATCCCAAAATTCCACTAAAAAGGTGCTAATCGTACTAGGCTCACTTTTAAAGCACTAACATCTTTAACTAATCTACAGGGTTGTTATGTTCGAGCGCCATTATAAATAATTTTACTGCTCCAACCGGGATTCGAATCGCGTATCTTTGAACTGGCCACTGGACGCTCTGCAGTTGAGCTACTGAAACGAAATTGCAAGATCTTATCGTCAAATTGGACTCAAAGTTCCATAAATTTTAAGATAGGGGAGGATGCTTCAAAATATTTTCTGCAAATATTTTATGTTTCGGTCATAGATGCTAAAAACAACGAAATTTGAATATTAGTACGTAAAGCTAATCAGTTTTACTCTGCATTCCCTTAAGTCAATAGAATTAGTATCGCTTTTACAATACAAATTGAACAGATGATAAAATAAAATGAAAGTACATATTAACGAGAAACTAAGCCCAGGGAACAATTGTACAATTTTATACAATGCATGAGAAACTCAATAAGAAAATAATCAGTGACGCTGGTCATTTTACAAAATTAATTATATAATTATTTTTCCAAAGAAAGGTGAGAAATGCAATTTCAATATCGCTGTTAATTGCTTTTATTTCAATAATTACTAACTAATTGAATAATTTAAAATCAAATAATGAATACTTTTAGAAAAAAATTGTGATTTTTACGCATATATCTAAAGTAATATTTTCTAACTCAAAAAAACCATTGGATTTGGGTCGAAAGCAATCTGGATTAGGAACTATTTTTATTGTATTTCACTTGCAGCACTATGAACTCTATTACCATACTCAGATATGAACTCAAACAATGAACAAATTGTATTAAGATGTTTGTAGGTTCCAGTTGACAGTTAGCATCACTTCTCCTTGAAATTCGTAGTATCCATAGAACCATCACATTGCAGAACCATCACATTACAGAACCATCACAATATAGAACCATCATATTATAGAACCATCACATTTAGTATCCTAGCTTCCATACAACAATAAATAATTTTACTTTTATTGCATACATTTAAACAATTTCACTATCAGCAATATTTACTGATACATACAGATTTAATTTTGGAGGATACATTTGTATTAATACATAGTCAAACAGTTTCCAATGTTTTTATTCTAACATACTTTCCAAGTAAACATTTAAAGATAAATGTACATTGTAACAATTACGCCTTAATATTTTAAACCTTTATAAGAAATATGTCCTTGGAGTCTGTTTCAGAAGCATTCCTCTGTTTAAAGTTACTTTTTAAAGGGAAACACAATACTTTCCATTCTATTGATTTTAGAATGTTTCATCTGCGAGAAATATATTTTCAATTAACATACGACTGTTTGACTTCCAAAGTACACCAAAAGAAGAAACTCGTTGGATATTTAAACAAACAGGACTCTGCAAAGATTAAAAATGGAATTGGAAATACCGCTAACTGTTATTTGAACAGAGTCGCATAACTGTTATTTAAAACAGTTCGTTCTGAAAATGGAACCATTTTATACATTATTTTAAAATGTTATATTCTCTATTATGTTTAAATGTACTGTTGAAGTAAACGTTTAATCTATATAATAATAGTCTTCTGTGTTTGCGTCTTTTCAGAACTTCCAGAAGTCACGAAGAATCTAGAAGACACAAAAAGAACCCTCCCGGCCATACATTTAACTGCCGTAAACCCCTGGGTTGGCTGTATGGTCTGGGCCTTTCACACAAAAAGAACCCTAATGGAACTGGATTTTTTTTATTTTTCCTTTCGAAGTCAAAGAAAATATTATTTTAGTCTTTCCAGATCCTCTAGATACACTCTTTACCTGGGTAACCTAGAAAGATGAATTTTCCCCTCTGGTCTTACAGTATCGACCAGAGGTGAAAATTTGTCAATTTCAGATTATCGATTTCTCTCCTGGGGAGGCCCTATCGGGGGAAAAACGGGGTAGTCATCCCATAACCTTAAGAAAAGTTAGAGAACTGAATCTCTGCACACTTAATGCATCAAAAAAGCTGAAAAGCTATTTCATCTAATTACAAAATTTCTTAGAGTAAGGATTTTAAAAGTTTTCTGGTAGAAGTATTTATTTTGAATCCAGTAACGATGCATGACAATAAACTTAGTCCCACTTACATTTATACAAAATTCTAAGAGCCCAGACTAACAGTCAAACCCTGTTATTAGATAAAAGCCACTCCACTGTCATTCTAAATTCTTAAAATTTGTATAACGATGGAAGAATCTAAAATAATGTTAATGAATTTGTTTAACTACAACCAGAAAATTTTTAAAATCCTTGATTTAAGGTGTTTTGTACTCACTGATGTTGTCTAAACTGTGATAACGAGTGCCAATGACAGCGAAACTA
Organism: Amaurobius ferox; assembly: GCA_951213105.1. Lineage (NCBI taxonomy): Eukaryota > Metazoa > Arthropoda > Arachnida > Araneae > Amaurobiidae > Amaurobius > Amaurobius ferox. Next base: position 140,548,548 of record OX578134.1, read on the forward strand.
TAGCCTGTGGATTATGATGGATGAACAGTCGATCCCTTTCTTACTCGCAACACCTTATGTGTCAGAAGTTGTTTTACATTACTTTACTTGACCTTGTGAATATTTATCGCCTCTTAAATTTGCAAAATTGATGGCTTGTTCGAAAAATGCATCCTGAATTCAGTTACACATCATCGGATCTACCTTTATCCTTTGTTATACAATAACGTGTTAGACGAATGGTTTGTACGACAGAATTAGCAAGTGGTCATTCGTATCGATATCGACCATTGTAGCGTCAGCAAGCAATCTTAAGAAAATGTTAATGGTACTATTCAAATTTCTGAGTATATAAACAGTTTTTAAAAATGAATATGTGACTATTGCATTTTCTGTTTTATTCAAAATTATCTCCTTAATATGTTTCCCACTGGATCCCCTTCTTCGGTGCAGGAGAACCAAGAAAACCGAAGTCCAAAAGAAGAATAAGCTCATTCTTCTTTTGGACTTGTTGGTATTTAGGGCTTGTTGGTCCTCCAGCGTATCCACGAAATAGCTGTATTATCATGTTATTTGTTCTTATATACGTTGTTCAAGTGTCATTTACCCTTTATACAAAGTTTATTTTACTTATTAATGTTCCATATTAATACTAAACATTGTTTCTAATAAAAAATGTCTTATAAAATGATATATTGAATAGTATTCATTTTGATGAAAAGTTAGTCTCTCTTTAGTAAAATATCATTGATCATAGTCCAATGTGAAAAAATATATTTCATAATGTTAGCTATATGTGATAGATTTCTTCAATTTATTAGTCACTGCCTTATAAAATGAATAAAAATTATGTTCTTATTATGAATTAAAAAGGGTAAGAGTTGCGTTGCTACTAACTGTCTTAATGCGAGTCCTTTCATAACAGCATTCCAACTAATTCCCCATATATTTCTGAAATATTTAATCGGAATTTCAACTTTTCTTAATCTTCTTTGCCATATTACGTACTGTTCTTCCTCCCTATTCCTTCTGTTCTTCTAATTATGTAACCATGGATACGCATAATATTTTCCTCAGATTTGTTTGAGTTTGTAGTAATTCCATGTAATCAGAAGAGCTTAGTATGAAAGAGATTTAGGTAAACTTGATTCAAAAGGTGTACTTTCATAGTTTAATAATGCGAGATTATTTTAAAGCTAATTTTATTGAAGTTGCCGAAATAACAAGAAAGATCATGCATGCATAAGGCATTGATGACGAAACGATTTCCAATTGCAAAGCAATTTCATTTCAACGTCTCTAAAATGCGATACATTCATCGGGGATATTTTTTTAATTATCACAGTATTATAATAATTTATTTCACTTAAAAACATAAAACCATGGAGGAAAAAGTAATTTCTAACTTCAAACTTCACCGAAAAAGGCAATGTTATAAAATCCGTCTGCTCTTCCATCTAAAAGCAACAAATATTGCATTCATATCACCTATATTCCAGACTCTAGAGTTAAATAATTTTGCGTCAAAAGAATTCAGCAATTCTTACACAACACATTTTACAGGTTGATCTGTTATTCTACATGTGTTAAAATTAGACTCGCAGAATATAGATGCACAAAAAGTAAGCAAAAATAAAGCGGTTTTAGGAAGGATGTAACACTAAATATAAATTTAAAAGACCCTTAAAATTCACGGTTTTGACTCTGAGAAAAAAAAAGATGGATGCCATATTTTATTTTTAATTGATTGACGTGATATCTTAAAAGAATTTTTACACCTATATTACATGCATTTTTATTTAAAAAACTATTGAAAATATTTTATTCAAATATTTATATACATTTTGTGGCATAATTTGAATATTTCCTAAAATTTTTAAAGCAATTTGTAAATTTTAATTTCGCTTAAATATATTTGAAAAATTATTTCCCATAGGGTTCAATGTATCTCATTCTTTCTGTAGTGAGGTGAAATTTTACACATAAATACAAAAATAGAACACATAAATACACGAATATTACTCATCAATAGTTTCACTCAGCTCACCCGCGTTACGCATAGTGGGGTCCGATTGGACCTAAGTGCATTGCATTCCCTAATTAAAGAATCACTTCCTTTTGGCCACTTAACAATTTATTAAAAGAACACATGAAATCTTAACACTAATAACAAATATACACAATTACAGTTACTTCCCAATTACCCAGCCTGACCTCGGGGTGTACGGTTAATTTTACATTAATTTGTATGTTTTTTAAATTATCCAAAACTTGCATTTAATTACTTTTAAAGAAAACAAAATACCAAATTCATTGGGCAAATATCCCATGAAGCTTAAAGTTACCCTTAAACACTGTAGATCACATCAAAATACTGTTACAGATTACTTATAAAACATTTAAAATTAAATATAATTTCCATACCTTCATTACAGAAGAAATGACACTCAAAGGTGTGTTGGTAGCAATCCTTCTGCACATTGGAAATGGGTGGCAAAATTATTTAAAGGTCAGTTCAGTATTGGACATTTCACAAATATTACTGTCAGTCTGAGCAGCTCGGTTGAGGCTAAACAGGTGACGAAAGTTCAGACAAGGATTAATCCGGATATGGGCACACTGTCCACTTCGATTCTCCTCCTCTTAACGTTGGCTTACGCACAGCGGCTCATAAAGGCTTGCATATAGGCGCTACCAGAAAGTCAAGAGCAATTACGTTTCAGTAGAAATTATCTGCCGCGGACCTCACTGAATCCATTCGATGACACCCAATTGACGTTCGTCTGCTGCATAGGAGCTAGGGATTGAGGCTCCGCGAACACTCCGTCCATGCAGTGCCACAGTTACCACGGCTTGAATGTAGCTAAGGGAGCAAAGGTCCCACACCACGCCGTTTTAGAGGCAGAGCTGTGTTGCACTGCAAACCCCCAAAAAATGACGACTTTCTTTACTTCGCTGGTCGCCACCGCCCGAAGAAATGCGCCCTTGCGCTGAATTAGGCTCTGGCTCGTTTTAGCTAAGAGTCGCCATACATCACCGGACTCACGACGTCGGATCCTAGCAGAAAGCATTGGCCGCCCTAGATAGGAGCCACAGATACCGTGCCTGAAATGCATCAAAGTGCATACCGGATCGGGCTTCACAAAAACACAAGCGCCACGCACTTGGAGTGCTATTCTCTCAAGATCAGAAAAGCATCTGAATTTTTTACATTTTACTAAAAACTTCCAGAAATTTGAAGACTAGGGGGATGACAAAATAGGGAGGAATTTCCCCAATTACCATTGGCTGTTTACCAAGCGCAATAAAAAAAGGCGGTCCAAATATGCTTCACACCATTGGTTTTCGAAGCGACGCTCATTTTTTATGCGCTCCAATAAAACTCAAGAACCAGAGGGCTTTCTACAAACCGGGTGGGCCAAGGATCGGACCCCGACGCGAGCCACACCTGACAGGGCTATAAATTTTCAGAGATTTGTAGCTCAACTTTGGCATTTTGCTGCAATTAATTCTCTGAATATTTACAATGCATGTCAAGTGCGTACACAAACCAAAGGCGCCAACAATCCCAACTTCGTCTGTGCAGAGGCATAGCTATACATAATACAAAACCATTATATACATTTCAAATACATTACAATTGCCATTTTCCTCCCAGAGTTACGTATAAAAATATGGGATTGCTTTATCACACTTTCAACCTGGGTTCGATCCAAAACTAATTGGATGATATTATTCATTTACATTTCTGTATGTCCCAAATACCGTCTCAACAGTATAATAAAATTTCAATTTGATAAAGTCATTTTTACTGCAGTTATCGTGCGAGTGGACAGACAGAATGACCAAAGTCATAAACACCTTTCAACTTTGATGGAAAGTGTAAAAAGGCATAGATGGAAATCTCACAGCCGTCTCTTTTAAATCGTCGAAAATTATTTTTGATACAAAGCACCTTTAAGCACACCATTTCACAATACTGTGTAAACTATTTTTTACGCAGCAGAAACGTCTTATAATATCGTTACAGAATCTTTCCGGAGATTTTGCCTACGTCCAAGTAATTAGTTACTGATATTCATATGGAAAAAAATAAATTATCTTTCGCTCAATATTCGGTCTAGCAGGTCATTGTATTTTATACTATAATTAGAAAATGTACCCGGCGTTACAAGAAACAGTTCCTTTTATTTTACTCTTGATATCAGAGAGCGTTTTGTTAAAACGCTCTTCGGTTTTCGGGAATGCACTGTGTGTTACGATGTAGTTTATATCAGAAAATTGATTCTTAAGGCCTGGGTAACGTCGGAAGTTCTAAACATTAACCAGGTGTAGACAGAGATTTAGGACCCAAATATATGATTCCAGTCACAGAGAACTCGCTAATAATTCTCGAAGGCAGAATACATCTAAATGTTCAACACACCAAGAAATATACACTGTTTTAAAGTTCATAAAAATTAGATTACTAATCAATTAAAAAATATAGTCTTCATAATGCAATTCCTATGGAAGATTTAATTGTGAGTTTTCATTGATATTTCAATAACACCTATTCCTAAAATCTCGAAACATTGACAATTACTCAGTGGGGTTACTCCAAGGATACCCCCCAAATTAGATCAAATTCGGCTCAGCCGTTCTATTGTGAAGGTAAAATAAACACACAAACATACATACACACAAATTTTCAGTTTTTTCATATAGAAGATATAGTTTTCTAATATTGTTATCTATTATCCGTAACCAGTTCTTCTAGAAATATAACTATAATAAGTGTACGTTATCCCTCACATTTAATGTACTTGCTTCGATACATCTAAACGTATTTTTAAAATAGTACTTTGTTTATTTTGAATTTAGTTGCAACAAATATGTAGTAGTTTCGAATGACAGTGCTCTACAAATACTACTTTATAATCAACGCTGTGTGTACACAGATCTTTCTAAGAATATTCTATCAAAGAATGTTCATTAAAATTCAGTCTAAGGTCTTAAAACAGTAAACATCTCAGAGTAAAATTTCAATTTACTTAGTAATTACATCGGACAGTTTCCGAAATTCCCATATACGAGTAGAAAAATTTTAATGTCTACTAAATAACTGTCAGGAATATTTACATTAGGATCGCTTATTTCTGCATGATAAAGAAAAAAATTGCTATTCTCTAAGTATATTCAAATTTTGTAAACGTTTCTGTATGAAGTTTTCAAAGGATGAAAATTTTCTTTTAATCTGTAGCTTTTGAATTTGTATTCTGAAACTGAATGCAATACTAAATGCAATCATAATTATTAGTTTCTAAACATTTAATTATACCAGGTCTATAAGACAAGGTTCATAATCATACAGGTATTATCCGTATTACCCGCAAGGTATTACCCGTATTAAGACAAGGTGCATAATCATACAGGTATTACCTATATTACCCGCTTGCAAATTGCACAAGATTTATAATTATGCCACAAGCACAATCTTCAGACAGTCGATCAGATGGCGCAACGAAATTCAGCAAAAAGTGATTTCGCAATCTAACCAATAATGAATAACACGTACATTTCTGCATAAAAAATAATATTGTAAGCGCATAAGAAGTAAATAATTGCCTAAACTGTAATTGCGCAAATCTTTTGAAATCGGTTTGTCAGTTCGATGTCTCTTTCTATGCATTGCATTGGCTGCTCGTCAGGTGATCCAACACTTCACCACTGTTCTACTCGATGTTATTGGTCGAAAGGGTTATTATTATTATTTGGCAAATTTTTCAGATTCGTTTGGCTATTTTTAGATATTATGTGACAACACTTGTGCCAGTAGAGCTCTGGGCTTTGATGATGTTCGTTGTCGAGAAGGAGGGAAAAATATCGCCACTGAATCTGCTTCACCCATTCGTGAAGTCACGAGTCAGCACAGATACATCAAAACCACTAGATTACTTTTACAAAATTTATAATATAGCATTTAGAGACAGGTTTGACGAGCCAAATTGTTAAAGTTAACATTTGTTAAAGTTAACATTTAAAAAGGTAAAAGCCATGCTATATTTAATTCCATTATTTCTATCGTATGCAAGAGACATTTTAAAACAAGTAATAACATGCTATCCAAGCGGATTTGTACGATAGCAGATGCAAAGAAAGCTAATGCTCATTAAGAGCTTTTGCAAAAAGCGAACGTTTGGTCATTAAAGTCGACTAGTACATAGTATATAGCATATTTATGTATTATAAAATATTTTGTTCATGATATTAAGAGTGCATAATTGGATTTTTCATTAAAGGCATTATTTACCAGGTGTGTGATATTATATCGACGAGTATTAAATATGTACTTGGCTATATTATCTTGCATATCATCCTTAATGAGTTAGAGCATAACTCGCTTGGAATACCATATCTACATAGATAGGAATCCCTTTCCATATTAATTTGCGATTTCAGTCATGATGAAGTATGGATTTAAATTAGTAATTACTTGAATATTAAGCCTGTTAATCCGAATGAACTAGTTAACCAGACATTTTAATTAGTTCGCAAGCATCTGTTGGTATGTTCACTATAGAACATATAGAGTTACGTATGTATTTGAATGTTTATAGATTGTTCTCTCAAATTAGGGCATTTAAGGTGATAAAATTTTTCAAATATATTATAAGAAAATGGTTGATTTGTTTTTGCTGAACATATACTTCAATAGAGCTAAAGTATGTCAACAGAGATGGTTATATGATCTCAAAACTAAAATATTATAATAGCAATTCAACTGCCACAATATTGGTACTCCCGTGGGTGAGTTTCCGAAAATGACTTGCCATGCACTATTTTTTCTAAACATAGCGCAAATTTCTTGAAAACATTTCATATTCATGACAATCATTGGATAGACAAAAGTTGACATATATTCATAATATATTTCAGTTTAGGTAATACATGCTGTGATGACGTAATTTAATCAAGTGTGTTTTTGTATAGAAATGAAATTCAGATATTGTTTTCTAATAATTAAAGAAATTTATTACTTAATGACACTTTAGTGTCAAACTATAAAACACATCACATATACTTATATGACATTCTTACACACATGTCAACATAGCAATATCTGTGAAATTCGGATGTTGTCTTCTAATATATCAAGCTATAAAACTCAATACATTCAATAATGTATGAATGATGTCTACTTATGTGATATTTCCATATACATGACACCATTGTCGAGTGTCCTCATGGGAAATTAGATATCGTCATACCGAAAAGGTACCAATTAACGTGCGGACAATCAAACATACATATTTTAATGTGATACGACGTTAAAAGGGTAAATTAGATAATTGTATGTGTGATGTTAATTAGATGTAAAGCCGTGAAATTTCTATTTCAAAACCCATGTTCAATTATTCGAATCACTCCTCCAGTCCAGGAGTAAACTCCTAGTTTGACCTGCAAAAAAATAAACAATGTGCAAATAAATAAATCCTTACGTTGTAAGGCGACATCACCTGAAAACACATTAAGGTACAACTTCAAGAGATGAAGATTACTCTAAATAACAACACAGGTATTTGGATAAATTACTTTCCATTATTTAATATCGAAATAAGATTTGAAGTTAAATAAACAAATTAAGCTGAATCCTTTTCAGCACAACAAAAGCCAACTGGACACAGGGCCAAGTTTAATATCATATGCTGCCACAGAATTAAACCAATAATAATATGTTATCTAATAATATAATGAAAAGTGGCAAGCAATATTTACATTATAACTGATATCAAAAAGAAATGGTATGGTCTCAGAAACACAGGGACCAAAGCACTCAGAGAAATTACTTGAATGCAAATTTCGAATAGTATGATATTAATATAGTAGATTCGAATAGTATGATATTAATATAGTATTAATATAGTAGTATGATATTAATATAGTATGATAGCAAGACGATTTCGATAGAAATTACTACATACAGATAAGACGGAAGCCAGAAGTTACTTTAAGTTATGCAGGAATTTATGATTGTGCTTCCATAGAATAGTGAGTGTAGATGCAGAGAGAGGTCAACATTCTTACCTCTGGACATGTCGTTGTTGAGAGGAATTTAGGTACATACTTCCGCCATATGGCCCTCGGAAAAAAACGTACTAGTGTAAAACTGGCACACCTAGATGCAGTAGAACTACATAGGCCCGGTCAGGGTTCGGCATCATTTTGCTCCTTCTTTCTCCAACATTCAGACCCGACAGAAGGACCTCGGGTCAACCTTGGTCCGTCGTCGTCGAAGTTATCATGAAATTATAGGTGACGATGTTCCTCGCTTGATCAGCGGTCGATGGATCTTCCTCGATGTCCGTCGGCGATGGCGACGGCTCTCCCCCATGCCCACAGAAGGCTGAGATCGACACTGTGTCAGATCTCGCACTCCGAGGAGGCAACGCAAATACAGTCCGGACCGACGTGAAGTTGTCAGTAACCAGACAGGGAAGAGCGCCCTGAAATTTACAAGACGCTCTTTCTATACGTAATTTTGCAAATCCTCCTGTTAATCCCAGATCGGACCTGGCAGAGAGCTGTTTACTGAAATCGTCCAATAGAAAATCACTATGAAGTTCAAAAGCCTTATGAGGCCTTATAAAGCCTTACGACCCTCAACGATTTATTTCAGATGTTTTCTCTGCAGAACCATTGTATGAAAAATGCATGTCATGCGCAAATATTAACAAGCAGAGAGCAAAACCTCTAAATCAGACATCCGCTCTGCCCGGGAACTAGACCTTGACTTTCAACGGTCATAAACAAACTTCTCTCTCTGAGTGCGCGCTTTACAGATAATTATGAAAATGGCGCAAAGAATAATTGTAGAATATGATTTGTATTTAAAAGACAAGAGGGATAATTAGACAGATTTAAAATATATTAAAATTATGTTTAAAATATAAGAATTGATATATAATGCATAACTTATGATTTTTGCACAAGTGACGCGAGATTAAGAAATTTTGTCACGACAATATCACGTAAACGCATTAAGGACGTATCGTCCAATTACTTGGCTCTGGGTCTAGAGAAGGACAAAATGAAGAGTTAGAGGTATAGTGCATACAGACAACCATTTCAATGACGTGCGCGTTTAGAGGAAAATTTTAGCATTTTCGATTTTTAACGCTGATTAATTATAGTTTATATCAATATCAAAGGAAGCACCAGTAGTAGTGCAGTGCTTCTGCCAAGCATTTTTTCACGGGGGGGGGGGGAGTGGAGTGAATGAATCTCTAGATGAAATATTTTCTATTTATCCTATATAAATATATCTAAATGATGTCATACAAATTCATACATTCAGTCATACATCCGGGGGGAGGGCCTCACCCCAGCTGATGTAATTTATTTAAATATATCTTATATAAATATATCTAAATGATGTCATATAAATAGAAACTACGTTGACATATAATGTATCCGGATGTATGTCTGAAAAAAACACTGGCGGCATCAGTGGGTGGATGAAAATCTATTGGTTACATTTTCTAGAAAACATATATTTTTCTTCATTTTAAATATTCATTCACATATTTATAACATTGTATTGATGTTTTTACCAAATAAAACTGTGGTTTACCTAATGTCTATTGTTATATATCCATCCAAATATAATTCCAAATATATCCAAATATAATTCCATGTATTGTGGTAGATAGCAGAGTTGGTTGCATACCACGGAGTTTGCGATTTTCATGTAAAATAAATTTCCCAAATTTATTTCTTCAAGCAGTTTCGTCTTTCGCACAAAACAAACAAAAAAGTTAACAATTGGCCTACCAACGTTTGAAAGCCAAACCGAAGGACTTTAAACTGAATAATATATGCACTGTTGGATATCTGTATTCTTTCACAAGACATGGAATTAAAACCAAAATTACACTTCCAGATTAATTATGCACAATATTTGACGTATTAATAATGCACAATATTTGACATGTACATTTACTTCCATTTGTTAATGAATATGTTTAATGAATCCTTCAGGGAAGAATTTAGGTGAATGCAAATTCGCATTTAAATTTCATCAGCATTAAATGACTTTACTTAAATTGAGATTCAGCTCAATAAATGAATAAGTTCTTCTTGAGAAAAATATTACTTCTGTGTAATAACTAAACTGCCGAAGTTAAAAAAATTAAATTTTAATTCTACATATTTAATTTATTGAATTAATACGAATTTATTTATACAAATGTTCAGCAGTTCTTAGTAAATGTAAAAAAAACAATATATGAGAAATTATGATACACATTGAAATAATCTTTAAAAACTTTAGTTATTAAGTTTTTGTATATAAAAATGTTTATTTTGTAGAACATTGATCATTTTGATTCTGCCTTATTGCAAATATTACATTTATAAATATGCATACATACTTTTAAGAAACATATGAAAAAGTTATTGCATTATTGCTAATTATATCAGTAATATTATATAATATATGTCACAATTTAAAGACCAACCAATGAACCAGAATTTATTTTTACGAGATTTTAAACATTTTCCTTTCGAGTATTTAATACAATTCCTTACGATAGTTTTTCATCTCGATTTGCAAATATAAAATAGCTAAAATTGCAGGTATATGATGGGCGTTGCAATGAAATCCCAATAACCAAAACTCATCATGCCCTAAGGAGTTGAAGATGACTGTGAATGAAATTTCTTTCTTACTGGCCAAAGACACAAGAATGGTTCTATTGCACAACAAAATATCGGATGTGGGCAGCACATGACTTTCCTTATATAATGTAATGAATTTACTACTTCTACAGTTTAAAAAAATGTTATTCTTATAGTAGATACTTATATTCTTTCTAAGATATTAAATTTTCTACAATTAGTCGTCATTTTCATTGATTTTTATCTATTTGGTGAGATAAGTTGGCGACATCCCGATAAATTTGTCGCCAAAATCTCGCCAAGCGTTATGGACGAAGAAATAAGTTATTCTTACAACGGATAAATGACTATTGGCGTTCAAATACAAAAGTATTACTCAAAGTATATTTTCTCGTGAATGGAACGAGTTAGATCCACAAGAATGATGTCACCCAATTTATCGCATGATATTACATATGAAAAGTGAACATGTATCTTAACAGTTAATATTTTTTTTAATTTATGGGATTTTTTGATAAATTTATTTGAAAAATGTGTAATATCTCGAGAACGGTTCATAGCGTTTATGTCGATCGTTTTCTAAGGAAAAATTACATAAGAAATGTCTATTTGCGTAATTTTATTAAAGGTTTTGAATTTTTAATGATTTTTTCAAAATTTCACTTGAAAATTTAGGGGGGGTTCTGAACATTCGATTCTGTTTTGAAACAATAGGTTACCAGTATTCACAGATTGTGATTTTTGTACCAAATTTCATTCGAATCGCTTCATTCGTTCGTGAGATATTGTCTCCACAGTCTCACTGACACACACACACACACATCACTTCAAAAATGTTCGATTCGTGATCAGGGATGCTTGAAACGTGCTCTCCCGTCGAAAACTCGAATTCGAATTTTCGCCCCCTACAAAATACTTTCCTTATACATTATGTATATAAGGAAAGAAAAATTGATGTGCCAGATTAGCTTCAGGACAACAATTAAGTCAAAAAGTAAAAGCTGCAAAAAATCAAGAGAAAAGGCTATCCCAATGCAAGTCAGTAAATAATCAGTCTATATCATCAGATAAAGTTATTTTTTGAAATGGTAATAATGAAGAACAATAAGATGATACTTAGAATGGAAAAATTAAAGTTATGAAGCGACATTAGAAATACCAATCACGCTTTCATATTTAATTTAAAAAATGCAGAGAAAAAGACACATTAAAAATATGCAATATTCATATGCGGAGAATCAGATTTGATGTTGGCATACCATACCTGCACTCAACATTGCCGCATTTATAGATGCTGGCTTGATCACTGAAAAAGACAAGAGACTTCTAGTTGATCATAATAAAGTCAAAAGCGTACATGGGAAAATATGACATCCCTGGATAAGGAATTTGATGTCACCTGTAAGAAGGGTGATATCGACGACACTAATAGGCGCTCATAGGAGAGTTAATAATGAGACACTTCCCCCCTGGATGATCAATGTCAGAAAGGGGGGTATCAATGTCTTAGATATTTCTATTGACTTGCCAAACTAATCAGTGGTTTGACCCCTCTCTGGAAAATGTTTTATAGGCGTCCCTTACTACATCTCTTATGAACGTCAAATTACAATAGCATTTACAATGAAAGTAGTTAATTCATGCAAAAATTCCCCAGCATCATCAAAGAAGAAATATCATTATTATGTGTGATGTGAGCCAATTGATTTCACAATCACTTCACTACAGATAAATGCTCACAGAGAAATCCTGTAGGAGTTATTGTTAATAATCCTGTAGATTTCACAAAAAAGGGGAGTGTTAAAGCCTGCCAGGTATATCAGGAAATTGCAAACACTAACTTAAAGGCTAGTGCCATATATTGATTAGAGTTTAAGCGTCGCTGTAATCTGATCCGGTAGTCTGACAGGTAACAGCAATTCCACAGGTAACATTTTCAGATGCTAAACACTGCTACAGAACTTGAAATTGATCATTACTTTACCAAACTCTCAGATGAAGAGTCTTATTTTATTGAGTGACATTGTCATAAGCGATGTAAATGCATATTACGTTTACGGACATAAGATCCCACAGGTCACAATAAAAGGATGACTTCCAACAGAGTTGGCCCTTCTTGTATTTAGTCAAGCCAAACATTAAATGTAATGGACAGTAGTATTCAGAATTTACCGCATATACCTCATATGGGTTTCAAAACCTGACTTACAAAATCTCTCAGCAAATTAAGACTGAGAGTACCCCTGCTGGTTCACCATCCAAGTAAAAATACTCATGGATGAAGAGTCTAAGGCAATGCCATACTACCTTGGAATAGTAGTTACTTAGTTGATATTTGATAATGTTTTGCTAACAGTGGACAGCATAGTATGCATTCAGCGTGTTGTTAATCCATACACTCTTGTGCTTAGAAGGCGGAGAGAAGAGCTGGTGTCTAAAAATTGTGGACTTAAATGTGGGAGCGATGACACACAAAAAAATATTTCTATACTTCCCAGGGAGGCACCTTCCATCAATCCCACAGTTTCTTCCCTGTTACAGCTGATAGACTAGTCTAACGGCATATCACCCCTTGGCATGTAAACTAACTTCTAAAAAAATAGTAATAAGTTCTTAGATGAGTCCATGCTTAGAGTACTTAGATGAATCCATGCTTAGAGTTCTTAGATGAATCCATGCTTAGAGTATTAAATGAATCCATGTTTAGAGTACTTAGATAAGTCCATGCTTAGAGTCCATGCTTAGAGTACTTAGATGAGTCCATGCTTAGAGTACTTAGATGAGTCCATTGAGAAGAGTATAAAGCAAGTAACACTAGGCATGCTGAATATACATGAGAAACATGGATGCCATACCTGATGCCAAGAAACGAGCAGGCAACTGATGTTTAAGTATGAATCAGAGCAAAACGTGACAAAACTTACTGTTTAAACAAATTAACAATTACGATTTAAGACATCGTAACTTTATAACATTGTTTTGTAATTAAAAAGTTTTATGTTTTGGAGATAATTTATGCTGAGAAAATAATAATTTTACAGCATTGGCCATTTCAAGAGCTAAATTTATTATACACTACGTGATAGCGAAAATGAGACAACAAGGAGTGGCCAGAAAAATACGCAAATTGCAGGGTATACGCAGCTTGTATTACGCAGCATTATGTAAATAATGCGAAATGCGCTGCTGTCCTGCGCAATTTGAGTGAGATATAAGGGTGGGAACCTTCAGAATAGGCAATAGTCGCTCCGCTCTGTCTGTCAAGGACATCCTTGTTGTTGTTGTTGTTGAGACCCAGACCGTCCTACCTACCAGAAAGATGTAAGGTAACCGTATGGACGGCCAGGAAGTGCAACACAATTTGGACCGGAACCCAGAGGGAAGACATCCACCGGGACCGTACCCTCCTTCCCCTACCACCAACATCTCGGAAGGACTTACGCATCCACATGTTGTTTAACGTGATCGTACTCCGCATGAACACGGCGGCAGTTGTGGCAGAGTGCAAATCCAGCGCGCAAACCACCGGGCTACCGCGCCCGAAATGTGCCAACAGCACGCGGTGTTCCCAGGTGGTCACCTACCCAAGTACTAACCGCGACCGATGCTGCTTGACTTCGGTGATTTAACGAGAACCGGTGTTTTCATTATGGTAGGGCCGTTGGAAGGATATCAGTGTGTAATTTTTGTCTCGGGAGAAATGTGTAGCAGCAGAGAATGCCAGTCTCCTGAAAACGGAAGCAGTTCCAGCAAACAGACGTGTATGGTGATCGGACTCAAAAGGGCAGGTAGGTCCATACGTCAAATATCAGCAGACATCTACCTACACGCGTCCGCGGCGCACGGGCTATGGCGAAGATGGTTGGAACAAGGGAATGTGGTACGCTTAAAGGATGCCGGTACGGCCCGAGCGACGTCAGCACTCGTGGACCGACGCATCCGCCGGCAAGCTTTAGCGTCCCAGCAGGCCACTTCCATCGCCTTTTTGCAGTATGTACAGAACACCCTTCATGCTCCTATATCGACCAGTATCAATACCCGCCGATTGGTCGCCGGCGACCTGCACTAATGGCGCCCGTTAAGAAGTCTGCCATTGACCCAACACGACAGACCACTTCGTTTGCAATGGTGTCGGGATAGAGCCACGTGGACGGAGGAATGTCAGAGAGCCGTGTTCTCCGGCGAGACACGCTTCTGTTTAAGCAATGACAGTTGCCGTGTACGAGTCGGACGCCGAAGTGGTGACAGATCGAATCCGGTCGCATCTGTGGTATGCTATACAGCACAACAACACGACATCATATTTTAGGAAGCTATCGCCTAAGGTAACAGGTCTCCTCTGGTTCGTATTCAGGGCACTCTGACGATCCAACGGTACATGGATGACGTGCTACAGCCGGTGACACTACTCTTCTTTCAGGGGGTGCCCAATGCCATTTACCAGCAGGATAACGTCCGATCACATACGCCACTCATCAGCCAACATGTCCTGCAAGGTACCCAGATGATTCCCTGGCCACCAGTGTCCCTTGATATTTCATCAGTCGAACACGTCTAAGGCGTGGTTGAATGTCGCTTGCGTGCGCTGGCACCGCCTCGTTTAGAAGACGAACTCTGGCAAATGATTGGCAGGGAATGCAACCAACCCTCGGGAAACAATCCACATGTCCATTGATTCCGTACCTAGACGTGTTGCTGCCTGTATCGTCGCCCGCGGTGGTGCTACAACCTATTGATCATACCGTGCTACCGCCCAGTGTATATGTGTATCATGTTGCAATAAATATCACTTATTGTTCGTTGATGTCTCTCTCTGTTTGTCGATTTTCCTAACTTTCTGCTCACTCCTTCTTGGAGTCTCATTTTTACTGTCAGGTAGTGTATGTTGTGGACTAACAGCAGCTATTGTCCATTTTCATGAAACATAGATGTACTAAATTAATATTGTCCAATAAAAAAATTAGATTTGGATTTATATCAGAATTTCTATTAATCAGATTTGAATGAATATTTCCGAAATAGTTCATTGGAGAAATTTACAAATATAGATTTTCCCTTTATATATATATATATATATATATATATATATATATATATATATAAAGATGCTCCTTCAACCCGAAAACTCATTTTGTTCTGATGCCTTTAGGCTGGGTTAACATTAACTGATATGATTAGGTATTTTTACGAATTGCGTAAGAGTTACACGTATAAAACATCGATAGTAGCTGGATCAAAAGTTGGCGACCATGAGTTCTGATACCTATGCCATTATTGGGTATTCTAATCTATCTTTAGCTTAAATCATTTAATGCTGCTTAATTAAAGTGCACTTCAATTTTTAAAAATCACAGTGTAGCAGAAAAATATCAGTCCATTTCGACAAAGCACACATGAAAGGGAATTTGAACCATCCCTCTATATCAATATATTTTGCTTTAATTACTCAACTCATATAGTATCAAATATTATATATTCAGTATGAACGTTCACTTGATCTTCCAAAATTATAATTCCTACCCTTCATACTCTACTTATATTGATGAATATATTAGTGAGATAAATATATTTATATACAATTTGTAAAACAGAATTTGTATGTAAACAAATTTATACCACTATAAATATTCAGAAGGATGATATTCCTTTTCCAACTTAGAATATTTAAGAGACTAAATAATTTGCTGTATATATTTTTCTTCAGCATAATATCTCTGGCGAGTTAAGAATGTATACTCAAAGTGCTCCAAACCACACTTAATTATAATTTACCGTATGATATCTTAACAGTTACTCGTAAATATGAAAGAAAAGACCAGCAATCGTTTTCATTTTCATTCAGTAATTATCGCACAGGGATTTTCGATAGTATAAATGCAAGTATGCATATTTTATCTCTTCGAATCTTAACTAATCTTCAGAGATTGGCAAAGTTTTAAGTCGAAAATAGACTTTCTATTTATTTCATCAGGCTAATAGTTCGTTTTATGATCAATACAAGTTCTACAGAACTATTGAGAACCGTTAAACAAAACAAATAAAACATAATTGTGTTTTATATTTCCATAATATCCAGATTATTACATTACCAAATTAATATTTTATGATATCTTTCAAAGTGTCATAAAAATATTAAATTGCAATTGTTTGTTTAGTCTTATGCTTTCACAGTTTTTTTTATAATCCTTCTTATTTTCAGTTAGGTAACACAATTCAAAAGTGGTTTTCGAAGATATATTTATTGCAATGAATTCGACTTTTGCTGTTGTAGCTGATATTTTGAACAACAATATTATTTTTCGTGTTCCAAATATTTAAAAATATATGGGTTGATATATGGGTTGACTGTTCCATGCAATTGGCATAGAATTCAATGAAAATAGTGATCGAAATGCAAGACACTATACTAAGTCATAATAGAGTTTCGTCTGAGAGTGCAGTTTTCTCGCATAGAAAAAAAAGTCGTTTTGATTTCAAAATCAACCTACATTTTTATAGTTTCATGTAAATGATTCCTACAAACACATTTTGATTTTTCATGACTATAACTTGTCTTTATAAATGACACACATGTAGCAATTATTTTGACACAATAATCCAACTTGCTCTGATGAAGTATACCAATATTGCTGCATCAATTGACTTTATACATAGGCATATGACTAATATTTTGTCCTTCGGCAAACTTAGTCTTTTGTCTATTATGAACTTGGAATAGATTCTTGTCCTTAATAAAAATACTCCAATCGCAAAATGTATTCTTATATTAAGAAAAAAAAATAAAAATCACAGTAGATCATTATTTGCCACATTTGTTGAATTATTACACGATTGTTCATTTTTAATGAGTATAAATAACCTTTATTTCTCAAACATCGAAATATTTCTAATTTTTTTTTTATAAATTTATAAACAATATTTGAATTTGATATTTTAAGCTGCGTAATATAATGGACTATATCAACCTCTTGTGTATAAATATAACCGCATTTTTGCAGTTAAATGTAGTAAATGTTATTTTAAAGAAATCCAAGTTAAAGATAGTACATGTACTGAATTTCTCTGAAGTCATAAAAGTATTGCTTTTAGAATTTTAAGTGCTTTCATACGCAATGTTTACTACAATATTAAGGATAAAGACCTTCTTCAAAAAATTAAAGTAAATATAAAAATTCTCTATGTTTGACAAATTTCGCGTTTCTTAAGATTCTTAGTCACGTAGCGCAAATTCTATAGCATATAAATATATGAAATTTGTTACATCTGTAGAAAAATATTAAGGAAACACGCTTATATAAACCGTTTTTCAGTTTAAAATTTAATTTAGAAAATACTTAATGTCAAATTCAAAGGAAGAGTTTTTGAACTGCGAGTTCGCGCCCTGAACAGACTAGCAATAGCAAGGACTCTTAATTTTGGTGGCATGTACCTTCATAGTTGAATATATTTCTTGTTCTTTGTGTGGTTTTCAAATTTATCGAAGGTTTGAAAGACCGCAGATTTTCCGGACGGATTTAAAAAAACGTCAGTGGCTTCACGGGAGGTACGCATTCAACTGAAAATACGTATTGTCACACCGGTGCTTGCACATGAAACAACGGAATACACAATTGTTTTTTACAAACTGCAAACAGTGGTTCACGATAGAAGAAATATTGTATAAAGTTAATTTTTTCGAAATGCTTATTAAGTACCAGAAAAAAAAATAAATTTTGGCATATTTAATTGGTGATTATCTTATATCGCGTTAGGCCACATTCTTCTCTTAAGAGCTTCACACCAATCAGTCACATCCCATAACGAGTACATCCTCAGTCCAACACTGCGGCCTCCACCGACAATTACATGCCGAGATATGGACTTTTAAAAATCTCATATCTTTCATCACAACTGATTTGTCGACATGGTTCGATCGCATATACCGACAAATACGTCATTCTACGTAAAAACTTTTCAAGGAAATCCGGTAATATTTAGAGCTGCATCATCAAAATGGTTGAAATTTTTTAGGTCGGACGTCCTTTACACAGAAAATATGAAACATGAGACATATGACACTAAATGTATTTCTTAAACAGGTTTACATACGGTACATAATAGGAATCATACCATACAACAATTACGACTACCGATTTCTCATTGTCTGCGAAAAGTCTGCTATTCTTGGTATCTTATCTGGAAATCTAATTGTGTGTATATATATATATATATATATATATATATAATTATATATTAGAAATATATAATAATAAAAAATTCAAGTAATATTAACATCACCATAGAAGCAAATTCACGACCATAATGCCGATAAGAGAAGTGAACAGCACCAGCCCAAATTCGATGATTAGTCAGAATTAAATTCCTCCTCTGGTCTGAGTATTTAACTCTAACTAACCCAAACACATGCTTGTTTCAGATAGAGCAATAGTACTTTACTATAAATACTCTAACTCAGACTACAAGCATCAAAAAATGAAGATAGGAAACATAAAGAAAAATTGTATTACCATGCGGCATGAAACCTTCTTCTTTCACCACGTGTATACACGATCGACTTCAATAGCTTAAATTATCTATGAGCACCGGAATGAACAAGTCGAAATTCTACCAGGGAGGGAGTACGAATGCTCACAGTAATACTCCCAGACCCGTCCAGTGATTCTAAGCTGGACACCGGACAAGCAATTCCAAACATGAACAACCCATATACGCAAATCTGAAATATATATACATATATACACTATGTTGCAAAAAATACAAAGCACCCCTAAAAATAATCCGATCATCTCAAAATTTCGCATGCAAATTCCTTTGTACAAAGTATACAAATGATTAAATTTGCAAGGGCAATGGGTGTTAATTTCGGTCATAGCGCACCTATCTACTGCGCAATTAGCATCCTATAAAACAGGAAAACAGCTTAAACAAATAGATATTTAATCTTTGCTCGTTTTCGGCGCTGCAGTTCCTTGGAGATACAACCAACAATGCAGTTACGATGCTGCAGAAGATCTTATGAGCAATTAGACGAGTTCGGACCTGGTTGTATATTCGGGATGCGTGAGACTGACGGGTCATACCGAGCAATAGGCCACCATTTGCACCGAACGAACACTGCTGTGCAAAGGTGTTGGCAGCATAGGTTGCTGCAAAGAACTCATCGGCGGAATGGAGGCTCTGGAAGCACAAGGTGCAGGAATGCGAGGATGATTGTGCGACAGGCTCGAACTGACCCAACGGCATCATTGTCCGACATCCAACGTGCTACCGCCTCTCCCATACGACCTGTGGTACCTACCACCATCTCACGGCGCTTAGCTGAGGTAGGATTATGCCCACGGCGATTTTTAACACTAGAAAGACGAAGGGGTCTGTGTGGCCCCTCTCGCTATTTGTTGTTCAGTAATTCCAATAATAATTAACTGAACGTAGTGCAGTTTTATGACTTTTCATAATATGATCCTATTTTAGTGTTTATTTAATCATTTTTGCATTGGTCTCATAGGAGAGTAAATATTGAACCTTATACCTAGAATAACGAGAGGGGCCAGAGTGGTTCCTAAGGTATTTTACAATAATACGGAAAATTCCTTTTTCTCATAATCGCTGTAACATGACAAGTGCCATTCAGTCTAGTTTGACCTTGACCTTCCCTCTTTTTACAGTCTGTTTGAATTCCAAATGCTACCCTACACACACACACACTGGCGACAGCCGGCAGGGCGAACAATAGCGATTGCTCTTCGAAAAAGAAATAAATTTTACATCTTGACGTGTACAGATAAAGCCGTGGTACAGTATCATACACTCAGGTTTTATTTATTCATTAGAGAAGATGCATCGGGTACGTGGAATCACTTAGGAAGAAATTTTGAAAGAATTACAACGATTAGATGAAATTGATTCAGGTGATAGTGAAATTAGTGATTTGGACGGAGACGAAGAATTTGTTACCACAAAAAGCAACAATTATGATAATGAATTCGAAATTAGTTCGCAGCATGACAGGGAATGCCATGAAAGTAAAAGTTCGGACAATAAATGTTCTGAAACTACCCCCCAAGCATTTATAAACAATAGAAAAATGCGTGGACGTGGGAGTTACACGGATGTGTTTAGCTGCATTAGTCGAAAACATCGTCGTAAATGTTCCAATATTTTACCCTCAGGTGGAAAGGAAGAAATTTCTGCAGACGGAGCAGTAATGAAAGTAATTTCACCTTCTGAGTGAGTAGTCCGATGTGCTGTCCAAAACGTAGTGAGAGAAACAAAAAGTTCCACATCGTATGCTAAAAGAAACATTTGTGAAGACAGTGTGCTTAGTGCTTAGCGACTGATTTTCACCAATCAAATGATACGGCATATAAAAGAATGCACAGAAGAAGAAGCTCGTCGTCGTCTAAGTAAATACACTTGGACTGTATCTTTCGATAAACTCGAAGCGGTTTTTTCAATTATATATGCAAGAGGCCTGTATGGAGCGAATAACTCTCTTTTGAATAATTTATGGTCGACCGTTTGGGGTCCACCATTTTTCTCACAGACTCTAGCTAGAAATCATTTCAAATAAATCACACGTTTCCTTCGCTTTGATTACAAAACAGAACGATCAGAGCGACTGAAGTCAGATAAATTCGCTCTGGCCCCTGTTTTATGGTACCCTTTCATTGAAAACAGTGCATCTTGTTATAAACCTGGAGTGAATACCACTGTAGTTGAGCAATTTCTTCCATCTAAGGATAGATGCCCTTTCACCCAATATATTCCAAGTAAGCCGGACAAGTTTGGGATAAAATTTGGGCTGCTTGTTTGCGTAGATTCAAAATATGTGCTGAATGGTTTTCCTTATACTGGTGCAGATAGCGAGCGACCAGCTGACCAAGCTGTTCATGAACATGTTGTTATGAAGTTGACTCAGCCATACTTGGAAAAAAGAAGCAATGTAACAACCGACAGTTATTTTACTACTGTAAAATTGTGTGAAAAATTGAAGTCCCAGTCAATAAGTCTGGTTGGAACTCTTAGAAGAGATCGTAGAGAGCTGCCACCAACAGCAACATTAGGAAAACAAAATCTTTATTCCACTATTTTGTACACAAATGATATATATATCTAACATTAATTGTCTATCAAGGGAAGAAAATAAAAATGCATTGTTCCTAAGTTCTCTTCGCAACACCGAAATCATCGATGACGATGGGAAGAAGAAGCCAGAAACTGTAACATATTATAATCGAACAAAGTACTGTGTGGACATTGTAGACCAAATGATACGCCTTTATAGTACTAAATTAGGAACTCGTCGTTGGTCTATGCACGTACTTTTTAATGTTTTAGATATATCTGCTATAAATGAGTGGATTTTATATAAAGAGATGACCGGAAAGAAGGGACTTAGTCACAGAAATTTTATCCTGCAGTTATGTGAAGAGCTTCGTGCTCCATACATGTCATTAAGAAATACAGCTAATGCAAGGAAACCGACGGAGTAATGTGTAAACAGAGAAGACAACACTATCAAAAAGAGAACCAAATGTAGGGTAAAAATATCTTGTAAAAGAAATCATACGTGGAACACATATCCGGTTTGCAAAAAATTTAATTGGTATACACTCAAAAAATCTAGGAAGGGCCATACTGGTCCATTCCGACTTCCTAGGTATACAGCAATTTTCAGTCTTTCTAGTGTTAAGACGTCTGCCCATAATCCCACGACATCGACAAAGTCGTCTGGAGTTGTATCGTTACCGAGTATCATGACTGCCATTAGGCTGGCATCGCATAGTGTTCAGCGATGAATACCGCTTCAGTCTTTCAGCAGATGGCCATAGGATACTTGAGTGGAGACGCCAGAGCCAGCGATCCAAATCAGCCTTCGTTTTAAACAGACACACAGTCATTATCCTTGGTGTATGGGGTGCTATTTCTTTCAACAGCAGGTCGCCCCTAGCTACCATGCGTACAACTTAAGAAGCTCAACGATATGTTGATGAAATCCTCCGGCCGTTTGCGTTACTCTTCATAGCACGTCATTTTGGGGCTATTTTCCAACAAGATAATGCCACTCCACATAAGGCTCGCATATCTATGGACTGCCTCCGTGCTGTTATACTGTTCCTTGCCCAGCAAGGTCACCAGACCTTTCACCAATCGAGCGTTTATGGGACATGCTAGACCGCTAGATTCGGGCACCCCGAAATGTAGCAGATCTGGAGCAACAATTGGGGAATGCCTGGCAGAATATATCGCAGGATGACATTAGGGAACTTTATCACTCCTTACCTAGACGTATATAAGCATGTATTGCCGCCAAGGGGGTTTCACCAAATACTGATTTGAAAATTCAATGTGCAATTGTTAATCATTGATGGGTTCCGCTTTCTTAATTTCATTACCTATATATGAGCTATACGCATAATTAATTTCAATAAAAACAATCACTTTCTTCATGGGGCTTCGTTTCTTGGGGGCACAAGAGTGTATATATATATATATATATATATATATATATATATATATATATATATAACAATGGTTTGAAAATCCAATGATAGAATAGATAGAAGTTGTAACTCAACCCTAACTTTAAAATATGCCTACATTATAAAAATAAGTATTAAATAGAGAATCATCAATCAAATGGATCATATATATATATATATATATATATATATATATATATGAACAGTATATAGTGGATATATATATATATAGGAACAGTATATAGCGTTTGTGTTTGTGTATATGTGTGTGTTTGTGTATATGTGTGTGTGTGTGCCATAAGATAAGATATAATATCAGAAAATATTTATTGCAACTTTATAAAAATATTTTATACAATATGAAAATTTGTGATATTTCCTTTTTCATTTTTCCATAATCTCCAGTGACTTGTATTCCTCAGATATTGAAAATATCTGGAATAAAAGCAATACTTTGCAGATATGGAAGAGTATTGTGATTTAGAATAGAAACATTCTTCAATCCCAGTACTCTAACCCACGGTGTTATATATATAACGCATTGGTGTTTATTACTAAGAAAACACGTTTTAAAAAATGACTCGTCTTACACATTCAAGTTTGTTCTTCCATTTCCTGTTTTTACATTCTTTAAAACAGTATTTGATTTATCGCATAAAGTATTTATAATTATCTTGAATATGTATTTTTAATTAATATTATTTATATATTATAATGAATATTATTTATTCTTAGCTTGGATAATTATTTATATTTATCTGGAATGTAGCACTTTTTCATTCTTTACATTATTCATTAAATAACTAGATGATTTTATATCTCGTTCCAACACATGAAGATACAAAGAGCCAATATTTATTGAAATAAGATATATTTTTTGCTCTAAATCAATATATATAAAATTGAAAACCTGTCTGTCTGTTTATTTGTCCCGTCATCACGGGAGAACGGCTGAACCGAATTTGATGAAAATTTCCTGGTGGGTAGCCTGGACATAGTCCCACTTAAAATTTAGTCCATGGAGTTTCTACGATCAGTGGTTCTCGAGATATTAGTAAAGAACGAAATTTCCGTTTGTCTTATCTTCACGGGAGAACGGCTGAACCGAATTTGATGAGATTTTGTGGATAGTCTGTAGTAATAGCAGGTAACCGCGCGGCGGGAGTACGGCATCAAGGGGGCGTGGCTTGTGACGTCAGAGGGTGTGACCGGAAGTGACGTCAGAACACGTGGTGAATGACGTCACGTGAAGTGAAAGTGTTTGTTTTGGGGTGGAGTTGAGTTGTATTTTTCCTTGTAGTCTTCTACGAGGGTGTTTTTGTTTTGGGGTGGAGTTGAGTTGTATTTTTTCATGTAGTCTTCTATGAGGGGTGTTTTGTGAGAGTTGAGTTGTTTTGATGACGTCACGTGAAGTGAAAGTACAAGTGAATGTTTAGCACGACCACGTGGGAATGCTTTGAGTGTGGGATGAAGTTAAAGTTGAAGTGAATGTTTTAACACGACCACGTGGGAATGTTTTGAGATTGGGATGAAGTGAATGTTTAGCACGACCACGTGGGAATGCTTTGAGTGCGGGATGAAGTTAAAGTTGAAGTGAATGTTTAACACGACCACGTGGGAATGCTTTGAATGTGGGATGGAGTGAAAGTAGAAGTGAATGTTTTAACCCCCATAAATTTAGTCCAAATTTCGAGTATCTAAGACCAGGGGTTGTCAAGATATTAATGAAATACGAAACTTTTTCCTTGGAGTTCTACTCTCTAGCTCCGTGGTTTATCCAAATGCAAAGCTTCAAAATCGTTTGGAAGTGAATTAAAATTTAATCTCTGAGTTTGATGGGAGATTTTTTTTGCTAATTAGTCACTTTCTGAAAAAATGATTTGTTTGAAACATGATTTAAATAGGGAATCTATCTCCATGGTTTATTTTAAACAAGCTTTTACTGAGCAATGAAAAGTATAAAGAAATCAGAATGGTTATTTAATTTCGCAGTTTATGAGAAAGATTCTATCTTATATCATGTTACTCAGAAACGCAATTAATTTAAATCTCTCTGTTAATTTCAATAATTATTTTTTCGATTTGAATAATAAATAAATGGATATAAAAATATATTTTAGAAAAGAACGATTTGATTTTTCTTATAGCATTTTTGACTGGATAATATCAATTACTGGATAATATCAATTCAGGTTTAAACGTCATTATTATTGATATTTTCGGGGATTATTGATTTAGGGATTATTGATATTTTCAAGTTATTATGAAATTGTTTTATTATGACAAAAATTGGTTAAACTCATGTATTGTACGTTGTACGAGTAATCCTCAACAAATACAAGGGTATATCTTTTAATCTACGAGAATATAAGTAGTACAGGTATATTGGCATATGTTTTGATATATGTTAGCATATATTGGAAGCAGTTACGATCTTCTGGTATAAAGAGATTGCAACTATATATCTGGTATAAAGAGATTGCAACTATATATCTGGTATAAAGAGATTACAAAACTATTATTGATATTTTCAATTTATTACGTCATCTCTTTTATTTTGGCAAATATTTTTGAGACTTATATTGTAATACGGGTAATCTTCTACTAACACACTCGCATATTTTCTAATATGCGACAATATAAGTAGGATTGCATATACTGATTCAATTCCTTTTTTTTTTTGTAAATTTGCTTACAAAAGGGACCAGAATGTTTAATTCTTCAGATCTACCCTTGAATATAATTTTGCATAGTGAGAACAGATATTCTTAAACTTCTCTTTAGGAGCAATAAATTTAATATTTTAACAGAATTTGCACATAATTGCGAATTATAAGTTTCTGTATATTATATACTCCGTACGAAGAACGGGTATGCTGCTAGTAATATATAATATTTATTATAATTTCGCTTATATAAACTTTATTTTAACTTTTATATTTTAAACTTTTGCTTTTTTTAATTATTTCAAATTTTGTAATTTTTATTTCACTATTTGACGAGATTTTAATATCATTAATAGGAGTTTCTTTGAAAACGGTAATGTCTCATATGATTAACTTATTGGCTTGAACTTACCGTCTGTCAACTATTTAATTTTAGATTAAATAATCTTAGATTAAATAGTTGATTTCCTTTGCTTCTTATGACAGATGACAATTCACAATTAGATGTTTCTTTGATTTAGTAGGTCTATACTGTTTTCATGATTTATTAAATAATCAATTCTTGAATTTTAAAACAAAATTTCAATATTATGCTAAAGTTCCACAGTTCGTGTTTCAAAAAATATATTTTTCAAGGGCCTATCATCTTCCTCAATATAAAGGGATTTAAAAAAATTATATTTCTTAATCTCTCAAAATTGTGCACCACGACCTTTTTATACCTAAATTTGAAACGGTTATTAATATTAAAAAAAATTATTACGTTTATAAGTCTCACATTTAGTGTCCAGTAGCAACTGAGATTGCTTGAATCGAGAGTGAAATGCTAGAAGAAATATAATGTTGTTTCTCAAATCAAGAAATTACAAGTTTTCAACTACGCTATAGGCGTTTCCCAATCTCTCTCTCTTAGGATTAAGCAATTTACACTGTATAATAAATTCATAGTTGCATATCCAAATATTTCCTCCATGACCAAAACAAAGTATTGATCTTAATTCTATTTTTCTAGTTTCACATATTCACATCTCGTAATTTTTAGAGTGTTATGCTGCTACAATTTGTTAATGATTATGTGAATGAAATAATTCCTTGGAGAAATTCTAGAATACCTTAATTTAAAACTCTGAAGTATCCAACATATCCAACTGCGTATTTAAATTCCATGATCCTAATTCATTCCAATTAATGATACGTTATGCAAACTGTGAGGAGATAATTGTGTTTAAATGCTTTAAAATATGTAACTATATATAAATATATAATGCTTTAAAATATAAATATGTAATGCTTTATAATATGCGAAGAACAAAAAGGATCTAAAACCTGTTGATTACGGATAGATTACGGACTAAATCAATATTAGTATAAATAGCATAAAATAAAATTTAAGATCTAACCGGTTTCGAAAGTAAAACTCTTCTGCAGGACCAGCAAAATCTACCTAACTTATTCGAACCAGTTTGGCATCTGCTGTAGAATTTTCACTCGTGGTTGATGGGAGAAAAATTGCTATTATGACCTTATGCTATATCTAAATTACTATCTATTTAAACTGAAATGAGAGTAGTGAAGTAAAAAGGCAGGAAAACGGGAGGCAGGATACTAAGATTAAACCTGAAAAACGAGAGGAAAAGAAATGAATTTCTTTAAACCAAGTTTCCTATAACATTTCTCACTACGTTATCAAAAAATTTGATGTGGGCAGCACATGCCTTTCCTTATATAATGCAATGGATTTACTAGTTTTATTGTAAAAAAATGATGTATATCATCCACGACACTTGAGTTTTTATCGTTGAATTGTACATTTGGCGATTTTCCGGATAACAACATGTAAAACTTTTTCAAAATACTCAATTACCTTATACTTCCCGCAACTCTTAATAAACAATACTCAATATTGATAGCATCCTCAATAAGCGATATAGTCCGTATATTAAAATACTTTAATTATTTCATCAATTAGACGTAATTTTCATTAATTTAGCATCATTATTCGCAGTTTTGACAATAATTTTTTCAATCTGGGACAAAATATCGTTAAGTTGGGAATACTTTGCTAAATAATTCGCTAAGTTTACCAAATGCATCACCATGTGTTACAGACAAATGAAAAGAAGACTATTTTTTATATACTAGAAGATATGCCCGTCATATGACGGAAATCAAAATTTGCGAAACATTACTTTTCACGTAGCGTCATTTTTATCAATTTGGCAAAAATTTTGTCATTTTAGCAACATTTAAAATAGTCGCCAAATTGGCGACCTCCCGTTAAATTTCTCCCCAAGCGTTACGGATGGACGGAGAAATGTGTTATTCGTACAGTCTACGCTTATGTTCCTTCCAAGGTATTGAACTTTCTTCATCTAGTCGTCATTTCCAATGATTTAGCAATTTTATTGATTTTATCAATTTGCGACATTTTCGTTAGTTTGGCAACATTTAAAAAGTCTCCAAGTTGGCGACAATCAGCCAAAATCTCTCCAAGCGTTATGGCGGGAGAAATGAATTGTTCTTGCAGCAGATAAATGACAATTGGCGTCGAAATTACATAGTATTACCAAAAGTATATTTTCTCATGAATGAAACTAGCTACATCCACAAGAATGGTGTCGTCAAATTTATCGCATGATATTACTTATGAAAAGGGAACATATTACACAATAGGTAATATATATTATTTATTTTATATGATTTTTTGATAATTTTTTTGAAAAATGTGCAAAATCTCGAGAACGGTTCCTGATAGCGTCCTAAAATTTCTGTTAATAGTTTTCTAATGAAAATTTATATAAGACATGACTATTTGCGTAATTTTATTAAAGGTTTTAATTTTTTGAAGTTTTTTTTTCAAAATTTCACTCGAAAATTTAGGGGATTCTGAACATTCGATTGCGTATAAAAAGAATAGGGTTCCAGTATATATGGATTATATCTTTGTACCAAATTTCGGTCTAATCGGTCCGTGAGATATTGTCTCCACAAACTCACTGGCACACATACACACACACACACATACATGCTTTCACACATACAGCCATCATCTCAAAAATGTCTGATTCGTGTTCAGGGATGCTTGAAACGTTCTCTCCCGTTGAAAACTCTAATTCAAATTCTCGATTTTTTAAATCTCTTAATTTAAATCTTTATTAAAATTAAATGGTAGTCAAACTTTAAAATATTTCATTCTTAAATACCATTTAATTTCTAAAACAGTGAATCGGGATTTCAATGATTTCAAAGCGTTCTTAGTGGCCGCATTCTGTCGAAACATTCTAGGATTCCCTCAAGCTTATGTCCCTTACACTGAATTATAAATTCACAGTCTTGTACTGAACATTTTCTCTCATGCTTAGAACAAAATGTTTCTGTTAATTTCCAGTCCTCATATTTGCAGATAAATATTTCGCAATTTCGGGTATGTTAATTTGCTTAAACTTGCTAATTATTATGTTTAGGAAATATCTCCTTGGAGAAATTCCGGAATGGTAGTATTTTAATTTAAAATTCCAAAAGCTTTAACTGTTTCTTTAATTCCATAATTAAGGTTTAGTTCCATGATTTAAAGTTTAGGAGTGAAAGGGCGAGCAGCGGTAAAATATTTAGCGTAGCTTAGTTAATTAAAATTAAGATACTATTAATAATTACATTTTGTTAAGTTTTTAATTAACTGTACAGGTACTATGATTATAATTTTGAGGAATTCTGAAAGTTTGAAAAAATCAATTTATTCAACATGAATAAAATATATTTATAAGCGCTGGAAAAGATAATATCTGCAGTGAATTCTGCATTTTTAATTTTTTTTATTTGACAATAATTAAATTTACTACACAAATCTGAATGTTTTTTACACCAAAATTGGAAAACTTATAATATTATTTTAATATCACTTTGTCGAAATACATTATAGAGGAAATATTGTGTTAACGACATTTTTCTTCTTTGGCATCATGGCGGTAAATTACATAATAAAAATGTTTGCATACAATTTAAATTTTGTTTTAAGATTTGCATATTTGCATTGTGTGAATATTATGTTTCGATAAATTATGCTAATATCCGGAGCTAGATACAATTATCGTTACTTAACAAAATTTGCTTAATGGCTTAATTTATTTGATAGGGATATTCTTACAGTAATTTGAGTGCCGATTTCAAATGTATTTATCAACTTTCTGAGGATGGCAGGGTTTATATAGATTATATGAAAATGGCACAGATAGAGCAAATTCGGACCTCAAGTTCTGAATTGGAATCAAACGTACTATAAGGATCAGACAAAAGTATTAATTTGTCAAATTCTTTATCGATTAAAATTATTTGTAATTTGCAAGACAAATTATTTGAAATTTAAGACGAATTTTTTCGAAGCTTTGAAGTCATTGCTAAATAAAAGAATAAACATAATAATAATTTAGAAGGTAAAACATATAATCCAGTTGGTAACACGTTTATTTAAACTAGAATACTTGAAGACACAACTCAAATTAAAATATGAAAGTCATTTATTGAACTTTCAAAAAGACGCACAAAATAATTACAAAAGCCAAAGCGCTTTCAAGCGTATAAACGCCCTTCATCAGTGGCAACCTAAGATGTAAAACATTCAACTGTTCATATATATATATATAGCGACCAGAAACATAGCAAAATTTGTATAAATAAAATGATAAGGCACAATTAAATATTAAAATATATAAATTATTTTAGTACTAAATCTATAAATTATAGGGCTATAAATTAATAATAAATCTCTAATAATAAGTCCAAATAAACAATCATGCACCGATTATTTAACGCAGCTCAATTACAAGCAAAATACAAAAGTGACAAAACTACAAGCCTGAAAATTAAAAAAAACTTTTAAAATAAAGACAAAGGTAACTGTGGAGATGATTGAATTGCACAGAGTCGAGAATGAGTCACCAGGCAAAACTGAAACGGGATCAAAATTGCAAATAGAGTGACGGTAAATATAAACAAAAAGGGTTTTATAAAGAAGAATATTACGAGGGTTATTGCAACAGATTAAAATAAAAGTCTTTTTTAAAAACAGGCAGAAAACTATCATTTGCGACATAATGAGCAAGAGCAGTGGAAAGTTTACTGTTCCTGACATCCCGGTCGTGTTCCGATAAACGGATGCTAATAGTACTGCCAATGTAAAAATTATACAAAAGGGGGGACAACATACACCCCCGCGTGAATTTTAAAATCATGAATATCCGAAAGTTTATCGGAACGAATACGATTAAAGGGAGTAGTAACACTAGAATGAGCAGGTTTAAAACAAAATTCGTGACAAAACTGGATAAAAGGACGAAAAATCTTAGGATGGTAAGAAAAACTAGATTTCCAGGCCAAAGGATTTTTAATAGCAACCAGATTTGTATCAAAACGGGTAAATTTAAAGCGGATATGGGCAAAATTTCTATAAATAAACTCAAAGGTATAAACAGCCTCATGGACAATATTAAAATAAAATTAATTTCATCTTTTTAAATGGAGATAGAAGAACAAATATTAAAACCACGATTGAAATAATCATTAAACGAAGCTTTTTCAGAAGACATCGGATGAAAGAAATTAGAGGGAATACAGGAATTAGTAAAAGTACGTTTACGGAAAACCAGACGGGGAACGAGTAATAAGAACACCAAGAAAAGGCAAAGCACCAGTGGACTCATGTTTGGCAGTAAAATTAATAGAGGAATAAAAATCGTTAACTTTATCTAAAAAGCTACTGAGGTCATTTAAGTCATTGTCGTAAATAACAAAGATATCGTCTCCGTAATGGCACCACAGAGTAGGTTTAATCTTTAAAAATGGCAAAATATCATTCTCAAGCTCTTGCGAGACAGTCTCGGTCTTGCAGGAAATTAATTTTATTTTTAATCTTGGGCCATGAGGCTGCTTATACCTTTGAGTTTATTTATAGGATTTAATGATAGGACTAATTTTAAAAGTCACGCTGGGATGTATGTTGTCCCTCTTTTGTCTTCTGGTGGTAATTATAATTTTTACATTGGCAGTACTAAACGTACTATTGGCATCCGTTTAGCGAAACACGACCGGGATATCAAGAACGGTAAACTGGTAAACGGTAATGCTTCTGCTCAGAATGTCGCAAATAATAGTTTTCTACCTGTTTTTGAAAGACACTTTTCTTTTAATCCGTTACAATAACCTTCTTAATATTCTCCATTACGAATCATTTTTCGTTTATATTTGCCGTGCCTCGATTTGTAATGTTGATCCCGTTCAAACTTCAAGTTTTGCTTGGCGACTCATTCTCGGCTCTATGCAATTCAAGCCTCTTCACAGTTACTTTTGACTCCCATTTAAATTTTTTTTAATTTTCGGGTCTGTAGTTTTGTTATATTTGTATTTTGCCTGTAATTGGCTTGGTTTAAATAATCTGCGCATGTTTGTTTATTTTGATTTTAGAGATTTATTATTAATTAATAGCCTTGTACATTACCATTTTACTTATGCAAATTTTATTGTGTTTCTGGTCGCTATATATGAACGATAGCATGTTTTATATCTGATGTTGCCACTGATGAAGGGCGTTTATACATTTGATAGCGCTCTGGCTTTTGTAACTATTTTGTACGTATTTTACGAAGTTCAATAAATGATCTTCATATTTTAATTTGTATTGTGTTGAGTTTTATTCAAGGCAAAATATATGTTTCTGAAATTTTCCATAGAGATTAACATGAATCCGTACATGTGTAAGATGGGCCTAATATTTTGATTTAAGCATTAGTGAATAAAATATTAATTATTAAAATTTAGCATTGTCAGTTTAATCTAAAATTTAGTATGTTAAGCTAACTTCTAACTTCTCTGTGATAATATACTGGCAGAAACATCCCAAAGATGGCTGATAAATTATTAAATCACTAAAATGATGAAACGTATGGATATTAATTGTAGATCAGACTACACAGTTAGTAAATATTTTATAAATTAGTTCCCGCGACAGGACATATATGGCTTACAATCACGTTACAAGAACTGTTTTTGCTATTAATCCTTCAATAAATACGACACTGGCAACACTACATCAAAAGTGATTTTAAATGTAAACACTTTTTTGTTGTTATCGGATATTCCGACAGCTAAAATATGAAAGGAGTTCTTCATGGTTTTAACAACCGCAATAAAATAACAATTGTGATTTATAACAGTAAATGTATTAGATTTCTTAAACTGCATTGCATGAGAAACTCCTTGGGGTTGATAAGCAGCGTAGTGAGTAGTGGCTAAATTCGTAGTTGAAAATATTTTCCGAGACCCGAAATGGATTTTTAAATATGTGTCGAAAACCTCTGAAAATGGGGGAAATTACCCTGTTCTAAAAATTGTATCTTATTCTTTAATTTCCAATGTGGAAACCCCAGGCCGTCCGACTCATCCAGAGGACTTGAGTAACTATTTGGACGACCGCGACTTTAATTTCCAATGTGCGATCTCGAATGTTTTTTAAACGGGAGCTGAAAATTCTGAGATCACAGATCGAAAATTGAAGAATAAAATACATATTTTTGGAAATGCCATTTTCGTCCCATTTTTCAGAGGTTTTTGTAACATATTTGAAAATTTATTACATGTTTGGAATTTTCAAAAGCTTCTTGTAGCATTTCGTATCGAATGCTATATTTTAGAACACACACACACACACACATAAATACAAACATACATACAGACTTACATGTGTGTTCCTGCGTTAATGGTAAGATGTATGTATTTAAGGAATATACTAAAGTAGATAACAAAAATAAATTACTTTAAAATATATTTAAATACAAAAAAGATAACAAATAGTGTAAGGGAAGCGTATTGCGTTTTCTGTAGACTCAAAGATCTTTATTTTTTTCTTCTGTAGTTCATTAAAGATCAAAATATCACCACAATAGATAATTAATTCTCATAACTGATTCAATTTGGAAATACGATGATTCCTATCCTAGCCTGAAGACATGTCCTTTCATCATACAAAGCGTCTGGGAGATCAAACAAACTATGTTTCCACATGATTCATGTTATATAATGCAATTAATCTGGCGTCCGGGTAATATTGTATTTGATGAAATATAATGCAGTAGGTATTTTCATAAAAGTAAATTCTTATGAAATAAAATTACATACAATACAAATTTAATTTTTATAGGTACAACATATGGCTATCTGTGCAGACTTAAATTTATTTGCTCTTTATTTTAAAGTATTCTTTTAAATAGATTTTATTGCTTAAAATAATATATAAAATACATAACATTTACATTGAATTTGCAATTATAAAAGAAAATCTTATTTCCTCTTATATTCTGTTGCATTTCTTTAAAAATGATGTCATCTGAATAAAATTGTAAAACACGTTGATAGAATGAAAATTGTTTATCCATATACATATAAAAAGCATATATTTTTAAGATTTTTTGAGAAAATTGACGACTTTTATATTTCAGTTATAGCCATATCTAATCTACGAAAAAGGCTAAATCGCAGAAAAGCTAAATGTCTTGCATATTGATAAAGTAATTTTTTACAAGATATACACACAGACAGGATGCCGAATCATTTTATTTGTGCGCAAAGGGCACCCAAGACTTGTTATTTCAACACAAATTCCATATAATGTGTTTGATAAATCCACAATACCTTCATTATAAAAATTATTTTATTCGGGCTCATAACACACTGTATTCGTGCCGTAACTTCTGCTTATTAATTTGATCTTTTATTCTAAATTTTAATAACGCGGCGTTTTAGAAGCCGCAAAAAGGCCATAAAGGCACGATTCAAGATATACCCGACATTTTTTGGCAAATATACACTGCTGATCGCATGTTATATTGAAATATATTGCCAAGAAAACGATCAGTATAATTTGATCAGTGAAGCCAATATCAGCTCTGCTGACTCATCCTGTTATGTTGAAAGCGCTAGACGACCAGCTAACGAAAAGCACTATTCGTCAAAGCGTTCGTAGAGATTGAACATATGCTGCGCATTAACTAATTCGACTGACGTTAATACGACGTAAAAACAGCCATGTTTACAGCAGAAAAGCCCCAACGCTCCCGTGAGCCCATAACGCTCCCGTGCTCCCAGTACTCTCATGTGTGTCCTTAACTCTTCCGTACATAATAGTCCTAAGTTATAGTAACTTGGTAACACATACTACGGTATTAAAGTATTTTCAATATTACCATTTACTTAATATTTGTTTAAAAAAACAGATTTGAAAGTTTTTACAGTATTTATAAATACAAATAAGGTTGAACAGTTCAAAATGGAAAGAGAGGTCAGATCAAACAAACATTTCTTAAGGTGAGTTACTCTTTGTTAACTACGAAGTTCTTATAAAGTAAGACAAGATCGCTTTTCACACCACATGGGTAATGTATTGATAAGAAAGGAGTAACAGACAAACTACCAGAGCAGACAACAGTGTAGGGAATGGTAGCTTGCAGAATGTGATGTTCAATTCTCTTCACATTTCTGAACCTAATGCTCAGTACAGTTAGTAAGATCAAACGAACATTTCTGTAATTGGATTTCTCTTTGTTAACTACGAAGTTCTTAAAACGCAAGACAAGATCGCTTTTCACACCACATGGGTAATGTATTGATAAGAAAGGAGTAACAGACAAACTACCAGAGCAGGCAACAGTGTAGGGAATGGTAGCTAGCGGAATGTGATGTTCCATTCTCTTCACATTTCTGAACCCAATGCTCAGTACAGTTAGTATAGACGTCAGTGATCAACACATAACTCCTAACAAATTAACTAATTTGGATATTTTGGGTCAACGATAACACAACTTAGAGTTATCTTGTCACTCAATCTTGTGAGAAGTAGTAGGATTTATTTTGTATTAAAGTACACATACCAAACATTACAAATTCCATGGAAATCGATCGACTCTTTAGATCTAATCTTCCTGTAGAAACATTAAAGTAACAATATCTCCAAAGCGGTTCGTGATAATTCCTAAATAGCGAAACTCATTCAGTTATAATTGTAAGTACTTGTAAATACATTTGAGAATAATACATATATTTATATTTTTGAATTTTTCCATTTGAAGTAGAGAACGTTATTTGAGCATGGCAAGTCCATCAATTTTTATGGAAAAGCGATGGGCATCTTTTACGTTTGGTCCATCGTTTTTACGTAAAAAAATACATATCAAATGTTTTTTCGTAAACATTTTTAACTTAGCTATTTTGTTATAATGTTTTTGATTTTCGAAAAAATTAAAGACTTTCTCTATTTAACCTACTTAGAAACTCAATAGGCTTCTGATGATCGATTGAAATAACCATAGTAAATTTTATTAGCAGAGCCAATTTGCTCGATATATGGCTCCCCAAAATTCATAGGTAAAATACACAAACAATCGCTCCAGCTAAACAAACTATATTGAAATATGAGGAAAAGTTATTTAAGCACAAACATTGCTGTATACAGCTTTTTCGAGGATACGTTGGATCCCTTTCGATAGGTTTAGTCAACCAACAAACCGAAAGATTAAGTAGGCACAAATAGAAGTAAATAAATATATATATATATATATAAACAATAATAAAATCGTAAATCTAATGGTAGAATAGAAGAAGTAACTCATGATGCACTATCCTAAAAAATTTTTATGCCTACAGAATACAATGAAATAAAATGAAATTCAACAATAAAGAGGAAATTATAATAAATATTACAGTTCAGAAAGCTAAAGATAATCAACAAAAGTCAATGGTGAGGAAACAAAAAAAGGAA
The DNA here is from genome assembly GCA_951213105.1 of Amaurobius ferox. NCBI lineage: Eukaryota > Metazoa > Arthropoda > Arachnida > Araneae > Amaurobiidae > Amaurobius > Amaurobius ferox. The sequence continues at coordinate 140,585,135 of OX578134.1, forward strand.
TGCCAAAATAATCAAGCATTAAAGCTTGCACGTGGATGAGCTCTAGACTTAAGAATAGTTCATTTCGAAAAAAATCTTTAACAAGTCCTAATATTTTAAACGAAATGAACACAAAAATGCTTGTTTCTGAAACACAAGATAGATTTTATCTATAGACATGTGTTAATAGGACGACAAGCATAAAGATTGCAAAAATAGAAAGGAAACATAAATACCTTAAAATACACATCAAATGTACAAACGTGACGAGCAAAAAATGACAAAGCCAATGTTTCCATTCGATAAAGAGTAATAAAGTGATTTACTGTTGCCTAAGTGAGTAATAAAAGCCGTACTGCTTTTTAGCACTAAAATGTGATATTCTACAGTAAACGCTGCAAAATAGAAAGATAAAAATATATTGAAATGTAAAAAGAAGAGAATGTAGAAGTAAAGCTAAAATAAGATACTAAGGAGAGAATATTAAGAATTTTAGGCTAATCGAAATTTATTAACTATACCATTTACTAAATAAGCTGGAATTTCATATAATTTACTGGTAATTCTGAGGTTATTTATGTGCAAAGAATGAAATTTTTTATCTGATAATCTATAAATTCTAAAATGTTGATTAAGTATAATATTTTTAAACAATTGAATCGAGTTGCAGGAATTAAAAGGTAATATTTTATTAATATTGAATTTAAAAAAATATTTTTTATCATATGAATTAGTAACTATCCCATTAGTAGGTTCTATAATTAGATTTAAATCCTAATAATTAATATTTTTACTAATAGTAGTTTCATTAGGTATCAATTCCAAATTATCCGGATAGAAATCTGTATCAATGACATAATTATCAGTAAATACTAAACAAGTCAGATGATCTACATATCTATAAATTTTATAATCTGCTAAAGTAAAGAATTTTTCATAATGATATAGGTATAAATTAGCTAACATACTGCTACTACAGCCACCTTGTGGAACACCTGAGACTTGTAAGTCTAATTTATTACCTTGAAAAGTACAATTATTGAAAAGAACAAAATGGAGATGTTTAGGAAAATTAGTAAATTTAGGCAGGTGGGAATGATTAGCAATAGAGGCATTATATAAAGCTAATATGACATCATAAAGATCAGTGATCCTAATGTTATTAAATAGATCTTTAAAATCAAAAGTTTGAAATTCTGTTATTTTACCTAGTGATGTTAATTTATTTTTCAATTCTTTACTATTATTTAGAATAATGTAGTTATCACTGGAATCACGTAAATTACTATTTAGTACATTTATATAATTTAGTAATAATTTACTAGCAGTAGTAGAGTATGAATTATGACCACTAGTTACAGTTCTAAATTTAATAGAATAATATATATATATATATATATATATATATATATATATATATATATATATATATATATAACCATGTTAGGGATTATGTCCATCTGAGAGAAAGCCAACCAGAAAGCGGAATGAGAAACGATCTAACCAAGCTGAAATCGAGAACTAGCACACAATGGATTCTACATATCCCAGAGATATATGTACTCTGTGTCGTACAATACTTGTACGATATGGTGAAAGTGCAATTACGAATGCCAAGAAAGATGATGAGCAATGTAAATGCAGCAGAGGAAACCAATTGGAACTCATACATAGATAAACAGCGTTCATCCATTTCTGCATCAACGACAAATTGGAGAAGTGGTATGAAACCAAAGGGGAAAATAAAAAAGTGCCCCAAAGTTTGTTCCAGAAGGTTCGATAGATTTGAATTTTGGACAACGAACTAACAACATGCAAATTTAGTTGTTCAAAAAATATCTACAGTGAGCACACAAAGAAAGCGTGGCTCAGACGTGTGATGTGCAATAGAATCTTACAGCAGAGTGATTGCGCGAATAAGTGTTGAAATGCAAGAGAGAATAGGTATTTATGTGTTTCACTTGTCACTAATTATCAAGGAAACCACACATTTAGCGGTTATCTAATAATGAACAATTAGTTCGTACGGATCTATGTCGTAATAACGAGTTATTGTATTTTAAACTAAAGGAACTATTTTGAGTTTCGGTAGATTAAAAGAAAGTGTTGAAATATATGTGTCAATTATATTATATGTATAAATATGTTTAATAATGAAATATTGGTAGCGCTAGATGTATTATAATAATGGATTTTATGAATTATCTTAATAATCAAGACATAAATAGATATCTATGAGCTTAAATATTAAATAAATGGGTCAATTTAGATAAGTGTGTTTATTTACATCTTTTGTATTTGTCTCTCCGGCTTGAGAACCGGGAGTTTACATGCTCCATCCTTAGTGAAGGCATCAAAGGTAGGTTCTGGTATAGTAATTTTGATAAGGACAACTTTACCTTATGACACTCTGCAGTGCTATTATATATATGTTTAATTAGGTTTCCCATCTTAACATCGAAATGAGGAATTATGTTCATAGATGCTCAGTGCGTGTGAAAATATAAAAATTCGAGTCGAACTTTTCCTCTCCATGCCAATAATTTCCCCTTTCATATACTATTGTAAGTAAAATAATATCCAATAAACTTAAAAATATCAGAGCAGATTTTTAAAATGGATGTTGCAACTACGAGTATTTTATGTCTAAAAATAATCCATAACTTTAATATCTCAAACGTTAATAGGGATTAGGGATAAGAGGAAAGTAGACGATCAATCAATTACGCAATGTTCTATTTTTTTTATTTATGTCAATGAAATTACTTGCAGAAGGTGTAAAGTCAATCTCTATCCATCTTAAATTCTGAAATGCAGCACCCTGAAACACTATTTTAGCACACTTTTTTTAAACCAAACGTCAGCTTAGATGAAAATCGAATATTCTTGACAGCTCCATAAATCACTTTGCACGCCTATTATCTTGTTACACTGATAGCTACAATGAATTCAGCTTTTGCAATATCTTATAGTCAATTTACATGTTTATTTTTAATACTGCTAAGGATTTCGTTTTATTTGAAAATATGTTTATAACATAAGCTAGTTAAACTATTTAAATTTTATTTCTAATCAGAAGATTTAAATTTGAGATAATTAATAAAATGAAAAATTAGTGAATATGTACATAATTAGTAAGACGCGAGACTTTAGGAGCAATACATAATGAACTGATTCATAACGTAAAATGCGGCGCACATAAAAATAAATGAGTATACCTCGTTTTTGAAATCATTTGTATTTGCTTCTTCAAAGCAACAATCTGGAACAGAGCGACCAAATAAGCACAAGACTATGTCAACTAAGTTCATAATTTTTTAATTTATATATCCCAGAATTTCAAAACTGACGGCAAGTTAATGACTATGACGCCTAATTGATGAATTTATTATTAAAATATTTTAATATATGGACTATATTGCTTATTGAGGATGCTCCTAATATCGATAAATGTTTGTTTAGAGTTGAGTGATATTAAGTATAAATTAATTGGGTACGAAATAGCTATACATGTTGTCATTCGGTAAAGAGCCAGTATACAATTCAGCGTTAATGTACTGTTGATCTTTTTATCATTTTTTAACTGTGAAAGAAGGAAATTCAATGCATTGCATATGGAGAAGTCGTGTGCTGCCCACATCAGAATTTTTCTTCACTTATCCATGTACTTTATTTTTAGCTTATGGAAATTATTTCTAGCTTTATGGAAATTAACAATTAATTTGTAATTTTAAAGTACTCAAATTTTCACTAAGCCACATAGATATAAGTCGCTAAAATAAAAATAAGCTAAAATGTCTTAAAAACAATTCATACAAGCACACTGTGAATTCATTCGCCTAGCCATCGAACAAGATGAAAAAAAAAATATATTATTTTGTTTTATTTTAATTTAAAGTGCCCGGTACGGATTAAATAAAAGCCGAATTATTATAGCACACAGGTAAGCACAAAATGTGTGGAAAACCCAGGCCGTCCGACTCATCCAGAGGACTTGAGCAACTATTTGGAAGACCGGAAGCACAAAATGTGTAAAATAACTCAATAAAAAGACTCAAGATATATACAAATAAAACTTCAAAATACAACGTCATCGCAGTTGACAGACATCAGCAGTGTAATGCATCAACTTCTATCAAACAGATAAATTAATCTAGTTACACACAATCGCTGAAAATCACAAATACACATAAAATTAGCTGGAATGTGGCTCAACTGGACTTTGCCATACCAAGATCCATTTTAAAATATCTTGTAGGTTTTTTCTTTCGTTTTTAAACAGCATGTGATTTATTTTTCTTTTTTACAATCGTGTTCAATTTTTACAATCGTGTCAAGTAACATGCCATAATTTTGATAATTTGGAACAATGATTTTTCCGGATACGGTTAGACCGACAGACAAACGCTACCGATACATAATTACAATACCATCACCTAAACAGCACAATTAATTTCATTGATTTAGCTTCATGTTTATCAATTTGACGATATTTTTATCGATTTGGTGAATTTTTTTCAATTTGTCAACATTTAAAAAAACTCGCCAAGTTAGCTATATCCCGCCAAAAATTTTCGCCAAGATTTATGGACAGATGGATAGAGAAATGGGTTATTAAGATATGAAATTAATAATTGTCATAAAGCAACACGGATTATTAAGGAAAATGAACTTAATTTTGCAAAATATTGAATGTTTAACAATTGGGCATCATTTTTATCAATTTAGTGTCATTTTATCAATTTGGATTTTTCGTTTATTCGCCGATATTTTGTTTCATTTGGGGATATTTAAAAAAGTCGCTAAATGGGACGATTGGATTGACAAATGCTACCAAAACATTAACATCATTACAGTACTATCTCCTAACAAAACATATTTAAAATAATTGATTTAACGACGTATTTATCGATTTGGAGACATTTTAATCAATTTCGCAACAATTAAAAAGTCACAAAGTTGGCGATATCCCGCCAAATTTGTTGCTGAATTTTTTGCTACACGTTTCGGAGACGGACGGATAGAGAGATGGGTTATTCTTATAATGGATTTTAAGTACCTTGTAATATCTTTTGCAAATTTTTAAGAACATTTTTGAAAAATCTGTATCGTTAGTCCAAATGATCACAATTATAACATGTAACCCTTCACTTTAAAGGGCTTGAATAAAATATGTCAATTGATGCCTTCATTGACTATGTACTCCCCGGGGGGTAACTTGCCCTCATCCCCAGGTTACTAATAACATCACGAACACAAAAATTGTATAGCGGCTTTTTCTCACAATAATGAATGAAAGTATTAAGTATCACAGTCATTGAGCCCTAAATAATCCCTTGCACCATTATGTGAAATTTTGTCCTATGCTGCCATGTTAAAACAAATATAATATGTCGAATAAACTTAGAATTTTTAAAAATTTGAGTGAAAAGTTCGATCTAGTTCTAGATTTTTCGATAACAAAGCCGGATATAAAGTTTCGTGAAAATCTATTACTATTTGCGGCAGCTACTGTTTACACAAGAAATTGACCACGAACATACATACAGAATTCCAAAAATAGTCAAAACATGTTCAGGAGGTCTTAAAACATATATTGGCATCAAAATCTCGAATTTTCATGAAAATAGTATATTCTCTATATTATATTACATATTATGAGAGAGTTATAAATATCGTAAAAAATTAGCTTAAAATTATTTATTAAACTGACTGTAAGAGGCATAAGCGGGACAGAGATTAATGAAGTTTATTCTAATTAAGGTCTCACTAAAAAGTTAAAATAATTTACATCTTTAAAATAAAGAACATGATAATTTCTAATTAACAACCAATCAATTTTCTTAATTAAAGAAAATTGTTAAAAAACTTCTAAATCCATTGTAAAAATGAATTCGAATTTTTTGTCTTCATTTGTAAATTTTTTGACGCATTGTAATAGGTAGGATAAAGAATCTAGTGGAGCCAATTGCTTTAAACAAAAATATCCCACCCAAATTCTTTAGAAATAATCCAGCCCTACACCGAAAAGCCTGCGACGTCCATTGCACAACATCTAGGTTGGTCTTCCATTCGACTGGAGTCTGACCAAGTGAATCCGGTGTTCTTTGAACTCCAACATCAGCTAGGTTGGTCTCTAGCCGAACAGGACGCTTGCTTCTAGGGAATATGTAATGTAGTTGCATAATTTCAACATCATCTAGAACGGTCTACAATCTGAGAGGAAGCTCGCGTCTAGGGAGTAAAAGCTAACTAAGAGCGGCTACTCACTGAGATTGGTCTCTCACGTCCGATTGGAAGTATCCTAGTGAATCAGAAATTGTAACTTCAAGGTGAAGGTTCAGATATGTTCTACTTATTTGAGCATACATACATGTATCTACATTTGTTCTATATATATGATATGCTTGTAATTATTTTTAAAAGTTGGTAGACAAAACTGGTAGTAAGTTTAAATCCAGAAATTTCATTTATTACATTTGAAAAATCTGATGTGCACATGACTTTCCCTGAAGACCCATATTCAAGTTCTCTTTATTGATCAAAAGTTTAACAGCTCAAAATAACACGCGTAATTATTTAAATTTACACTATATTTGCAGTTTGGGGAGGGGGTAGGGAGTCAGAGCATGGGGAAGGTATCAACCTGAATTTGATAAAATATTGTAATTCTTCGCAAATACGTTTGTGTGTAAAATTTCAAGAATCAGATCGGTAGAAGTGGCAAAAATTGATTTCAAGATTTGACCCGAACAGACAGATAGAGAAAACAACCTAAAAGAAACTGTATAAAACCAATCATTTAAAATTAGGATAACATGTTGAGTGAAATTTCATATCATTACTAATAATTGAATATCTTTTATCAGGAGGCTGATTATACCTTTTACGTGAGGAATTTCCATCAAGAGGCTATTTGGCTCTGATAAAAGCTCTTTGGTTATGACTATGATTATAAATTTTGTCAGCTCTTTGATTATGATCACCGAGGAACAATTAGGCTCTGCCAAGAGCTCTTAGCTTATGACCATGATACACATGTTGCTAACTCTTTGGTTATAACCATCGTGAAGTAATGTAGCTTTTTAAAGAGCTCTTTGGTTATAATTATGATTACAAATTTTGCTAGCTCTTTGGTTGTAACCATCGAGGAGCAATGAGGCTCCGATAAAATATCATTTATGGCCATGTTTACAAATTTTGCTACTTAATTAATTAAGGTATTGCATCATTAACGATAATTACGTGGTGACAGCAAGTGTCAATTATCATCCACCTTCTTTCTCTGCTACTTCCTTGGAGGAAGCTTCACCAAGGGGTGCGCGCGCTGACCTGGTAGCTCTTTGGTTATAACCATCGAAGAGCAATGAGGATCTGATATAAACTTTTCAGTTATGGCTGGATTACAAATTTTGCTACATAATTAATTAAGGCATGGCATCATTACCGATAATTACGTGGTGATGGCAAGTGTCAATTATCATCCACCGTCTTTCTCTGCTACTTCCTTAGAGGAGGCTTCACCAAGGGGTGCGCGAGCTCACCTGTCGACCCCCTTTGACCTGCCTTGGACCATCCTCAGCTGTTTTCATTTTTCACATCACCAACGGATCATCGGGAAAGGGTCCTTTCCAACGTTTTATAGACCGCAGTGGAGAAAGTTCTCGATTTTTTTTTAATTCCATAACTTCCCTACCCTGAGCATTATGTCCCGTGGGATGAGAACAGACGATTTTTTAAATTCCACTTTCACTTTCAGGAGCAACATATTGGAATGGGGAGGTATTCTTGGCTCCTTTCGAATATTCTTGGCAGAAAGGGAAGAAAGCCGGCCACGGGTACCGTTAAGGCATTGTTGAATTGCGTGGTCTTAAAGTAGTTGAGTTTTTAACACTTTACAACAAAGTTGAAAAGTGTTTATGACTTTGTTCATTTTTTTTACCGTGGATTAACTTCCTTATAAATGTGGTGGCAGCGTCTTGAAATATTGGGGACACGTTTAAGATGATCGCTTACAATTAGATCTAATCAAACACGATGTAATTTTTTTCTATATTAAAAAAATCCTGCGAATTTTTGACATTGCATTGACAACAGACTGAAAAACGTATAGTTCTGAAATGTTATATATAGACTAATATAAATCAATAGATGTGCAAGACGAACTTAGAATTATGATTTAAGCCTTCCCCAGTAGCAATCCAATATTGACCCAATATTGGCAGCCATTATTGAAAACATTGGACAAATATGAAAAAGTGGACATTTTGGCGGAATTCGCCCAATATTGGCTTTATATATTGGGACAATATTACGCCAATATTGACGTTTCATTGGAAATATTTCCTATGTAACTCCAATATTAACGTAATATTGTAAAGAAAATATTTAGCTAATATTGGAGGCCAATGCAACCCCAATATTTCTCCAATATTGAGATTACATTGGAAGCATTTAGTATTGTACCAATATTAAATGCTACTAGAGTTAGTTAATTAAATATTAATAAATGAAATGTAGCATTATCAGTATGGGAAAATATTATGTGGGTCGAGACGACTTTCAACTTCTCTGTGATTGGCTGCTGACAGAAACGCCACAAAGATGGGCGAGTACATTGATATGCCTTATTGGACTTAAAGTGATATGTTATTCACATCATGTGTATCTTCTCACATAAACGGAACGAACTAGATCAACGATAATGATATTAACAGATGTGTTGCATAATATTGTAGCATAAGAAAAGGGAACATATTAGACGATATTTAATACTTTTTAACACTTTACAACTCTTTTTGTGACTTTTTTCATTCATTCTGTCTGTCTGTCTGTCTGTCCGTTAGCACAATATCTGTCGTAAAAATGACTTAATCAGAAATACATTTCAGTATGTTGTTCAGACGATCTGTGGAACCTATGAGAATATAAATGATTAATATCACCCAATTAGTTTTGGACTGAACCTGGGTTGAAAAAATGATATACATTGAACCCTATGGGATCTACGTTTTAAAAAAAAAATTAAGCGGATGTAAAATTCACAAATTGCTTCGAAAATTTTAGAAAAATAATAAAATTATCCCATAAAATATATAAAAAAAATTGAGCAATATATATTAAGTAATTTTTTAAATAAAAATTAAAATAATAATTACACCTTTTATATGAGTAGACCACGTGACCATTATATGAAGAGATCACATGACCCACTCAAAATAAAATATGGCATCCATCTTGTGTCAAAATAGGGATTTTTAAAGTTATTTTTAATTTATATTTATTGTTGTGTCCGTCCTAAAACCCCTTTATTTTTGCTTAAATTCCGTGCATCAATGTTCTGAAACAATGCAATTACAATATATTTGAGTTTAAATGATCATCCAAATTTGATTATTTCTACAACGAAGCCTATTTTTCACATATGGAAAATATAAACAGCAAAATATGTAGAATTAACTGTATAAGAATTGCTACATTTCTTTAACGCAAAATTATTTAGCTCATGGTGTCTGAATAGCATTCGGAATTCATTGATTTTACAGAGAGAAGGACGATCTTTTTATGATGTTTTAAGCATAGAGTTTAATTACTTGTAGCTCCATGGTCTGAAGTTTTTAAATAAAATAAAGTATTATATTATTGTGATGAATGAATTGAATCGAAAAATGTTTATGATTGAAATGCTGCTTTCATAGAGAGAGCCAAGCGTGTTATATTTCGATGGCGTCATTTGAATAAATTTCTGTTTTCGATGAAGTTTTCAAATATAATAAATTATTATTATGATAATTTTAAAAACATTACCGAGGAATGTATTCAATTTTAGAGATGTTTAAATCAGGCAATTTTCATTTCAATGCCGTTATTTGAACGAAGTTAATTTTTTTCGATGAAGTTTTAAATTTTCAATTATAATAAATTAATGTAGTAGTTTGGTAATTTTTAAAATATTACCGAGGAATGTATCGCATTTTATAGATGTTTAAATGAAATTGCATTGAAGTTGAAAAGTGTTTCATAAACAATGCTTTATGCCTGATTGATTTTTCTTGTTTTCTTTAGAGTGTTCCGTATATCAAAATTTTCGATTTTCTGAATAAATGGGAAACGAGAATAACTAAAAAAATTACGTTATTCGGGAATTGCTTATTGTCGGACCGTTGATTTTCAACAGCTTTTCGGTTATTTTATTCTTTTTAAACAGTAGTGAATAAATTCATTAAACATATATGTTTTCCACGTTGGTAAAAACATAGTGACAACGATGGATGAAATTGTCTTATCTGTGTGAAACTAGATTTATTACAGATAAATATAGCTCCCAAAATTTTCCCACATATGCTATATAGTACCATCATATTTTTTTAATTTTTCGTTATTTCAGAACAGGTAAAATGCTATCAAACTCTAATTTCTTACTTTGGGAATTACTAAATACTCCATGCATTTTAGTTTTTTACATATTGTATAATACAGGGAATTATTATTGGTAGATATATTCGAACTAAAAATATTGTGTATCTACCACACATGAAGATTTACTGCTTTAAAATGTGATTGAAATAGTTAGTTGAAATAGTTGTAATAGTTAAAATAGTTGTGATTGAATAGTTGCGATTGAAATAGATTGAATGTGAAGTAATACTTCTTCTATACAATGATATGAGAAAATAAAAATATCGTTTTCGCATAAAAATCTTTTGAATAAGCAATTTATTTGAGAAATATATTTAATCAGTCGAAATTAAAATGAATAAATATTTTTTCTTCGCGAATCAGTATCATTAAAACCACGGTTTATAATATATTCCAAACTTAAAAGAGGCTAAAAGGGTGGAAATTTCTTGAAACACGGTAAACGGTTTGATATTGAAATTTGTTTTGAAAAAGGCTCATGTGCAATGCAAATACAATTCAATTTCTCCAGTTTTTTTGTACTTGCCTTATTGAACATAAAATGCAAAAAGTTTTTGACTCTTGAGTTCTAGTAATTCTCTTTTAATACCTTGATATTTTCCGTTTTGTACTATTTTTAGTTTAAAAGAATTTCAATATATATTTCCAATTTTAACCATTAAGCGTACGAATAAAGAGTCTCTTCACTGGATTAGTCTACAAATCGTGATATATATATATATATATATATATAAAATATATTCCACTTTGGTACTCCATAATTTCAAAAAATCTATAGACATTTGGAGAAATTTCTATACGGATAATTCCATAATTCAACAAATACAAGCACTATGATCACACAGGGAGCATACAAACGCTTCAAGAAAACCACCAAAGAATTTAGATTTTTCATTTGGAAATAATGCTTTTAGAATGAGTAGAATTGGAGCAATGTATAGTTTTATAATACCAATTACTAAAAAAATCACATTTATATCTGGCTTGTACGTAATCTACCTACACATAAAATTCCCCAGCAGTTATTCTTAAGTTACAATATCCGTACCTCACTGCTATTGATATATGCATAGACACACACAGATAAACGGATATATTTCTACACGTGTTTAAAATGTGTAAAACGGTAATTATATACAGGAAATATGTATCATTATATGATGTATTTTAGAACATTTCATGCGACATCGCTGATTTTTTAATATCACTATTAGTATCCCATTAATTTTATTTTTACTCATCGATATATATTTTTTTACTTATAAACTGCAGCATTAATTTTTAAATTTCATAAAGATACTTAAGCTTAAATATTGCATTCCTATGTTTCTTTATTTCGATATTTAATGAAAAGTTTTGCTATTTTAACGTGCTGTAAAATGTTATTTCTTAAGAGCCGTCTTGTGAATACTGCTAATTGGACTCTGGAGTTTTAAATTGATATCATGCTGCTTTTTATGTCTTCAAAATTTAATGGGGACGCTTCTAATGTCAATTTTTTAACGAAACAATAGTTAAAATATTCAAGCAGAAAAATTGTTTATAGTTCATTTTTTTTTATTCTTGACTAATATAAAATCCAATAAATAGTATTGGATATAAAGTTGTTTGATAATTTTGTGATTATTTGGGGTATAATGTATCCAATTTAAACTCCAAGGGGATGTAAAAAGAATAATTTTAGTATTATCCAAAATTATTGAATTGCATCTGTGAATAATTCGTGCACTAGTAATACAGTAATTTATTTATACGCATCTTCGTGTGTGCATGCGTGTATGCGTATGTCCGTAAGTCATGAATGTGATAATGTAATAACATTTGCACTTAGAGATATTACATGTTATGCAAAAATACATTATATAACAAACATTTACGTAACAAGCATTTTAACATTTATATAACAAACATTTATGTAACAAACATTTAAACATTTATGTAACAAACATTTATTTAATAAAAATGTGTGAAACTAATGAAACTTGCAATTCGTTCGATTTGAAATCAAACCATTAGCTGATGAAAATGGTATTAAAATTCTATATTTTGACATAATTTTGTCAAATGGCCAAAATTCAGTGGCTTCACAATATAGTTACCAAATAATGCTAACTTGATATAAGAAACTTTTAAGGAATAATTTGAACAATTCTGAATTTATTTACATAACATGTGAAATAAACCTCATAAAAGAACATGTTTTTATTCTTTAATGCAAGTAGATATTTAATTATCATGCATTGATGTTGCAATGCTGTTTGCCACATGTAGAATTAAAGTACATTACAAAGTCAATCACAGAATTGCGATGTATATAAACTATATAATCAAACCACATATAATTTAAGAAAATGTGCCTCAAGTTGATAAGCCTTATTCTCATTCCCATTATAATTGTTCATCTGTTGAATCAACACCTTTTTTTAAAAGTGACAAAAATCTATCTGAATACCATGTAATTGTAAAGATGCTATTTTTCACTACAATTATTAAAACTCAAGTTTCAAAAACATTCAGCCATAAATAACCCCTTTTATGCATAATTATATCAATTTTTATTCTCTGTTGCTATGTTAAGGAAATGTAAAATTTCAAATTAATTTTAGTCTAGATTTTTCGTTAACAAAGCTAAATAAATATTTCGTGAAAATCCATTAATATCAATGACACTATAGTGCACATAAGAAATCTAAAACGCACAGACGATAGACAGACATCACTTTGAAAATAGTGTAAACATATCCAGGAAATTCTAAAACATTTAATGGCATCACAATTAATATCTGTGACATGCACTATATTGCACATAAGAAATCTAAAACATATATACCACAGACGGACGTCACTCTGAAAATAGTCAAAGCGTATCCAGGAAATTCTAAATCATATAATGGCATCAAAATCTCGAAATTGAAAATTTTCATGAAAACAATAATTTCTCTATATTCTATTCAGTTTCTTTCCCATATATTCTGTATATAGGAAAGAAATATTTTTTTATTTGTTTGGGACAAAATATTAAAATTAAAATTTATACATGCATTAAAAATTTCTGCCACACTATACAACAACATAGAGGGATTTTTGTTTAAAAATTTCATTTTTATTTATTTGATGTATGCCACTACAACACCTTATTGTAACATTATAATAAAATAGAATATATTATATGCAAAAAATATGATAATGTTAGATTTCATTTATTTATTGTATATTTATAAAGCTGTATACAATAGAATATCATTCAAAACGTTTATATTTAGTATAATGCAATAAAATATAATAGCCTTGCAAAATTCGGCATATTAAGATATCAATTGAATTACGATATTAAATTAGGATTTTATAGCGGGCCTGCTGACGTTCAGCATAACAGTTCTAAAACTTCCTATATCGAAGTGATGTAAAGAAGCATGATAATTGAATATGACCTTATAAAAAGAACTTATTCACCTCGTCGCCATCTTGTGGCTATGGTTTTATTTATTTCCGCTCGTCCTCAAGGAGTAGATGAGTTATGCGTGCTGTAAGGAATTTTTACGATAAAGCGCATAAAATTCCTTTCCAACAAAGATCATACAATATTTATGTTGGACGTTTATAAATAATTATTTTCAGCCAACGGCAGAGATCCGTTATCGGCTCATCTACCGCCAATAAAACCATAAGTCTGATAATAACATGAGAACTGCCGTCATATAATAGATAAAAACTTACTTCTGGCCTTTCCCTTCCCGACGACCGGCAAAACCCTGAAAGCTAGATACAAGGGGAAAGAATGAATCCTCGAATGATAAATTTCTTGCACATTTGCATCACTCTGAAACAGCAGATATTACTGCACTTATACCCTGAGTAATTGAAACTATGAATGGGGGATAAAAATATAAAAATAGCTCAATATTTGTTAGTGATAAAAAAAAAATTCATATCTTTCACCGGTAAATCGAATAGAAAAATATCGGGTTTGAACACAGCAATAAAAGAAAGTTTTAAATAACATTATTTTGAACATATTTCATTTTTAATATCCATAAAATATTTAATTTCCTTCAGAAAATATCTGCGAATATAAAGCATAACAAAGTACATTGTTAAGCCATCTTTGTTGCAATTTATAGACAGAGAATTACTAAAACTCGTTAAATCATTTCTCTCCAGAAACCAGAAGAAAGTTGATAAAATGTAAATACTCCATACTGTATTCTCCAAACACCGAACTTTACAAATTGCAGTTAAGATAATTATTGCATAATTTATTCTGAAAGATAGTATTTCTTTTTCAAATTAAAATGTGAAGCGAGTAAAGTAATTCTCGTAACTTTCTCAATTCACTTAAGAACCTTCGTCAGTTAGGAATTGATATACTGGGTGTCCAAAGCATTACTTAATTAAAAGTATTTCACTGTTTATGTTAACCATAATTAGTAGAATCATTTTAAAACGATTACGACTTCTGAAGGCATTTAGTAACACAAAATAATGCAAATAATTCTTTAACTGGTGTGTTCTATTATTTATAGAATTCCAGTGGTTGTGAGTATTTTTATCTACTTTTTCAGTTAATCATCATATCTGTGTGTAACTCAGCGAAAAATAAAAATTTTAAATAAAACGATTTATAATTTTTTTTTTCATTTATAAATATTTATAATTTTTCAGAAAATTAGAAAATATCAGTGAATTTAATGTCTAACTGCGCATTTTGCTAAGTCATCTCTGCTACAGAGAGCATTTCCAAATATCGTTATATCATTTATGTCCAGAAATATGAATAAAATTGCCAGATTGTAAATAACCGATATTGCACTCCGATAATTATCTACCAAACTCTGCATATTGTAGAGATAATTAGTAAGATAATTATCCCACTAAGTTATTCTGGGAGATGGTATTACGCTTGTAAATTAAAATGTCAACCGAGTAGAGTAATTTTAGTAACCAACTCAATTCGATTAAGACCTTACATCAGTTAGAAAATGATCTACTAAGTGTTCAAAGATTACTTAATTAAAAGACTTTTTGTGTTCATTTATAACGGAAGTAGTAGAATCATTTTAAAGGGATTAAAATTTCTGAAGACATTTAGTAAGTATAATGTAAATAATTATTTAAATAGTGTCCGCTAATATTAACGGAAGTTCTCGTCTGTATTTTTATCTACTTTTTCAGTTAATCATGAAATCTCTCAGAAACAAATATTATTGAAATAATCTGAAAAACAGATAAAAGAATCAGCTACAAATGTAAGTTTTATATAATGCGATTTAGAACATTTTTCGTTTTAAATACCCATTAAAATATTTACACTTTTTCAGGAAATGTTATTTCTTTCCAGAAAACAGAATATGGTTGTTAGAGTGTAAATATTCGATACAGCACTCTCAAGACAATAAACTCTGAAAAATTGCAGTTAAGATAATTGCCCCACTAAATTATTCTGAAATATGGAATTACGTGTGTAACTTAAAATGTCAAATATGTAAAGTAATTTTCGTAACCAACGCAATTCACTAAAGAACTTACGTCAGTTAGAAATTGATGTACTAAGTGTTCCAACATTACCTAATTAATAGCCTTTGACTGTTTATTCAAACAGTAAGTTGTTGTTGTTTTTGAGACCCATCCTACTAGAAAGGTGTAAGGTAACAGTTAAACCTTAAGTTGTGGAATAATTTTAAAGAGATTACAATTACTGAAGAAATTTAGTAAACAAAATATTGTGAATAAGTACCTGATTAGTATGTTCCATTATTTATAGAATTGTAGATTTTATACTCAATGTTTATTTCTTTGCCACTAATCACTACGTAAGGTATTTAAAATATCAGCTTAAACTATTTTATAAAGACTGGCAACACAATTAGCTAAATGAAGTCGTTACATATTTGGAACATGATCTGTGTTGTCAAATGGACTACTATGTTACATAATATAATAAATGTACAAAGTTTTATAGATTATATTATTACAAAAAGGAAAATTGATGTAATGTATATAATATATAATGTAAAATAATAAACGAATACATGACAATATGTTGATATTTTTACATGCATGTTTAAGTATAAAGTACACAGCTTTACCGTATGATATATTGATCCTTCTCTCTAAATTATTTTACAATGTTAGTAAAATCCACATAAATAAAAATAGCCTGCACCCAGTTAATTTTAAAAGTGATACATAAATCAAAGAAATTTTATTTTTGGAATTATATGTTTATTATAATTTGTGTAAATATTACTCGATACAGAACGAATCCGTCCGTTTGTTTGTTGATAGAATATCAAAAAATCTAAGCAAATCACAGCTATGGAATTTGGCACAGTGAAATATTACTCCGATGGAATTTAAAAGTGCTTTTATTTATTTGAATCAGTTTTTTAGTTATTTTATGTGAAACGCAATATTGAGAATTTTTCAGACAAATACGTTTCTTAGCAATCGAAAATGTTATCATAGTTTTCTTCTTGATACAGGAAAATATAAAGACCGGAACACGATATTTTCAGCAAATTTTATATCGAATCCGTGGGACAATTCCTTCATATTTTAAAGGAATGAAATTTTATCGAGATATGAGTAATTTATGAAATTTTATATTTTTATTGATGCGTAAAAATGGAGATTTGCGCAATTACAATTTTTGGAGTGAATACAGAGTGATATCCTCGAATTCAAATATTTTTTTAATTATTCATTTATGAATTTTCTATGAATTTTTAAGTGAAACTTCGCATAAATTTCCAAATCCCGCATGGTAGGTTCGCGAACCACTTTTTTTCCCTTGTTCGGCGTTTTTATGTGATATGTAAGGACGGTCAAACATTGTATTACTTTTGATTAGGTCGGTGTCGCCGTCAGTTTAAAAGTTTATCTATAATAATAATAACTAATATGTATAATAATAATAAAATTAATCTGAATAATAATTCAAATCAGCGTGGCAGAGAGGTAGACATGTCTTTAGATTCATTCGAAGGTATGCTAAATACAATCGAACAGCTGTAAATGCTATGAAGTGCAACACCTGATAGGTATAATAGATATAAAATTATCTGACATGAAACAATTTAAGAATCAAGTGTGCTCCATCTATGCATGAGAAAATAATCCTTTAGTAAACTGTATGCATACAAGTTCACCAATTTAACATTTCCAGATTTTGCATGTGATCATTGTACAACTGATTGTCACAAATCACAAAAGTATCAGTTTGTCTGGGCTGCAACTAAAATACTAAAATTTATACTGCATGAAAAGTAAATGATTGATTTGTAACTAAAAGAAAAAGTTCGCAAGATGTGAAATAGATGGCGATGTTTTTCAATTCAATTTTCGCATCCCGCCATCTATTGCGAGTTTTCTGACCTGTTTCTCTAAAAAGCAAATCCATCAAAGAGAAATAGTTTGAGAAATGTGAAATAAATGGTTTTGTCTATACATTGACTTTCCCACGCTTGCCATCTGTTGCGCATTTCCTAAACAATTTCTTTTAGTAAGAAATCAATTATTTATCTATGATACATGTACATCTTTAAGTAGGATCATTTTTTTTTAAGTGGAATACATTTTTTAAGTGTAATGAATTATTTAAGAAGGCCAATTTAAGTAGAACGAATTATTTAAGTAGGAGAAAAAGTGTGTGTGTGTATGTGTGTCTATGTAGACAATACCTCATAAACAATTAGAGCGATTCAAACGAAATTTGCTCCAGAAATTGCAATCAGTGAACACTACAAGCCTATTCATTTTAAACGCAATCTAGTGTTCGGAGCAGCTCCGAAGTTTCGAAAGAAGTTTTTAAAAGATCATTAAAAAATCCAAAGATTCATTAATGTTATGTAAATAATCATTGCTTTTATAATTTGTCATTAAAAAACGATTGACATAAATTTTAGAACACTAGCGCAAACTTTTCTTGCAATGATGCACATTTCTTAATTAAATGTATCAAAAAATCACATGAAATTAGAAAAATTATTAACTATCATGAAATATGTTCACTTTTCATGTAAATCTATTTTTTAAAGCATACATAAATTTTTCTGAAATCTAGATGTTAAGATAGAGGTAACATATATATCCCTTAATTAACTTGGTATATCTAATTAACTTGGTATATAAGAATTATATCTTAATGCATGTGATCAAATTTAAATACTCATAATTTAATTACATTTTTATTGCCGTTTATTAACACTTAATTTTTTTTTAAATATCAGTACCAAATCACAAGTGTGGATTTTGCTAGAGTGTACGAGACACAAAATGTCAACATGGTGAACATTACGTCAATTAGCATTTCATGCATATGTATTTAGTTATTTATATTAAACAATCTTAATTGTTCCATGTACAATAACATTATAACTAATTATTGGAAGGCTATATAGATCGAAGAAGATAATCCTCAACTGTGCTGCCAATATTTAATAAGCATGTAATAACTTAAATAACTTTAAAAGTCAATAAAACCACTTTCGCGAATTAGCAACAGTGAATTGCTTTTAATGCACTTGAATTGAATAAAATCATCTTGAATTGAAGAAAATCAACCAAATTAAGCATCTTTAAGAGAAATATTTTTTTCACAAGAATATACATTTCTATGTATTTTATTGCTATGTCTTTTACACACACACACAAATATTGTTAAATAATGATCCAAAATAAAGTCTGAATTTGGCACACATCATCTCCCATCAAACGATAAGTGATCAGATATGGTAACAGTAATAATTACGCTAATTGCGGAAGTTTCTTGTTTACTAGAATTATATCTACTTTTTTGCTCGGATGCATAACTAGTTCATCTAAAGTTTAAATGCAATCAAATAATTAGATAGTACGGTGATAAAATTAACTGGACTAGTTTTATCCTGAAGTCATGATATAAATTTCTTGTTCTAAGAAAATGAAATTTGTTTTTTAATTTTTCACTTGTACATTTGTATTAATGTCAGAAATTAAATACACGTTATATGTTACCTAAGCTAATAATATATTATTACTTATTCATAATCGTTAGATGCAGTTATGCTATTAGATTTAGCATTAGGCCCACTGACCTCAGTTAGACGGCTACAGGCGATACTTTATTTTATTCGTTCTTCATTTGAATTGAAATACCTATACCGTACGATTACAGATCGGATGGAAAACTGTACGCGACATTTTTATTCTAATGCTTCTTGATACATATTCGTTGAAATTCGCCATAAATTCAAACAATCGGTCTGGAATAACGGAGTAATTACGACGTGAGGATCAAATGTGGCTGTCACTTGTTTGACCACCCACAAAGTTCAAAGCTATATCCATGTCTACGCAGAGTTTGGGCACGATAAATATATAGTTCCAAGTTGATCCAAGAGGGGACTGGTTAATTGAAGGAAAGTACTAGCTCTACGGTCGTTACATCGTTTAGATTCAGTTTAAATTGACTGGAAATTGACTTGATCAGCCAATAATATACAAACACCTTTGTATAGGTCGGGCGGTCTGGCTACAACTAAAGTAACTGAAGATCATAAATCCTTCAGTCAGAGGAAAATTCCAATTTTTGAATACCACAATTATTAGTCTTTCAATGCATCTAACTCGTAATACTGAAAACATCGGCTGTATTGAAAAAAAAAATAATTTTTGAACCAGCAGGGATGAGGATAGCCGATTTTTAGCAAGCGTAACAAAACAATCTATGCATCAGCAGGATTTACATCGATAGAGTTTATATACTCATTATTTTGTTTAATGAAACTAATATCTCAATAATATTTTACCTAGCTCAGACGATCTAATTTATACAAGAATTATACAAGAATACTAAACTCTGACTTCAAGTAACATTTTAGCGTGTGCGAAAACTACTTAATATTTTGTTAAAGTGCTACCTAAAAATGATATTCTTATTTTCAGTTATGTTCCAACATCATCGACAAAGTGAGCTTCAAAAATAAGGTGGGTAAAATGTTCTAAGTATCAGAGCAGATATATTTTAAACCAAATATACAATTTATTTTCGAAAATGCTCCGTGTATAAAATAAATTAAATTTCCCAAATTACATTCTTGTGTAAAAATAATATAAGTAATCCATTTCATCATTAATACTGTAGAATATTTTTTTACATAAAAACTCTTTATGCTAAAGGCGACTTTGAGAAGGAGTTGAGAATGAAAAGAAACTGATTTTCATTTAAGGGAGGAAATTGTCTTGCTAAACTGGTCAGATACGTTAAAAAGGAATTTTTCAATTTATTATATTCAAGTATGAACATAAAGCCTTATTACTTATATAATAGTCTTTAAAACCAATATCTGTAAAATATTTAAATAATCAAAATGGTTTAAAATAAAGTTTGTCTGCAAGTACTAAAATTTGTTAGTTCATGACTGACCATCTTACATTATAAAAGAAGATATATGTCACTGTGCGAGTGTATATGAGCGTGCATGGACAGCCTTTCTTTCAGGAATACCTTGGGGGAGGCGGGGGGGGGGGGAAAGCACCCAGGAGACATTTTATGTAAAACTAATTTTGTATTTATATGACACACTATTTAGAAATATTTATATAGGGAAAATAGAAAAATTCCCTCTCCCCCCTAAAATTTCGATCGCCCAACGGCCAAAAGTTTCTGTACGAAACCTGTGCGTGGAGCGACAAATGTAAGCTTCAGATAGCCTCAAAATTTAGTACAGGAATAACTAAACTCCAACTATATGATACTCTAGAGTTTAGACGATATGACTCTAATACATTTTTAATTCGAATTTGTTTTATGTTTATTTTATATTACAATTATATTTTGAACGATTTTCACACAAATCGATTCATTTGCTATTGAAAACATTATCTCCGAGTTTTCATTTTAACATCATATGAAAGATCGAAAAACTTTCTTAATTAAAAAAGTTTAAACCTAATCCAAATCATTCATATTTATTTATTTTTAAATGCATTCACGTATATGTTCTAGGCTATCCGGTTCATTCATAGGCATATCCCAAAAAGGAAATTTAGTACAATTCTATACTTATTTGCGCAATTATGTAATTTCTAGGCAAATATATGGATGTATATATTTATATTCTAATAAAAACTGTTTAATTTCTCTAATTTTTACTTTCTGTGAATACTTAAATAAAAGCATAGGAAATGAGATTTTCCATTTCGCTGGGGAAAGGTTTCATTCTCCTGTCCACCGGTTGCTATTCACTGAGTGTAGCAAGTGATACAACAGCCTGTATCCTGTGAGATGTAGTGATGTATTTATCAAAGCGTTATTTATTGCGTTCTCAAGAATGCGCTATATTTTCCGCTGTAATTTTTATCAGGGTTTTGCATCTTGAATTCTGGGTAACGTCGGGAATATTTCTTATTCATCATATAAAGTAAAATCAATTCATTTTCTGCTTATACTTATTAAGTACCAGATCGAATCATGCAGCTTATCCCACGTAAGAATGCGTACCTGTCATGTAAATAATACAGATACACCTTCATCACTCAGTTTCTAATTCGCCAATTTTAAACAATTATCCTTCTTACACTCCATTTTCTCCAAATGCAAACGTGCTAATTTTGCAACATGGACATGAAACATCCAATGTAATATATTTCGATAAGCATTAAATAAGCACACTGGATACATTTAATGACAGTAAATATTTAATATGCTTTAAGAAGACTATTCTAAATAAAATTAGAAAATACTTGAAATTTCATGGCATTAGCAGTTTCTTTGCAGAGGGAAGTAAAACAAATGACACATTTAAAAATAGAAATCATATCTAAACTTAAAGCAATTAAATTTTCGGTTTTAAGACTCACTATTCGTATGCAAACATCCCCAGGTTCAGGCATATCTTTGAGATAAAAGTTCATAACAACTTGCTCAATAAATTTGTAAATTTTGATAAATGCTCACAATTGTTATTTCGGTAATTTTAAGTTTTAAATGGGAACATTTAGGGCCGAATTGCGATTTCAAACGTATAATTTTTACGTTAACTGGAATTAAAATAAATATATTTCAGAAATTCAATATCCCAAGAATTGAAATACACTTGTACTGAAATTTATGCCTGTGTGAAGCCTTTATTTTCCGTTGCAGGAGACACAGAAATACAGACAGACGTACTTTATTTTATCAGGTGAAATAAATAAAATATATTTTTTTTAGTTTTGCACAGTATTGATGAAAGTGCTACTTTCTCATATGGATAACTGTGAAATGTCTTTCAAACTTTATAGAAAGCTCTTTCTAAAATTAACTGAAGTATGGCTCATTTTGACAATATTTCGATAATTACAATACTTGACAAATTACCCCTCCGGAGGGGTACTTCTCCCACCCATGGGTGTACTAATGACGTCACTAACACAAACATTGCATCTCAGCTATTTTTCACAACAATGATTGAAACTAGTACGCTCACGATTATTGAACCATAAATAAATAATTTTATGCATGAATATGTCACATTTTGTCCTATGCTGCAATATTAAAAAAATATATAGTCACAATAAAATTTCTTAGTTTTCACTCAAATATAAAAATATTCCACTTAGTTCTAGACTTTTTGTTATCAAAGCCGGATATAAAGTTTCGTAAATATCTATCAATATCTGTGTCTGCTATCGTATACAGAAAATACTGACCACAGACATTAGACATCACTCCAGAAATAGGCAAAACGAGTTCAGGATGTCTTAAAACATAAACTGGCATTAAAATCTTGAAATCGAAAATTTTCGTAGGATCAATACTTTCTCAATACTACGTATGAAAAAATAATTAATTTCACTGTACATAATATTAGCAAACCATATAAATATTAACAAAACATGTAAATATTAACAAAACATATATTGTATAGGGATTCCGAAACATGCAGCGTCTCAATACTACGTATGAGAAAGTAAAATTGAATATTATAATGGGAGAAAAAATACATATTTTTAGACAAAAAAATACAATTTTGGAATTCGATTTCTTTTTTAAATTTTTGACTATTTTTGTATTTATAATTAACTAAACATATGTATGGCATCATTGTATTGTATTGAGTATTGGGTTAAAAATATCTCGAGTTAGTAAGAATTTACTTGGTTTTATATATACCAGCAGTATACCCGTTCTTCGTACGGAAAATATAATATAAAGAAATATAATATAACGTTTCATGAATATATACCAATATTTGTGGCTGTTGTCTTATATATATAAAAAAAAATGATCACAGACATTAGACAGACATCACTCCAAAAATAATCCAAACGAGTTGAGATGGTCTTAAAACATATATTGGCACCAAAATCTCGAAATTGAAAATTTTCGTGAAATCCATACTTTTTCAATACTACGTATGAAGAAGCAATAAATTTCACTGTACATAATATTAACAACACATATAAATATTAATAAAGCATATATTGTATAGGGATTCCGAAACATGCAGCGTCTCAATACTACGTATGAGAAAGTAAAATTGAATATTATAATGGGAGAAAAAATACATATTTTTAGACAAAAAAATACAATTTTGGAATTCGATTTCTTTTTTAAATTTTTGACTATTTTTGTATTTATAATTAACTAAACATATGTATGACATCATTGTATTGAATTGAGTATTGGGTTAAAAATATCTCGAGTTAGTAAGAATTTACTTGGTTTTATATATACTAGCAGTATACCCGTTCTTCGTACGGAAAATATAATATAAAGAAATATAATATAACGTTTCATGAATATATACCAATATTTGTGGCTGTTGTCTTATATATATAAAAAAATGATCACAGACATTAGACAGACATCACTCCAAAAATAATCTAAACGAGTTGAGATGGTCTTAAAACATATATTGGCACCAAAATCTCGAAATTGAAAATTTTCGTGAAATCAATACTTTTTCAATACTATGTATGAAGAAGCAATAAATTTCACTGTACATAATATTAACAACACATATAAATATTAATAAAGCATATATTGTATAGGGATTCCGAAACATGCAGCGTCTTAATACTACGTATGAGAAAGTAAAATTGAATATTATAATGGGAGAAAAAATACTTATTTTTAGACAAAAAAATACAATTTTGGAATTCGATTTCTTTTTTAAATGATGATTGCAAAAGTAGTTTAGTATGCTTCACAATTTCTTTCTCACTAATAAAACTATGCATCAGTCTCTGAATTAAGTAGGATGGTGAATTTCGGAATATATTTGCAGCCTGTTAAATAAAGCTTGATCTGATTCCAGATCACTAACTATGACGCTAATTGAGAAACTTTTTATGTCCCTCTGCAATTGGCATTAACTTTTTCTGCCGGATGTAAAACAATTTCAAGTAATGATACCACGCATTCATGTGATTAGACTGAGCCAGAGCAAAGGAAAAAATAACATTATATTCCGAAAAACACAGAATTAACTTATTCGCTGTTAGTTTGGATGGAATGTGGCTGTAAAGATTATGCATTTTTTATACATCCAACTATGCAGATTGGCTACTAATCAAAAGGATAAGAAGTGCGAAAAGTAAGTAATATGCTAAGATCCAAATAATTATTTACTATCGAAGTGACATACGTGTACTAAAATATTATATGTGTATACAAATCTGTTTAAAGTCAGTTGTTGCCCCAAAGCAAGGAAACGTGGATCCAATACTTATATTATCATCCATGGACCAGTCTTGCGATCGGTCTTCAGTCTCTTACTTCCAGTCTCTTCAGAACAGAAAATTAGAAATAAACTTGCTATGTGCCATAATTTTACAAGCATCCAAGGTGAAACAATTAGCCAAACTGTGGAGCTGGTTTTAGATTTCCAAAGAGATTGAGAAATTTAAAGTAATATTTGTGATCAAAAGGTATGGATTGAAAAAATTCAACAGTCAAGTTGTTAATCTAATCAACAATTCGTTTCTAGACAATTTTAGAAAACTGTAGTCGAAAGGGTCGTTTGACCGACTTTGTCGGTCTCGAATCTGCAAAATACATACTTCCTGCTAGCAGTTGTTGAAGTTAGCATGTATTACATGCTCAGAGCTTAAAAAAGCACGAAATCTGTCCATGGTTGTTAATAATAGCAATATGAGTCTCGGTTATTGTAAAAAAAATTGTTTTTCTATTTCAAAATTCCAAAACTGATTAGTACATGGAAAGGTCCATATTGCATTATTCCCCTCTAGAATTTTGGGAACAAAGACGATATAATATCCATTCTGATTTCTTTCAGAGTGATTGTACTATTAACCATGTCTCTAAATGAAGTAAGATGTAATTTTCCATAAAATCAAAGCTATCAAATTGAGGTCACTAATGATGAATATAATCAGATAACTTTTTATTACTAAATAAAATTAGCAATCACTTTTATAGATGCATAACTACTTCATATAATTATTATCAAATGAAATTATGTAATTAGTGTGTACAGCACCATACTCTAAATGCTTTATTTCTACGAAAAATACATAATAAAACCATCCGCTATTTTGAGAATAAAAATCATAATGATATAGACTATTTTTGCATTTATAATTAACTAAACATATGTATGGCATCATTGTATTGTATTGAGTATTGGGTTAAAAATATCTCGAGTTAGTAAGAATTTACTTGGTTTTATATATACTAGCAGTATACCCGTTCTTCGTACGGAAAATATAATATAAAGAAATTAAATATAACGTTTCATGAATATATACCAATATTTGTGGCTGTTGTCTTATATATATAAAAAAAAATGATCACAGACATTAGACAGACATCACTCCAAAAATAATCCAAACGAGTTGAGATGGTCTTAAAACATATATTGGCATCAAAATCTCGAAATTGAAAATTTTCGTGAAATCAATTCTTTTTCAATACTACGTATGAAGAAGCAATAAATTTCACTGTACATAATATTAACAACACATATAAATATTAATAAAGCATATATTGTATAGGGATTCCGAAACATGCAGCGTTTCAATACTACGTATGAGAAAGTAAAATTGAATATTATAATGGGAGAAAAAATACATATTTTTAGACAAAAAAATACAATTTTGGAATTCGATTTCTTTTTTAAATGATGATTGCAAAAGTAGTTTAGTATGCTTCACAATTTCTTTCTCACTAATAAAACTATGCATCAGTCTCTAAATTAAGTAGGATGGTGAATTTCGGAATATATTTGCAGCCTGTTAAATAAAGCTTGATCTGATTCGAGATCACTAACTATGACGCTAATTGAGAAACTTTTTATGTCCCTCTGCAATTGGCATTAACTTTTTCTGCCGGATGTAAAACAATTTCAAGTAATGATACCACTCATTCATGTGATTAGACTGAGCCAGAGCAAAGAAAAAAATAACATTATATTCCGAAAAACACAGAATTAACTTATTCGCTGTTAGTTTGGATGGAATGTGGCTGTAAAGATTATGCATTTTTTATACATCCAACTATGCAGATTGGCTACTACATGCTCAGAGCTTAAAAAAGCACGAAATCTGTCCATGGTTGTTAATAATAGCAATATGAGCCTCAGTTTCTGTAAAAAAATTTGTTTTTCTTTTTCAAAATTCCAAAACTGATTAGTACATGAAAAGTTCCATATTGCATTATTCCCCTCTAGAATTTTGGGAACAAAGACGATATAATATCCATTCTGATTTCTTTCAGAGTGATTGTACTATTAACCATGTCTCTAAATGAAGTAAGATATAATCTTCCATAAAATCAAAGCTATCAAATTGAGGTCACTAATGATGAATATAATCAGATAAATTTTTATTACTAAAAAAAATTAGCAATCACTTTTATAGATGCATAACTACTTCATCTAATTATTATCAAATGAAATTATGTAATTAGTGTGTACAGCACCATACTCTAAATGCTTTATTTCTACGAAAAATACATAATAAAACCATCCGCTATTTTGATAATAAAAATCATAATGATATAGACTATTTTGTATTTATAATTAACTAAACATATGTATGGCATCAATGTATATATATATATATTGTATTGAGTATTGGGTTAAAAATATCTCGAGTTAGTAAGAATTTACTTGGTTTTATATATTACTAGCTGTATACCCGTTCTTCGTACGGAAAATATAATATAAAGAAATTAACATTCACAATTATGTGTAAATTTTTACAGTATTCTAAATGATTTCGTTATTGAAATATTCAAATAACAAATTTAATTTAATTCTTATGAAAATGTATAAGAATCTTTGGATTCGATATACAGATTAAGGACCAATACCCGTGATATCCGTTGAGGTTTTTGCAAACTAGTAGTGGGGCGGCAAGTGTAACTTATCAACCACTCAGCGAGACCGTGGCCAGGTGAGCGGGGACGGTGAAATCATCCACCATACGAGGTCCGAAGATGGTCCCGCCAAGTCTCGACCCCAGTCGCCGACGGCTCTGTAGACAGGTCATAAAGAAACAGTTCCTTCCCGCCACCAGGAAGAGTCTGTTCACGATTACCGAGACCCGCCCGTGTCGATCCACAGATTACTATACCACTTTGGTGAGGTGGTTCTGAGGCTGTAGAAGCCAAAGCCCTCTCAGATATACTGCCTCACCCAGAATGAGGATGGGCTCGATACAAAAAAGTTATCGTCACAGGCAGATCTGAAAATAAAGCGCACTGGTCCAGTTTGTAAACACATTTAGTAAAAATATATTTTTTAATTCTCCCAAAATGACAGAGATTATCTAGAAAGTCGTACTTAATTATGCAAAATGTTGAATTTTCATCGATTCGTTGTCATTTTAATGAATTTAGCTTCATTTTATCAATTTAGCGACATCTTCATAAACAGCCAAATTTATGGCAAAGTGGGACTGTAGAGCTGATAGTCCCACATACAGACAAACTGACGAAACATCACCACAATACTATCCCTTAACAAAACACAATTAATTTCCATTATTTAGCGCAATATTATCAATTTGAAGATGTTTTTGGATTTACAAATTGTTTTATCAATTTGGTGACATTTTGAAAATTCGATAAATGTGTTACTATGTAGGGCGGTTGGACTGATAGGGAAATGCTTCCGAAACATAGTTTCAGTATTTATTTCTAACAAAACAAAATTAATTTCATTGATTTAGCGCCTTTTCTATCAATTTAGCGACATTTCCGTCAATTTGGTGACATTTAAGAAAATTTGTCAAGTTAGCGATTTCCCGCAAAAATCGTAGATCTGAATTTGCAGATCTGAAGAACGAAACATCCTGATCCCGTTTGTATATCCTAAATGAAAGCACTAAAATTGCATTAGAAGATATACCCGTTCTACTCTTATACTGTTTCAAAAATCGGATAAAAACTCATTTATCCGATTTTTATAATATTGAATACCGATATTTATTAGTTTGAAAACTCTTTGTCAAAATAAATGAAAGTGATGTATGCACTCCGCAATTATTATAATTAAAAGAATAAATCAAACCGTTCATTTAAAAGATATATTTTTATATCCGTTTATTTATTATTCAAAGTGAAAAATGGGAGATAGTAGAAAAATGGGAGATAGTAGTTCCTGGGAGATAGTAGAACTCCCAGGAAAGAGTTTCGTTTTCGATTAATATCTTGATAACCCCTGGTCTTAAAATTTAATTCATTTTTCGAGTTTCTAAGTTGGACTATTTCAAGATTACCCACCGAATTTCATCAAATTCGGTTCTGCAGATCTCCCGTGATGATGAGACAAACATACACACAGACAGACAGACATATATACTGATTTTCAATTGTATTTATAAAGATTATTATATATATTTTTGATCCAATCGTTTCCTAATAAAATAGTATTTGCATAACATAAATCTTTGCAACAGCAGAAGCAAATAATATATGGTATGGCAGTAGTGTTACCATTTATAGTGGTAGTAATGTCATATATCTAGTGAGTCCCAAATCAACAGTGATTTACATGCAGTCCCAATAAATGGAAATATAAATGTGCGTCAAATAATTTCGTATTTTTTTTATTTTCGATAAAATTCCAAAAACAAAATCGCATCTGTCTATTAATATCATTCTACAGAAATTAGCCCTTTATATTCACGAGAAAATATACATCATGAAATATTTATGCAATGACAATTAAAATTTTTGTTAAACAATAAATTCACCAAATTTATTTTACGAAACTTTCGACATATTGTAGGCCTTTCTTTGCGAAATGTACCGCAAAAATCGTCAAGATAATAAAATAAATTGCAACAAATGTATTAATAAAATGCATGCTTTATACGTAATTTTTGATGACGAAAATAATAAGATCAACTTACAGTACTCCAAGATTGACGATTTTGGGGATATTTAAGTTTTTTTTAAACTGAGGAACGCTTTTCATTACAGTTAGAAAAGTATTTAATGACATGTCTTAAAATCCAGTAGTCGATTCGGAAAATGATTTTATATTACTCTTACGATATCCCCTAAAACGGCTTGTATTATAAATCAACGTAAGCTAAGTAAACCGACTAAAATCTTTAATCACAAATAGAATAATAATGTAGAATCCGTGATTACTTAAGGAGTTTATGTTTTCCTTATCCTTTGCACAGAGTGATTTTTACTTAATAGCGTTTCATCTTTACAAACGGAATATTTATTTTGAAATTACTTTAAATTGTTTCAATTGATACCGTCTCCGTTTAATCTATATAAATAAAATTGAAAATCTGTCTGTCTGTCTGTCTGTTTGTCCCATTATCACGGGAGAACGGTTGAACCGAATTTGATGAAATTTGGTGGGTAGCCTAGAAATAGCCCCACTTAAAATTTAGTTCATGTTTGGAGTTTCTACAACCAGTGGTTCTCGAGATATTAGTAAAAAACGAAATTTTCGTTTGTCTCATCATCACAGAAAAACAGCAGAACCGAATTTAATGAAATTTTGTTGATAGCCTTAAAATATCCCCCCATAAATTTTGTCCAAGTTTCGAGTTTCTAAGACCAGGGGTTATCGAGATATTAATGAAAAACGGAACTTTTTCCTATGAGTTATACTCTCCAACTCCGTGGTTTATTCAAACGAAAAGGATCAAAATCGTTTGTTTAAAACGTCGAAAGGAAATAAAACTTTATTTCCGAGTTTGGTGCAGGATTTTTGCATTAAATAGTCACTATCGGAAAACACGAATTGTTTGAAACATAAATTTAAATGGAAAAATCTACCTCCATGGTTATCTTTCACAAGCTATTACTCAACGATGAAAAGTCTACAGAAATCAAAATGGCTATTTAATTTCGCATTTTATGAGGAAGATTCTATCTTATATCATGTTGCTCGGCAACGGAATGAAAATAAATGTGTTGTTAATATTTATTATTATTTTTTCTATTTGAATAATAAATAAATGGATGAAAAAATATATTTTTTAAATGAAAGGTTTGGTTGTTCTTTTAATTATATAAATTGCGGACTGCGTACATCACTTTCATTTATTTTAGCAAAGAGGTTTCCAGCTCATATATTGTGTTTAGCTAATAAACTCATATATTGTGTTTAGCTAATAAACTCATATATTGTGTTTACCCAATAAATTCATTTAGCCGATTGTTGAAGCAGAAAAAGAGTAGAACGGCTGTATCTTATAATACAATTTTAGTGTTTTCATTTAGTATATACAAACGGGAT
Source organism: Amaurobius ferox (assembly GCA_951213105.1). Taxonomy (NCBI): domain Eukaryota; kingdom Metazoa; phylum Arthropoda; class Arachnida; order Araneae; family Amaurobiidae; genus Amaurobius; species Amaurobius ferox. The sequence continues at coordinate 140,616,232 of OX578134.1, forward strand.
TAGGATATTTTATTCTTCAGATCTGCAAATTTAGAGCTTCGAGTTTAGCGGAATATCTCTAAATAACTTGGTAACTTTTCTTAAACTTTACCAAATTAGCGGAAATGTTTCCAAATTTATAAAAATGACGCAAATCAATGATTTGTTTTTTTAGAATAGAGTATTGAAATGGTGTTTCGGTAGCATTTGTCGGTCAGTTCATCCATCCTACTTAGTAACACATTTAACGATTTTTTTTAATATCACCAAATTGATAAAAATATTTGTAAATCCATAAAAATATCATGGAATTGATAAAATTGCGCTTAGTAAATGAAATTAATTATGTTTTGTTAGGGGATAGTATTGTGATGATGTTCCGTCAATTTGTCGCAAAATGGGATTATCAGTTCCACAGTCCCACTTGGCGATAAATTTGGCGATTTCTTAAGTTATCGCTAAATTGACAAAAGTGTCGCCAAACCTTCCATGGAGATAGCATTATTCAGACTATATGATTTCCATCAATTTATTTTAAGCAACTGATATCATGTCGCTTAGCAACGGATCCAATGCGTTATGTGCTATACGATTTTTATTAAATCTTTACCGATTTGAATAATAAAGATATGTATATAAGATAAATTTCATTGACATTGCATTTTTGATAGGATAATATCAATTACGGTCTTCAGGTTTAAACATTATTATCATTGATATTTTCAGGGACTGTGGATTCAGGGATTATTGATATTGTCAAGTTATTATGCCATTGTTTATTTATGACGAAAATTGATGAAACTCATATATAGTACGTTGTACGAGTAATCTACAAATGCACGGATATATCTTCTAATCTACGAAAATATAAGTAGTACAGGTATATTGGCATATATTTTGATATATATTGGCATATATTGGAATCAATTACGGCCTTCTGGTATAAAGATTACGGGGATTAGTGATATTTTCAATTTATTACGTCATCTCTTTTATTTTGGCAAATATTTTTGAGACTCATATTGTAATATGGGTAATCTTCTACCAACACACAGGCATATTTTCTAATCTGCGACAATATAAGTAGTCCGAGGTTACATATATTGATTCAATTCCTTTTTTTTGTAAATTTGCTTACAAAAGGGGCCAGGATGTTTTATTCTTCAGATCTGCCCGTGAATATAATTTTGCATAGTGAGAACAGATATTCTTAAACTTCTCTTTAGGAGCAATAAATTTAATATTTTAACGGGATTTGCACATGATTGCGAATTATAAGTTTCTTTATATTATATATTCCGTACGAAGAACGGGTATGCTGCTAGTTGAAATATAAAAGTTATAATAGAACAACTGCAAAATATCATAGTAGTTGTTATTTTTTAATCAAATATTTGATTAATTCAAACCAGTTCAAAATTTGAATTCTATCCAGTTTCGAATTTGAAATCTTTATTTTTTCCATCGCATCTCTTCGCAAAGAAAGATAAAAGCGAAAGTGAGTTGAAATATTTTAAAGAAACGCTTACGCTTGCAGTGATTTTACTCAGCACATTCCGGAAAGTAAATAAAAGTGTTGAAAAGGGAGTAATATCGTTCTGAAATGATTTTCAGATGGGCTCAATATTTCTTATTATGGCCATAGGTGTTTTTTAGAGAGAGGGAAAAGTTTTCAGTATTAAAAAGCTCTAAAGTTTCGAAATTAGTAATGATATTTTTGTGAAAGTCCTTTAGGATATTTATGAAATGCACCAATATTTGAACATTAAAAATATGGGATGTATGTCATTTTCATACTAGTTCCACCTAATTGTTTTATGGCATTGTTTTATTTAATTACGTATCTTAATAATGTATAAAGTCATTTCCTATAAGCTAATATGTGTCATTTTCATACTAGTTCCACCTAATTGTTTTTATGGAATTGTTTTATTTAATTACGTATCTTAATAATGTATAAAGTCATTTCCCATAAGCCAATATGTGATGATTCAAGCTAAATGCGTGATTAGATTTTTAATGCAATTTATAGGAATTCAAATATCATGTACAGGGAATTTAAAACATTTCGATTTTATATCGTTAATGAAAATTCTTGATTTTGTATTCCTGTTATATTAAATTTGAATTGGTGTTTCAGACATAACAAAATGCTCATTAAAATGCTTACAATTAATTTTAATATTTAACCTTGATGCTTTTACGACTCACATTAATTTATTCTTTTGATGTTCATGATAATATATATATATATATATATATATATATATAATGCCGTAAGCATCATTATTAGTAACTATTAATCAACAATTTTTCATTTTTTTATAACACGTGTGATTCCATTAAATAATTATTGGTTTCCATCAAATGCATAGTATATATAAAATAAATATTTTGTTATGAATTAAAAATATTTACTTATAATTTTATTGAAACAAATGAACGTATTTACAATTGCTCCAATTATTAATTGTCAGATGGGGATTGATTTTCAGATTTTTTGATCAAAATACATTTCGCTTCTTATATTTAATATAGAATTGAAAAAGTAAAAAATTACTGAAGATAAAAATTATTCTCTTTATAATGTGATGTCTCAGAAGGATTGCGAAATGAAATGTAAGACGTGAAAAAAATCATAAAAATCATTACGATGTTTGTTTTTTTCTTACTAAAGCGTAAAAAATCTTAAAAATAAATGTTATTTCTTTTAACAAGCAATTTGACATTATATAAGAAAATGAGTATACCTAGAGTCGAAACTCTGATTATACAGCGAATCGCCTTGAGGTTGGTTTTAAAATGTTTACATTCTCTACAAGGAATACCCTTTCTCTTAAGAAATAAATGTGTTCCATATTACGCAGTTTGAAATTGATGCTCATGTAATCTTTTGCCATAATTATACACATGTATTTCACAGTGATAGTTATTCAATGTCTTTCTGCATGGATGGAAATGTTATCAAACTTTAAAAATTATAATGCTTATAAGGTATCCATACTACAGAATTTAAAAACACGTTTCAAATTCCTATATATTTTTATTAATAATAAATATAAACTGTATAATGTGTAATTATAAATAAAACAACCTTAAATCTATTAAAAACCAAATGAAATAATGAATTATCATTGCTTCTTCATTAATTTTGCGTTTTGATAACACGAATATTTATACAAAATATTGAAAATAAACAATATCCATTTATAGATAGATTTAAATTGCCTTATGTTCAAATTTTCAATTGTTCGAGTATATACACAGAGTATATGCACAAGTGGATTTACAAGTAGTAACACTGTAAAATTATGTCACAATGTATTGATGAGAGCATAGATTGTATGGAAAAAATCAAAAAAAATCTGATCCTTCTATGAATACATCTTTGAGAATTCTATAATGATTTTTATAATAAAACTATAGTTAAATTTATATTTCAATAATTAAATTTTCATTCAGCAACATGTTAAAACTATACTGGAAGAAAGTAAAAAACACAGTCAAGCATTTACATATTATAAATAAATATAATTGTACATTCATAAATGTTTTAATGTTTATATATGAAGACTGAGATTGATTTGTTTATGAGTGCAGTTTTCCTTCCAAATATTATTAATATCAAAGCATTCATACCCATGGAACTCAATCATTAGTACTCGTATTATACAAGAAAACATATCTTGTCATATATCAAACGATTGAACCATCAAATACATATGCTCCTTTATCTTATTTATATTCCTTCACGCAAGTATCATCAAAATACAAATATCAGCAACAAAAATATTAGATACAAAAATCCTAAGAAAAATATGTTTACATCAAATGCTTTTGCCAAATATAACTAAATATTTTATATATCAAGACTCATAATTCCATAACATGCCTTTTCTTAAAATTAATTTATTTAGAATCGTTATTTGAATTGCGCATTTTTTAATAATTTATATATATATATATATATATATATATATATATATATATATATAAATAAAAATTGAAATATTTTATTCGAAAACTATGCATAAACTACTGTATGTACAAAAAAATCTATATCTAGCATATCTGTTACAAATAAGTGACTATAGAACAAGACTAAGGATAAAAATAGAAGGTAACATATCACTACAATGGAAAGGGGGATGGGAAGAATATTAGGATACAAAAATCACAATTTAAAAGTATAAATAAATAAAAAAAAATAAAAATGAAAACGGAAACATGGCAAAAATGAGAAAAGGCAATAATAATTAGCTCAAGGTAAAAGATTAAGACATTGAGAACATTCAATTGAAACTACACAAAAAATGGCGGTTAGTTCGAAATTGCATTCTCATCAGGACAGCCATACAATTCGAATTAAAATCGATAGAATAGCCAGTTTCTGACAATGGCGATAGTATTTAAATATAGACACCATTGGCTAGTGGAAGGAGAAAAAATAAACCATTTGAATTACAAATCAGAAAATTAAAAATACCTCCTCGAACAGAAATATTAACTCACAAGCACTGTTACCACGTGTAGGTTGAACATGCAACTGAGCATTTCACCTCACTTCGTCAATGCGAGTGGGCACCGGAATGAATACATTTGAACGAAATATAATATGTATGGAGACTTTCAAAATTAGTAATCAGTATAGGACTCAGGACAAGTGGAAATTAGTCTTTCGAAAATAGTAAACAGTATTAGAATCAGGCCAAGAGTTAAGTTAGGTGATAAGAATGGGTGAAATTCACAAAAATGAGTTATCCAATCAAAGATAAATAATGCATTTGTGAAATTATTAAGTGGTATATTTGAAATTATTAATAATATTATTTACAAACACTTCCGGATATTGGTACTTTTAACAAATGCGTTTAAGATTATTGATGTGGAGAAAGTGAAACTGAGGATCAGAAAGTCGATGTAATCGAAATAACTGGTTTAAAATGATGTTTCTAAACAATTGAATAGAATTGCAATATTGATATGATAGCAGATTTATGATAGTGAAGTTGTAAGAATCTTTTTTATCATATAGATTGGTGATTGTAACACAATATTTGTATTACATGTTTCCACCCAATTACAAATGCCAACCTAGCCATTTTCCAATTCCAATTGCGGATGCCAACCTAGCTAATGAGCTATTTAAATGCTGCGGAGGGAGCCAATGGCAATACAAACATAAATAAGCAGCGCATCCCCTTCTTCACTTCAACGAATCAACAACGACACTACAATGTGAAAAGAAAAAGGTTTGAGAGAATGTTCTAGAACTTTCCAGGAGATGCAATTTTTGCGACAGCGTCCTAGACGCACCTGAGGTTTTTTAGTCGACTTAAAAACTTTCGAACGAGTCAGCATCATGTTTTCTTGGGTTTGTGAAAAGTGTATATAGAACGTGAGCAACAAAATGGTAGCGAGTACAGTTAGATGTGTAACGGTGTTCCTACATCATTGAAATAGCACGAATATGCACGTAACACAAAGAGAAAAGGTAACCAACTTTCAATTGTCACTATTAGCACGGAAGGCACACCTTTTACAATTATTAAATTAATAGACTACCAGTTCGTATGAGTAGACCATATGAACGAGTTCGTAATATTGAACTGTAAGAACTATTCTTTATCGATTGTTTAAAGGAAACTGTTTTTAAGAAATTTAAGTCAACGTTATTATGTGTGTAAATATATATATATATTAATGTAATATTGTTAGTATTATGTGTCTTTTAATAATTGATTTAATTATAGCATAATTACTCCAGATACAATAGATATCTATTAAGTGAAATATTAAAATAAATTGAGCAATTAAGCATGTGTATTTCTTTATGTTTTGTGTGTTCGTAGTCCGAGCTTGAGAACCGGGAGCTTACATGCTCCACCCTTAGTGGCGGCATCATAGGTAAGTCCTATACAGGTAATTTTTGATAAGGACAATTTTACCTTATGACAGTGATAACATGATTTTTGAGGGTATCTAAATTTGGGTCAAAAAAATTTACAGTTTGACTAACGCTAGGCTTATTAGGAATTAATTCTAGGTTAGATGGGTAAAAATCAATATTAATTGGATAGGAATCATCAATGATAATACAAATTAAGTCGTCAACATATCTATATATAATATATGAATTAGAGTTAAAATGACATTCATAATAATAAAGATATAAGTTAGCGAGAATACTACTACTACAGCCACCTTGTGGTACACCAGATGTTTGTAAATAAATGTTATCACCTTGGATAATATAATTGTTGTATAACACAAAGGGAAAGAGCATAGGAAAGTTTTTGACATTAAATGCAACATTATTGAAAGAAAGATAGTCATGATAAAGATAGATAATAACTTTATATAAATCTTTAATGACAATATTATTAAATAGGTCTTTAAAATCAAAGGTTTGGAAAACAAAAATTTGTGGAAGCTTGCTAAGGTGATTAACTAAACTATGTTCAAAATGAAATATCCTGAATTCTTAAATTTAAGAGATTCATTAATTCTATTTAAACAGTTAACCAAGTACTTACTAGCTGTAGTGGTAAAGGTATTATGTCCACAAGTGACCGTTCTTAAACTGAGAGGTGATTTGTGGAATTTAGGCAACAAAGTAACATATGGAAAATTTAAAAACTTACAATTAATATTTAATTGTGTATATAATTTTAGCATTTTAGTTTTGATTTTGATAGACTGATTATTAATAGGTTGAAAAATTTGATTATTTTTTAATTAATTCTGTAACAGAGAAACAATATTTTTTGCAAATGATGGAATAATTATTAGAAGCTTTATCTACATAAGTTTTAACAAAATGTTGTAGTTCTTTAATAGCAGATAGGAGTTGTTTATAAGGATACTTAGGCTTCGTTAATTTAATGTTTATAATAACATTTTTAAGTAGATGCAAGGTAGTATACTTCCATAGATGGAATGCTTCAATAGGAATGGAATGTGAACAAGCAAGTTGATATATGAATTTATCAAAATCAATTGATATAGACTGAAGAAGTTGTTTAGGGTGATGGCAGAATGGAATGCGAAATTTAGACCCTTTATTCATAATATCCCTAAGTATATCATCCTGAACTATACTGAGATCCCCAGTAATAATGTATCCATGAGAGGAGTTGATATAAGGGGCAAGATTTTTATTGGTGCATAGATATGATGTAAGGTCATCGGAGTTTAATATCCTGGAAACTTCATTGTAATTGTAAATAGTTCTACCAATTGGTAAATTATATTTGAAAGATTTTTGTATTTTGATATCATTTACTGCTAACAAGTGCTGATGTTTTTCAAATAAATTATTAAAGTTAAGAGAATTAAGAATAGGGTGTTTAAAAGAAATTACACATTAAGCAATTTTAGTATGTGGATTTGGTGAATGGAGTAGGTGGTAATTTAAGAAATTTGTGCGTAAAAGAAGCAAATCATAAAATAAATGTTTATAATGCCCATGAGTTAATTTTAATTAAAAAAATAGTATAAACAATACTTAATTTGCATTTTCTGACTTTATATAACCAAGTTTTAATAGGTAGAAAATTGAAAGTTTGAGAATAATTATATTGTAATATATATATATATATATATATATATATATATATATATATATATATATATATCCACATCAAAACGTTTGAAAAGTGAAATGATAGGAAAGCATTCTTTGCCATAAGATAGAGACTTCAAATTGATATTTGTTGATTATCTTTAACTTTATGACCTGTAATATGTATCATAATTTCCTCATTATGGTTGAGTTTCATTTTATTTCATTGTATTTTGTAGGCAAATTTTAAGATAGTGTATTATGAGTTACTGCTTACATTCTACCATTGGATTTACAATTTTAAAATTTTTTATTATATTTATACTATATATACTATATTAAATATATATATATATATATATATATATATATATATATATATATATATTATATATTACATAATATATAATATATATATATATATATAAATTAAAATAGCAAATACGAAAGTGCAGGAGTGCAAATCAGTAAATACAGTATCAAACCATGGGCAATATAATAGCGTGTAATTAATACCAAAAAGCAACGATAAAGGGCCGAAAAAGCAGATCAAGGATAGGCCAGGACAAGGAAAATACATACAAGGAAGAATAGTATATCTGCTGGAAACGTCTTCAGGGGCACATTCTAGACAGATATACTAAAATCTGTTGTCTCTATGATTACATAAAAACGCGTGGTTAAAATTTTATGCCATATGTGCCCAACAACGGAATAAACTAGAATAACAGAAAAAATACCACATACAAAATTCAAACTTAAAACATAAAAAAACCGCATAATCATAAAAAATATAGCGCACAAATGCACAAACATGCTAAAAAGAATGCCAACTCACAAG
>OX578134.1:140627921-140672921 GCA_951213105.1 Amaurobius ferox
CAACTTATCCTTATGGATTGAATTCAATACTTTATAAGGATATACATAATATGGATTCCTGCAGAGATGGACGAGTACAATCAAATATGACCCGCACACATGGTAATACGCTTACACGACATAATCGAGGAAAATGTGCATCAAGAACATCTTACCTTAATACTCTCCAAAAATTAGATGTTTTAATAGAACAAATTTACAATATGGAAGAAATAAGTACTAATTGGATTAAAAATGCCGTTTTTGGCATTCGTAAACGATATGTAAGACGTATCTGGTCGCACTATAGTGTTAAACATTATGAAGATACAAGGCAAAATCAATCTGACAATAAAACCAATAAATATGCTATATTTTTGGATTTGATTAAATTAAGAGCATCACGATTTAACATTAATTTGAGTTATGAAGAGAAAAAACCTGTTAATAAGGAATTCTTTATTACAACCTTTAGTAATAAGAATTTTGATGATATACCTTTTAATCGAATATTTGAGGGTCAGGCTCATTGTTTTCCCATTTCTAATACGAATATCACTATCACTCATCGATATGTTGTTCCTTTAGGACGTAAAGTTTTTAACTATAATCATATTGGTAAAAATCTGAACCTTTACGATAATCCGACCTGTCAATGTGCTTCTAGCCTCTTTGTTGATGACGATCACGGTCATATTATAACTGGTAATTTGGACATAATCACCAATAATGACCTTAAGGATGCATTGAAATTGGGAACAAAATTTCGTATGCAGGATTTTAAAGGTATAGACATGAAATTTAGTCATGAATTGAGTGATTTCATATATAAAATGGCAGTACGATACAGCATGCCTTTATCATCTTTTAATGAATGGCGCGATCACACTATGGATAATTTTTATTTGTATTATCATCATTCTTGTGGACAAGATGAACGTCACACAATGAATAGACACATACTGGAAAATGTATGGAAAATATTCGCAATTTCGTATACCGATAAGGTTACATCGAATTTTACCTTTACTTGTATGAAATATTACATCGATCAACTCCATATCAGTTATAATAACGAAGACATGTATGTTTTGTTGAAATCAAAACGAAGGGAAATCGAAAATAAAATAAGGGCTTTACATAAACGCATAGGTATCAACATCAATCATATTCGATATCCGTACTTGGTATTGATACCAAAACTACACAAAACACCTGTAAAGTTTCGACCAGTAACGGTAGCCTATAAAGCTTATACTACTACAGCAAATACGAAACTTATTACACTTTTAAAACCTATTATGACTCAAATTATGCAAGGTGGTTCAGTAATGATTAAAAATAGTGGAGATATAATAAAGTATTTGAACAAACATCCCACAAACCTGATTTACAAGTCTTATGACTTTAAAGATCTCTTTAATAACATAGATCTGAAAGATCTATATGATATTATGATAGAAATCCATAGTCAATATCACCTACATAAATACATAGCTTTACACAAATTCAAGGCTATCTTGGATATTGTGCTTTTTGAAAATGTCTTATTCAATGGTTTGAGTTATTATAGGCAAGTAAAAGGTATACCTATGGGGGGAGGCTGCTCCTCGATGATGGCAGATCTATACCTCCATCACTATGAAAAAGGCACACATATATTAAACGAATTGCCGTATTTCCGTTTTGTGGATGATATACTTGTGGCACATCAAAAAACCAATATTAAATTTAACTTCGACTTTTACCCTGCACAATTGGATTTAATTGAAACTCCTGCAGATTCTGCCGATGAAATTAATTACTTGGATATTATCATTCACTTCGCTGAAGATGAACCCTTATATACGATACTTTATGATAAAAGACGACATTTCAAGATTAAAGTGAATTATGTTATCAATTGGAGGTCTAATTTAAGTCAGATAGTTTTTCGTAATATCGTAATGAATCACTTTATACGGAACGCCCGCTTGCATACTTATAAAAAAGACCGTATAAAAAGTGATGTTATATTTATCAAGGAGGCTATCAAACAAGACTATCCCCTTGGATTCCTCAGACATATTTATAATACCTATCATAATAAAACAGTCAACGCATTTGAAAATGATTTTGGCAAACGTTTCGTTTTGGGTTATAAATGGCAACGATGATGTTAGTCCTATACACTCTACTCCCTTCTCTCTTTTGACAGAGGGATTTCAGTTGGCCGTTTTACTTTTCTTGTGTGTTGTCACTCTGAATTCTGACTTTGTATGTATACCCTTGCTTTTACAACTTCGTAATGGAGTCCATTTGTTCCTTGTTCGGACTGTTTTGTGCGTCTTTTGCTTTGACGTTTGTACGGAGTGTTGTGGCAAGCGATTTCAGTATGTTTCTGTCTTAATACCGATGCAAAGTACTGATGTAAGGCTGCAGCTGACTGAAAGGATATTTGTCAGTCACAGAATTTACCAATATGGGACTATATAATTCTTAATATCACGCTTCTACTTCCGTATACAACAACCGTATTCAACTAACCGTATCTATGCACATCTGCAGATCAGCATTTGGAACACTAATCTAACTTCTTGGAATTTCCCATGAAAGACGTTTCTGTGATTATAATTACAATTTCCGAAAAACAAACTTGTAGTTTTCCAACTTTTAAATTCAGTTGCATACATTTTGGATTATGCAAGTAATGCATGCATCCATTAATGTTGGTTACCACAAGTTAATATTCTTTTAACTCTAAAATCATGAATATATTAATAAATACATATCGTCAAACTGAGCCAAGTACTCTTCCACGTCTACGCTCGGCAGTACTACTAATAACGCATTAGAAATAAATATATATTTTTAAAGACATGAAAATTAAATCTTTACATTAACAGTGCTGCAGATTGTTACAGTTGAGTATAATAAACGAGTGTGTCCTAGAACTTATGACCAAGGAGCTGACAGAAAGGGGCAATAGGATACAATGCATAGGTTAGCAGAAAATTTGGTGGCCAGGAATGTATAAACATGCTATTAAAACCGTCAATAACTCTTTATTTACATAGAGGGTAGTAATTGCCAGCGCATTTACTATTTAAGTCTCGAAATCTCTGTCTCCAGCGACTGCTTATGATTGAAGCCTCCAAAATTTTGCTGATTTATTAGCGAAAGTGATTAAGGAACAATCCATTTCCGACCAGTTACGCAACCTGAAAGGTAACCGATAAGTGAAAAGTATTTTTCAATTAAATTCTGAATCTATTTTAACAATTCATACATTTTTAAGAAAATCGACTAATATTAAATCATAAACCAATCTAAATTTCTCTTCACTATCATGTTGGCCATGCAAAAATGTTCTTTTTTGTCATATATAAGATGTAATTTTACAATTAAAATATTCAATTTAATCGTTAAAACTAATTTCAAAATTTGACATTCAAAGCTGTATAAAGGAATTAAAATACGTAAAATAAGAAAAATCATATCTATAGATCTATATAAATAAAAATGAAAATCTGTCTGTCTGTCTGATTGTCCCATCATCACGGGAGAACGGCTGAACCGAATTTGATGAAATTTTGTAGGTAGCCCAGAAATAGCCCCACTTATTAAAATTTAGTCCATGTTTGGAGTTTCCACAAGCAGTGGTTCTCGAGATATTAGTGAAAAACGAATATTTCGTTTGTCTCATCATCACGAGAGAACGGCTGAACCGAATTTAATGAAATTTAGTGAATAGCCTTGAAATATCCCCCCATAACTTTTGTCCAAGTTTCGAGTTTCTAAGATCTGGGGTAGTCGAGATATTAATGAAAAACTGAACTTTTTCCTTGGAGTTCTACTCCCTAACTCCGTGGTTTATCCAAACGAAAAGCTTGAAAATCGTTTGAAAGTGAATTAAAATTTAATCTCTGAGTTTAATGGGAGATTTTTTGCGTTAATTAGTCACTTTCTGAAAACATGAATTGTTTGAAACATGATTTAAAGGGGAAATCTATGTCCATGGTTCATGGTTTATTTAAAACAAGCTTTTACGGAACAATGAGAAGTATAGAGAAATCAAAATCGTTATTTAATTTCGCAGTTTATGTTATAAGACATGACATATTTAACATGTTATAAGATTCTATCTTATATCATGTTACTCAGAAACGCAATTAAATTAAATCTGTCTGTTAATTTTAATAATTATTTTTTCGATTTGAATAATAAATAAATGGATATAAAAATATATTTTAGAAAAGAACGATTTGATTTTTCTTATAGCATTTTTGACTGGATAATATCAATTACGGTCTTCAGGTTTAAAAATTATTATTATTTATATTTTCGGGGATTATTGATTCAAGGATTATTGATATTTTCAAGTTATTATGCAATTATTTTATTATGACAAAAATTGTTTAAACTCATATATTGTATGTTGTACGAATCTTCTACAAATACACGTGTATATATTTTAATCTACGAGAATATAAGTAGTACAGGTATATTGACATATGTTTTGATATATATTGGCATATATTGGAATCAATTACGACCTTCTGGTATAAAGAGTACGGATATTATTGATGTTTTCAATTTATTACGTCATCTCTTTTATTTTGGCAAATATTTTTGAGACGCATATTGTAATACGGGTAATTTTCTACTAACACATTGGCATATTTTCTGATCTGCGACAATATAATTAGTACGGGGTTGCATATATTCAATCAATTCCTATTTTTTCTTCTGTAAATTTGCTTACAAAAGGGGGCAGGATGTTTTATTCTTCAGATCGGATCGTGAAGATAATTTTGCATAGTGAGAACATATATTCTTAAACTTCTCTTTAGGAGCAATAAATTTAATATTTTAACAGAATTTGCACATGATTGCGAACTATAAGTTTCTTTAAATTATACACTCCGTACGAATAACGGGTGTGCTGTTAGTGGTTAATAAATTTTAACATTTTAGGAGGATATATCATGTTGCTCGGCATCGCAATTAAATTAAATGTGTTTGTTAATGTTTTTATTATTTTTTTTCGATTTAAATAATAAATAAATGGATAAATGGATATAAAAGTATATCTTATGAATGGACGGTTTGATTTTTCTTTTAATTATATTAATTGCTGACTGCGTACATCAATTTCATTTATTTTGGCAAAGAGTTTTCAAGCTTATATCGTATTTAGCTACTAAACTCATATATTGTGTTTAGCCAATAAATTCATATAGCCGATTGTTGAAACAGAAAAAGAGTAGAGCGGGTATATCTTCTAATACAATTGTAGTGTTTTCATTTAGTATATTGAAACGGGATAAGAATGTTTCATTCAGATCTGCAAATTCAAAGCTACGAATTTGGAGGGATATCGCTAATTTGACAACTTTTCTTAAACTTTGCCAAATTGACGGAAATGTCCCAAATTGATATAAACGACACACAAACAGCTGCCATAAACCTTCGGGTTGGTCGTGTGGCTTGGGTCTTCTACATATCAATGAAATTTTTTTTTGTTTTATTAGAAGAGAGTACTGAAATGATGTTTGGTTAGCATTTATCTGTCAGACCAACCATCCTACTTAGTAATACATTTAGCGAATTTTTAAAATGTCACCAAATTGATAAAAATATTTTCAAATCTATAAAAATATCTTGAAATTGATAAAATTGCGCTACATAAATGATATTAATTGTTTTTTGTTAGGGGATAGTATTGTGATGATATTTCGTCAATTTGTCGCAAAGTGGAACAGTCAGTTCTACAGTCCCACTTGGCGATAAATTTGGCGATTTTTTAGAATGTCGCTAATTTGAAGAAACTGTCGCCAAATGTTCCATAGAAATATAACTATTTAGACGATATTTTTTCTACCAATTTATTTGAAGCAAATGATATCATGTCGCTTAGCAACGGATTTAAATCCAATGTGTTTATGCGGCAGACGATTTTTATTAAATCCTTTCCGATTTGAATAATGAAGATATGTATATAAAATAAATTTCATTGCCATTTCATTTTGGACTGGATAATATCAATTATACTCTTCAGGTTTAAACATTATTATTATTGATATTTTCCGGAATTATTGATTCAGGGATTATTGATATTTTTAAGTTATTACGCCATTGTTTTATTGCGGCAAAAATTGCTGACACACGCATATTGTACGTTGTACGAGTAATCTTCTGGGAATGCACGGGTATATCTTCTAACCTACGAGAATATAAGTAGTACAGGTATATTGGCATATATTTTGACATATATTGGCATATATATTGGAATCAAGTACAGTCTTCTGGTATGAAGATTAAGGGGATTAATTATATATTCAATTTATTACGTCGTCTGTTGTATTTTACCAAAAACATTTGTGACTCATATTGCAAAACGGGTAATCTTCTACTAATAATCGGACATTATAAGTAGTACGTGTATATCTTCCCATATAATTTTAGCACTTTAATTTTGACATGTATTGGAATAAATGACTGTCTTCAGATTTAAAGATTACGGGTTTACTTGTATTTTCAATTTATACATGTAATCTACTAATACAGGTTATATTTTCTAATATTCGCGTATATAATTAGTACGGGTCCCATACAATTTTAACGCTTTTATTTTGCATATATTGATTCAATTCCATATTTTTTTTATATTTGCTTACATAAGGGGTCCAAGATGTTTTATTCTTCAGATATGTCCATGAAGATAATTTTATATAGCGAGAACAGAGATTCTTAAACTTCTTTTTAGGAGCGTTATATTAAATATTTTAACAAAATATTTTGATTAAACATGTCATTTAGTATACTATAAGAATTTGGGCATGATTATGAATTTCAAGTTTCTTTATATTATATACTCCGTACGAAGAACGGGTATGCTGCTAGTATTAAATAAGAACTCGCTAATTAACTGTTCAGCAGATTGCACCACTTAACTTTGGTAAACAACTTTCTCAAGATTCTTATCCAAATAATCGTCAGGAATACTTTTGTTCAGCAGATAAAATGATTAATGAGAAATCCATTTTTGCTTGGTTAACCTGAAATGCATGTAAATAAAATAGGACATCCATTTAAACTTTTTCTATGCTTGGGGAGTGAATACAGTTTCTCATTCAGTATATAGATGCTGATGGCTGCCGAGTCTAAATTGAATAAGTAATTTATGGCTTATACGTATAAGTTTTAAAAGATTTTGTGTTTGAGATTTATTACAGTTCCATTTGTACAAGTGTGTAAATTAGCTGTTTTCAATAAATATACAAATTGAGCTGAAAGAATGCAAATAGTTTAACATAAACTAAGTGTTTATATATATATATACCGGGTGGTCAGAATTAAAACACCCCTACTCTGAGTCTGAGCTCTCTATCGATCGAACTACTCAGTGTAAAGGCTCCAAAATTGTTGAACATACTATTCAAGATATGGTGAAAGGGGTTACGTGAAACGAAACACCAGAAACACCGATAGGTGGCACTGTACAACAGAAAATATGCTGAAAAGATACAAAGTACACATTTGTAACACATTTTATTAGAGCGTACCAGACATTCATATCACAAGGACCTTATCGATGCAGGGAATGCTGCTCAATATGGTTCCCTTCTTCAAGATGTAAAATCTGCAGTCTGTGGACAGCTTGTTCAACTGCGGATCGTAATTGGTCGATTGAGATGCTTCTCACATGCAGAGTGATACTGTCTTTCAAATGTGCCAAGGTTACCAGATGTCCTCGATAAACAAGACTTTTTAAGTATCCCCACAGCCAAAAATCAGAGGAATTAAGATCTGGAGAACGAGATAGTCGTGCATTTCCGACAACCTGGCTAATTACTCTATCATTAGTAAAATGTTGCCGAAGAAACTGCTGTACACAGAGTCCAATGTGTGGAGGCGCTCCATCTTGCATAAAGGTAATTGAATCAAGACATTGGTGCTGTTGCAGTTGAGGTACAACAAAATTTTCGAACATGTTTTGGACCTCCTTGGCCATCACGGTGCATGTTACAGGGCCATTGGGCGTAGCCTCTTCGAAAAAGAAAGGTCCATGAATGAATGTGGCTGTGAATCCACACCAGACTGCAACTTTCGGTGAGTGAAGTGGAATCTCTTGGAAGGTACGAGGATTTTCCGTGTCCCAAATGCGACAGCTATGAGTGTTGACTGTTCCACTTAGATGGAAATGCGCTTCATCTCTCCATAGAATCTGCCATGGCCACGATGCATCCACTTCAACTCTAGCCAGAAATGTCAATACAAAGGTCAGTCGCTTCTCCCTGTCGATGGTCAGCAAGTGATGATTGTGACTAATTTTTTACGAGAAAAAATACACTATGTTTATCAGTACCTTCCGCACTGTGCTGTTGGGAACACCCAAGTGTCGTGACCTTCCACGTGCACTACTACAGCCTATAACGTTATCCATTGATTGTTCAACAATAGCGGTGGCAATATCGTCAACGACATCTGAACGAGTCGATATGCATCCTCGACCCGGCTGAACTCCAAGATGTCCAGTTTTCTTGAATCAAGCAATCATTCTCCTGAGAGCTTGTGGAAGTAATGGTCCTTTGTACAAATTCTTAAGTCGACGAAACTCTCGAAGTGCAACTGCAGCATGTCCTTTGTTTTCATAAAACAGTTTCACAAGCAAAGCGCGTCCTGGCAGTGTGACAGCCATCGCTGATAAAAATGAAAATTTCCCAGTTTTATCCCCTTTTATGCCCAGAACATAGTAGCTGCAAACCAAGGGTTTAAGCAAATTTGTGTGTTTGCAGTGCGAAATTGCAGTTACAATGACAGTTTAAGTTTCTTCACTTTTTTATCTTTTTTTTTTTTCATATCAGCAAAATAAATTAAACAGGAAAAATTCCATATCGTATGTTTTTTTGTTTTTTTGTAATTATTTTGTGTCTTTTCAACATATTTTCTGTTGTACAGCGCCACCTTACGGTGTTTCTGGAACTAATGTTTTTTTGCGTAATCCCTTTCCCCATGTCCTGAATAGTAGGTTCAACAATTTTGGAGACTTTACACCGAGTAGTTCGATGTATGGAAAGCTCAGAGTAGGGGTGTTTTAATTCTGACCACCCGGTATATATATATATATATATATATATATATATATATATATATATTTATATATTTATACATACATATATTATATATATATTTATACATACATATATTATATATATATTTATACATACATATATTATATATATATATATATATATATATATATATATATATATATATATATATATATATATATATATATATATATATATATATATATATATATATATATATATATATATATATATATATATATATATTTATATATTAATACATACATTATATATATATTTATATATTAATACATACATATATATATATATATATATATATATATATATATATATGCAAGTATATAATGCACTAAACTATCTGAGTCTCTGTGTATCAAAGGAGTGATACATGTATAAAAGAGTAATGGAGTACTTCCCCAGTAGTTAGAATCTTGGTTCAATTGTCTAAACTTGGTTTAATTGTCATAAATGTGACTTGGAGTGATGGTGTAAAGGAATAATAATGAAAAAAAAAACTCGAAACCACTTTGCTTAATTATCGGGCACTTTTCCTATAATTAGAATCCCTATTTTTGTCACATTCAAACAGTCTTATCTTCCAGATCAACAATAGAAATCTAATATTTCAAAAAATTGGATTGAGGTGTGTAATGCAAAGAATTAATTACAATTTTTAAAATCACTTTTCAAAATTATCTGGGATTTCTACTCGAACCAGAGTCGCGTATTTGGTCGCATGCAATCCGTTTTAGCTTTCATAACAACGAAAGAAATCCAAAATTTTGAAAATATTGAATTAGGAGGAACTATACAATTGGATTTAAAATAAAATGCGTATAATTTTGCCTTTCAAAGACAATAAATGATTTTATCTATTGTCTTTGCATAGCTGATTGTCAACAACTTTTATGAAGTGTATATTTGTCAAATTTAGTAACCACTAGCCTCTTAAAACTCGCGAAGCGCGGGTGGCGTGAATATTCTCACAATAACTTACTGTTAGGAATAACGATAGATATTTTTTCCTATTAGTAAAACTTCATAAACAAGAAATTGACAGATATTAATCGGTTTCGGAGGAAAATATTACTGGTGATATCTGGGGTTTACTGCTTTGTCATTATTATACTACAAAAATGCTCTTTTCACTACCAGTACCGGCAAATAACCTTAACGTTATGTTTTATACTTAATGTTAAAGAAGTATGTTATGCAGCAGTTTCAAACATGTGCTTATTGAAAAAGTAAATATTTGACCAGGATTTGTACAGCAACAACTGTACTTCCAAGAGAAGGAAGTACTACAGTAGGTTATTTATACCAGCGATTGCCCATTCCTTTCAATAGTATTTCTTTATTGACCATTATTTTCCATTGCTTCCCAGATTTGTCAGTTCTTGTAACGCTCCTGATTGTCGTTGCATCACAGAATTTCTTTGAAAATTAACAATAAACTGTTATCATTATCTGTTATCATTTGTCAATCTTAAAATAATCGGGTATCATTAAGTCACGGGTATGCAGGAGCCGAAGCGTAGTAGTCCATTTCATAGCATTCAGCTAAAGACGTCTCCGACTCAAAGAATCATCAACTGCAGCAAGTTTCGCCAAAACCGAATGATACTGTTAACGGGGTGCAGATGAGGTGTGTGAGCTTAAAAGTGTTGGACAACAGTGATCACAAGTAGTCAGTTACAAGTCCGATGACGTGCGGTGAATCGACGCAAGATAATCTTGGTTGATCAAGAAGTAACTCGGACCTGCGGGGGCAAGCTCATGGGGAGTGCAAAAAGTGCATCTGTGCTATGCATTTATAATTATCAGAAAGTTGCATAACTGGAAAAAATAAAGCGAAATTTGCTTCGTACTCCGACATCACAGTAGCGAGAACGGAAATCTGAAACTTGGCAGCGCCAGAGTATAATCCCGGGATCAAAGAGTGGTAGGCTAGTATTATACCGTTGAGCTCAATACATTTTCAGCCCAAAACATTAAATACTGTCTTATGAGCATTCTTTACAATATAAACGTGTGTTTATATAATCGAATCCACGAACACATAGTTTAAAATATTACTACTCATATCATGTGTCCTTTAACAAAGGTGTTTTATTTATGATCCCTGATTAATTCAAAAATTTGCAGTCAGTATGAAATGTGATACACATATTTATATAATAAAAATATATCTCTGTAAATAAAATAAATAGAGAAAAATCGTCGTTTAGTAGTTTCTAAAATATATTAAATAACCATAGTAAATTTTGTTTATGAACTTTGTTTTATTTCCTCTTACAATTTATTCTATTATAAATTGTATTCGCGAGGCATTATGCATTGGATTTAGTAGAAAAAATATATTTGAAATTTCTCAAGACAAATATATATAATAAATCTGTCAGATAAATAAAGATAATGACGACTTTAGTAGTATATTTGAATAAAACAGTTTACTGGACCCGTTCCAAGTTCGGAAAATGACAGTCACTACAAATTTGAACTTACGATGTACGTTATTGCACATCCTCTTCTTTAAAATTTGAAGCTATATATTACTAAAATTGTTTCTTCAGATACAGATCATGAGCTCGTTAATTCTTACTGAAGGATATTTTGTGTACATAAAAATAGAAAATATAAGCGGCATTGGCAGGAATTTAAAAAATGATTAATTGGATTCATTCATTCCAATTTTTAAAAAATGCGCATGAGCTGTATAGTCACTCGCAACAGTTTATTGCACATGTGCACAAACATGCATTGAATCTTATAACAATAGCTAGTTTGTGATACCAACCACCACTCTGAGAAAGAATGTAGTCCCGATTTTTTTGCTTTTTGTTGAAAAATAATAGAAAATATAATTATAAAATGTTAGAAAACGAGGATATATATCCATAATTTTACCAAATTATATAATCGTCTTTTTACGAATGCAGCAAAATAAGAAAATGAAATTAAAAAATGCATATTTAAAGTTAAATACATAAATATGTAATAATTGATTCGTATATAAGATCGTTAGAAAGAGCGTTCTTTAAACCGATGATATTTTCAATGACTAAGTTCTGATCGCTAAAAATCGATCTTCATCATGAAACAACTAATACCTGTCAAATATCTGTACTTTCGAGAGGTTTTCGTTTGGGATTGACGCTATCCCACCCGTAAGCAAAAGGTTAAAAATTCATTAAAATTGGATGCATAAAAGCACTATTTTGATTAACAATGTATTAGAATAATAGTATATATATTCATCTTATATAAGTCCTAATAATTATCTTAATATTCGTCTTCAAAATTAGCTCCATTAGGTTATGTCCCTTTGTTTATACTAAAAGTGTGCAAAACTTAAAATCTTCTAGGTCAGTGGGGTATACACAAACTCGTTAGAAAATTATTAAGTATATAATATATTGACGTTATAACTATTTTAATAAATTCTCTTTTGATTAACAATGTATTAAAATTTGATGTATAATAAATACTACTTTTATTAACAATGTATTAAAATTGAATGTATTAAAATTGGACGTATAATAAGTACTATTTTTATTCACAATGTGTTAGAATTTTAGCATATATGTTCGCCTTATATAAGCGTTAATATTCGTTAAAGTTTTTTAATTTATTTAAAGTTTTTTAATGTTTTAACGATCAACTTTATTTTCGTAACGCTGGCATATGCCATTCACGATCAATTATAGATTTTGTTCTGCATATCATGATTCGTTCTCTATATATTAGGAATTTGTTTTAAAATATGAGAGATTGATATATATTAATAAGTAAAGAAAGTGTTTAGGATATATCAGATATGTTTTGCAATTGCTTTTTTATTTTCATTAGTTTGGTATATGCTTAACCCTTTTCTGAGAATTTACTTAATTTTATTATTTATTTTAAATTTCATATATTTATTTTTACACACAGACATTAGTAAGCAAATATGCATATATTGTTCCGTTTATTTGAAATTTGGCTAATAGAAAATGCAGCATAATACATCTACCAGAAAAATGTTACAGAATATACTTTTAAAATATTCCAGAAAGCAATACTGACACTGAAGACATCTATCTAATGCGTATCCGTCAGCTAGATTATCCCCGCTATTATTGCCTCTTTTGTCCCTGTATAAAAGTGACAAAAGATTAGGTAGCACAGATTTCAATAAGTCTTTCAAGGAAATTACATTTATTCCTGATTTGAAAGGAGAGATGTCATGTCTAATACACGCAACAAATGAAAAAATTCTTTAATTCAATATTTGTGAAAAGAGTTTATGAACGTTGAAACAAAATTAAATATTAGATAATTCTTTCCACAGAATCATTTGTTTCTTTTTAAATTGTGATAGTAAAATTTGTAATAAAACCTTCAAATTTCCAAATATTTTATACACAATAATATACATTTTATTAGCCGATATTCTGTTATCTGAATTTCTTATTTTCTGACCATGCTTTGGTTTTCCTCACTTTTTTAGCTATATTTTTTATATTCGAAAATACTGTTTGCTGAAATACGAAGCTTCACAGGACTTTCCAATACATTTACATTATATACAAACCTTCTATAAAAGTCCTTAAGTACTCCAATAACTTTGTAAGGCCTTGAGTGTACACATTAGGAGCACTTATTATTTGATAGGTGTACCATAGGTATACAATCTTTCTTCAGTTTCTATTGACGATTCCTGTTAATTAGATAATGCTCTACAACATTATAATTGATAATTCTCTTCTGCGAGGGCAACAGTTTATTCAAAGTTAGCCTAAATTTTAACCTTTGTAGCTAGAATCTGCTTAGGAGTAAGGAATACAACTAATTAGACTTCTATAGAAAAGAAGTAAACGAACAAAATTTTTCATACATTTTTATTTATCGTTTACATATCTTAGATAATAAATTTTATAAATTTTATCTGAATTGGCATATTGTTAAACTAATATATCTCTTCCGTGTTTAGAGAGCGAAAATAATGAATAAAACAGAGTGAAGACACAAAAATAAAATTTGTACAATAATCTGCTAACTTATTTCAAAAATATATACATGATGACATTTATCTTGTGTTTCCATGAGTCATGTTATTCCCCCTTTTCGTTCCGGTGTTAAACTGAGAAAAACGGTAGCTTATCGTATTTCAATAGGTCTAGAATAAAGTACACATCTATTCCAGACTGACAAAACGGGAACTGTGATGTAAAACTGTCTATTAAGCAAATATGTTATCACTTTGATTAAATTGTAAGTTGAGTGAAAAACTTTTTTAAATTGGAATGGGAATTTTCTATTGGAACATTAGTTCAACAGAATCACAAGTGATTATTTTTACGAAATAAATCTAAATGCAAATATTGTTTAATTGTTATTAACACTTCCATAATTTTTTCGTATGCTTTTGCGGCAGTATAACACAGATTAAGAAAAATTTCTTAAACCAAGGGTAAAATTATGCTTCAAACCTCATATTTTACGGTAGAAGTATGGTTCAAAATTAATAACTTACGTTTTTAAATATAAACATATGCATTACGTGTCGGTTTGAAGTTTGAAACAACCTTGTTGCCCCAGTTGAGAATTGAACCACATATATTCCTTCTGGTCAGCCAACTTTCTACTGCTCAGCTACTGGGAACGAAATAACATGATCTTATCGATGAAGTTGAAGTCCACCTTCTAATATCAGATTGGCATACAACTAACAATCTAACAGACCACCTCCTGCTATTTTTACTTCAGATTCGCCCCTAGTGTTATTTATTATTTTCCAGATTATTATCTTCCTGTATGGCCGTTGTATTTCAAATGTGAAATCAGAACTCTACGTCCACTGAATAGATGCTAATTGTACTGGGGTCACTTTCAGACCACTAACATTTTTACACTAATTTACAGGGTTGATTTGCTCGAGCGCCATTATAATGAACTTTACTACACGAAAAGAGAATCGAATCATGGACCGCTGCACTAGACAATGGACGCTCTGCATTTGAGCTACTGGAATGGAATTGCAAGATCTCATCGTCAAAGTGCGTTCTTCAAGTTTCATGTATTTCAAGATCGGGGAGGATGCTTCAAGATATTTTCTGCAAATATTACTTTCCTTGTGTACATAATGTATAAGGAAAGTATTGTGACGGAGTCGAAAGTTCGAATTCGAGTTTTCGACGGTAGAGCACGCTTCAAGCATCCCTGATCACGAATCAAACATTTTGGAAGTGATGCCTCTGTGTGTGTGTGTGTGTGTGTGTGAAAGTATATGTGCATGTGTGTGTGTGTGTGTGTCAGTTAGACTGTGGAGACAATAACTGACGAACAAATGGACTGAAGCGAACGAAATTTGGTACAAAAATCGCAATCCGTAAATAACTGGAAGCCTATTGTTTTTATTTGCAATCGAATGTTCAGAACCCCCCTAAATTAGAGTGAAATTTTGAAAAAATCGTCAAAAAATCAAAACCGCTAATAATGTTACGCAAATAGACATTTATTATGTAATTTTGCATTAGAAAACGATTGACATAAATTTTAGAACGCTAACATGAACCATTCTCCAGATATTGCACATTTTTCAAAAAAATTATCAAAAAGTTATATAAAATAAAAAAAAATTCCTATTGAGAAATATGTTCAATTTTCATATGTAATACCATGCGATAAATTGGGTGACATCATTTTCGTGGATCTAGATCGTTCCATTCATGAAAAAAGATAGTTTGAGAAATACTTTTGTATTTGAACGCCAATAGTTATTTATCTGTTAAAAGAATAACTTATTTCTTCGTCCATAACGCTTGGCGAGATTTTGGCGACGAATTTGGTGGAATGTCGCCATCTTGGCGACTTTTTAAATGTTGCTATATTAGCGAAAAAATCGCCAAATGGATAAAAATGACGCTGAATCAATGACGAATAATTGATGATAACGACATGCAAAATGACGACTCATTGACGAAAATTCAATATCTTGGAAAGAATATAAATAACTACTATAAAAATTATCTTTTTTTTTTCTGTAAAAGTAGTAAATTCATTGCATTATATAAGGAAAGTCATGTGCTGCCCACATCATGTTTTTTTTATTTTTCGGTCATAGATTTTAAAAGCAACGAACTTTGAATATTATTACGTAAAGCTAATCGATTTTTTCTGCATTCCCTTAAATCATTAAAATTAGTATCGCAATTACAATACAAATTGGAAAGATGGTAAAATAAAATGAAAGTATATCAACTAGAAACTAAGCCCAAGGAACAATTGTATATTTTATATAATGAATGAGAAACTCAATAAGAAAAGAATCAGTGACCCTGGTCATTTTACAAGATTAATTATATAATTATTTTTCCAAATAAACCTCAGAGATGAAGTTTCAATATTGCTCTTAATTGCTATCATTTCAATCAAAATTAAATAATTTGAAACTAATTGAATAATTTAATATTAAATAATAAATACATTTTGGAAAAGTGTGATAGTAAATCACCTATCCAAAATATTATTTTCGAACTCAAAAATTTCATTACATTTGGGTCGAAAGTAATAAAAATTAGGAACTATATTTATTGTATTTCCCTCACAGCACTGTGAACCATTTTACCATACTCATGTACAGTATTGTGGCAATTAATTGAGAAATGTCATTTTTTTCGTTTTATCACACGTAAGCTTAGGAAGAAGCACTCCAAATTAGCTCAGAGTTCAAATTGCAGTTATCAAAATAGCAGGTGTTCGCATGCACCTGGTAAGTAGCAGATGTTCAAATTCCTCCGCCAGGTGGCAGGTGTTCCGCAGTGGTAGTTTCTCAGTTGTTGCGGGGCTCATTAGCGTCATGGATATCAGCGCGGAAACACGTGCTAAAGTGATTGTGCTTAGAGAACACACTTCTAAGACGTTCGAGGAAATAGGTAAAATATGTGGAGTGAGTACAGCAAGTGTCGGGAGGATCTGGAAGCGGTTTCAGGAAACAGGAAATGCTGGAACCAACCGCTCTGGAAGATGCGGCCGAAGAAGATCAACTTCGACTCGTGACGACACAACTTTACATCGAATGAGTGTTAAAAATCCTCGATTAACCAGTTTTGACCTGTCTAAGTCCATGGTGGCAGCTGGTGTTGATATTGCACCTTCAACAGTGCGATGCAGGCTGTTAGAACGCGGACGGAGAGCAGGTCGACCGTACAAGAAGCAGCTTCTGACGCTTCGCATGAAGAAAAAAAGGTTGGAATGGGCACGGAAATACAAAACATGGACTGGGAGAAAGTTCTCTTTTCTGACAAACACATTTTGTGGTTCAGGGATTTAGATCTATGTTCGTGAGAAGGAGCCAAGAAGAACCTCTCAATCAGCACCACATCAATCAAGCATCCGCCCAAAAAGATGTTTTGGGGTTGTTTCAGCGCACACTTCCATCACATACACTTCCACCTTATACACTTCCATCCTTTGTTATATACTTCCATCCTTTGTTATACACTAATGTGTTAGACGAATGGGGTGTACGGCAGAAATAACAAAGTGAGCATTCGCCTTGATATCAACACTTGTAGCGTCAGCAAGCAATTGTAAGAAGAGTTTATTTTTACCATTCAAATTTCGAAGTATATAAACAGTTTTTAAGAATGCACATGTGAATATTTCATTTTCTGCTTTATACAAAATTACCTCTTTAATATGTTACCCGCTGGATCCCCTCTTCACTGCACGAGAACCAACAAACCCGAAGTCCAACAAAGATTGATCTCGTTCCTCATTTGGACTTCCTGCTTGTGGGTTTTCCAGCTTATCCTCAAAATAGCTGTATGCCGCTTTATTGTGTTATTTGTACTCATATTCGTTGCTAAAGTGTTCCTTATCTTTTGTAGAAAGTTTATTTTACTTACTAATGTTCCATGTTAATACAAAATATTGTTACTAATAAAAAAATATATTACAAAACTATAAATTTATTAGCATTCATTTTGGTGAAAATTTAATCTCTCTTTAACAAAATACCATTGATCATAGTTCAATAAAAAATATATTTCACAATGTTAGCTGAAAGTGATAGATTTCTTCAATTTATAAGTCACTGCCTTATAAAATGAATGAAAATTACGTTATTATTATGAATTGAAACGAGTAAAGAGTTTCATCATTGCTCTTAATGCGAGTCCTTGAGTCCTTTCATAACATCATCCCAACTAAATCCCTTTATATTTCTGTAATATTTAATCGAAATTTAAAACGTTCTTAATCCTCTTCGCCATGTTAAGTGTTGTAAGGAGTAATGCCTTTAAGGTTCTTCTAATTATGTAACAATGGATACGCGTAATATTTTCCTCAGATTTGTTTGCGTTTGCAATAATTCCATGTAATCAGAAAAGCTTAGCATGAAAGAATTTTAGGTAAACTTGATTCAAAATGTATACTTTTATAGTTGAATAATGAGAGTTTATTTTAAAGCTAATTTTATTGAAGTTATCGAAATAACAAAAAATATTAATCATGCATAAAGCATTGATTAAGACACACTTTGCAACTGCAGTGGGAGTTTATTTAAACATATTTAAAATGAGATACATTCAGCGGGGATATTTCCTGAATTATCACAGTACTACAATAACTTATTTTACTTAAAAACTTAAAAACATGAAAGTAAAAGTACTTTCTAACTCTATGTTTAAAACTTCGTCGAAAAAGACAATGCTATAAAATCGTCTACTCCTCTATATAAAAACCGATGAATATTTCATTCATATCACCTATATTCCAGACTTCAGATTTAAATAATTCTGCATCAAAAGAAATTCAGCAATTCCTACACAACTATTTTTATAGATCGATCTGTTGTTCTACATATGTTAAAATTGGACTTCGTTGGCGCAGAATATAGATGCACAGAAAATAAGCAAAAAAAAGCGGTTTTAGGGCGGATGCAATTCTAAATATAAATTTAAAAGGGCTTTAAAAATCACGATTTTGACACTGGGAAAAAAAGATGGATGATATATTTAATTTTGAAGTGTGTCACGTAATCTCTTAAAATAATAATTACACCCATATTATATGAATTTGTATTTCAAAAATTACTGAACATATTTTGTTCAGCAGTTTTATATGTTTTATGGGATAACTTGAATATTTCCTAAAATTTTCAAAGCAATATTTAAATTTTAATTTCGCTTAATATTTGAAAAATTAAGTCCCATAAGGTTCAATGTATTTCATTTTTTCAACTCGAGTTCAATCTCTATATACTAATTGCCAAGTGTCTGTATGTCTGTCTGTCTGTCTGTCACGCTTTCTTTAGGCACTTCCAGAAGGGATAGAGACTTGCAATTTGGTACACGGCTCGATCGTTCGATAAAACTACCTGGAAAAATCGAATTTTTCGAAAACGTTCTCTAGAGGGGGTGCTCCACATCAAAACTTTCGAATAGTGAAATGATAGGAAAGTATGCTTTTCCTTAAGATAGAGTTTTCAAATTTGGCGTATGGGTAAATCGTTCGAAAGGAAGATAGTGTTCAATTTCAGATTTCCAATATTTTCTACTTAAGGGGAAGCCGCACATCAAAATGTTCGATTTATGGAATAAATGAGAAACGGCTGCTTTAAAATTTGATAGAGGTTTAAAATTTAGTATATCGAATAATCATTTGATAAAAACACCCAAGACGATTATAGTTTTTCAAAACGTTCGTTAAAGGGGGGTGCTCCAGAGTAAAACGTTCGAAAGGCGAATTGATAAGAAAACATACTTTGGGATGTGATAGAGATTTGAAATTTGATGTACAGATAGATAGTTTGGAAGAAAGAAAGTTTACAATTTCAGTTTTTCAATATTTTCTACTTTAGAGGGTGTCGCAAAAATGTTCGATTTTCGGAATAAAGTAGAAACACACCTTTTGGAACGTGATAGAGGGTTGATATTTGGTATATGGACGAATCATTTATAGTAAACCCAAGAAGAATGGAGTTTTTCAAAAATGTATATTTAAGTAGAGTGGGTTCTCCACAGAAAAACATTCGAAAGGTGAAATTATAGAAGAATCATGCTTCGCGATGAGATAGAGACTTCAAATTTGGTATACCTGTAGATAGTTAGAAAGGAAGAAAGTGTGCAATTTTAGTTTTCCAACATTTGCTATTGTAGGGGATGCCGCACACTAAAATGTTCAATTTGACGAACAAATGAAAAACGCCTCCTTTACAATATGATAGAGGCTTGAAATTTAGTATGCGGGGTAATCATTTGATGAAAAAAACCTGTGATTATTACGATTTTTCAAAACTGATCATTTAAGGGGGTGCAGTGCAACACAGAAAAACGTTCGAAATATGAAGTGATAGAAAAACATGCTTCTCGATAGAGACATCAAATTTGGTGTACTGTTAGATAGTTTGAAAGGATGAAAGTGTGCTATTTCAGATTTCCAATATTTGCAACTTTAGGGGGTGCCGAACGCCAATATGCACGATAATCGGAATAAATAAGACACGCTGCCTTTAAATGTGATAGATGCTTGATATTTGGTATATGGGCCAATCATCTGATAAGTAACCCAAGGCGAATATAGTTTTTCAAAAGTGTTCATTTATGAGTGTGCTCCACAGAAAAACGTTCGAAAGGGGGAAATGATAAAATAGTATGCTTCGGGATGAGATAGAGACTTTAATTTGGTGTACTGGTAGATAGTTCGAAAGAAAGACGAGCACAATTTAAAATTTACATTATTTTCTTCTTTAGGGGATTCCGCACACCAAAATATCCGATTTGCCCAATAAATATGAAACGTGAATTATTATAAAAGTGACAATATTCAGTGATTGCTTATTGCGAGACCGTTGATTTTCAACGGGTATTCGGTTAGTCCAAAACTAATTGTGTGATATTATTCCTTTATATTCCCATGTTCCACAAATCGTCTGTACAACGTACTAAAATTTCATTTTGATGAAATCATTTTCACGGCAGTTATCGTGCATGCGGACAGACAGACAGACAAAATGACCAAAGTCATAAACGCTTTTCCACTCTGTAGGAAAGAGTTAAAAATCAGAGAGGGAAATCTGATAAGCGTCTCTTTTAAATCTCCGAAAATTATTTAAGATAAAATGCATCTTTGCGCACACTATTCCGCAGTACTGCAATTTATTTTTTTCGCAACAGAAACGTCTGAAAATTTCGTTACAGAATCTTTGTTGGAATTGTGCCTACGGAAAAGTAATTGGAACCTGAAATACATATAGAAACAAATAAATGATCTTTCGCTCACTATGCTGTCCAGCAGGTAATTGAATTTTATACTATAACTACATAATGTATCCTGCGTTACATGCAACAGTTCATTTTATTTTATTCTTGATATCAGCTAGAGTATTGTTAAAAACGTTCTTTGGTTTTGGAGAATTCACTTATAGTCACCGTGTAGTTTATATCAAAAAATTTATTTTTAAATTCCAGATAACGGCGGAAGTTCTAGAACATTAACCTGGAGACGACAGAGATTTAAGACACAAACCTGTGATTACAGTATCAGAGAACTCGCAGCAAATACCCAAAACCAAAGAACGCTTTTACAAGGCGCCTGCTTATAATGACTATAAAAACACTCTGCCGACGGTGCCAAGATGCAAATTCTGCGACAATACCTCGAAGACAGAATACATCTGAATGTTCCACTCTCAAAACTATATACTTTTATAAGTTTCATGAAAATCCGATTACTAATCAATTAAAAAATAGTCTCCATAATGCAATTTACATAAAGGTTTTATTTTATGGTTTTATTAATATCTATTCAACTCATATTCCTAAAAACTCGAAACATAGACTACATTTTAGTAGGGCCACCCCCAAAGCTAGCCCCAAAATTTCATTAAATTCGGTACTGCATTTTGCCTGTGAATGTAAGACATACATGCAAACATACATACAGATAAAATTTTCATTTTTTTTCTATAGAAGATAAAGCTGTTTAATATTGTTATTAGTTTGTTCGTAACCAATTCTCGTAGAAATATGTCAATAATCAGTCTACTTCCCATTTAATGTACTCGATTCGATATATCTAAAATTAAGTTTAAAATATTACTTAATTTTGAAATTTAATTGCAACGAAGATATAGAAGTTTCGAATGAAGGTGCTCTACAAATACTAATTCATAATCAAAGCTGTGTGCACAGATCTTTCTCAGAATATTCTATCAAAGAATGTTCATTAAAATGCAGTCTAAGGTCTTAAAACAGTAAACATCGGAGAACAAAACTTCAATTTACTTGAAAATTACCTCGCACTGTTTCTGAAATTCCCATATATGAGTAGTTAAATTTAAGTGTCAGTTAAATAACTATCAGGAATATTTACATTAGGAACGTTTATTTCTGTATAATAAAGAAAAACTTGTTACTATTATCTAAGTATATTCAGAAATTATAGACATTTGTGCATTAAGTTTTTAAAGGCTGAAAATTTCTTTTAATTCTTAGTTTCTAAATTTATATTCTGAAACTGAATGTAATACAAAATACTTTTATAATTAATAGTTTCCAAAATTTGAATTACATTTCTAGTATTTGAACTAAGATTTGGAAAGTTCTGCAGTTTCCTCAAGAGTATCTTCATTTTTAATTTTGAAACTAAAATAGGATTCTTAATTTAATTACAGTGGAAAATTGCAAATTTAAACGAATTAGCAGTTACTAACAATATCGAGAGAAGGTTTATTGCCGAATCTAAAATCTAATTTACAGAAGTAGGCTTTACCCGAATCCCAAGGTCTATACGACAAGGTTCATAGTAATATTTCCCTCCTGCAAATTACACAAGATCATACATCATGCCACAAGCCCAATCTGCCACACATGCCACAAGTCCAAGACAGTCGATCAGTTTGCTCCATGTAATTTAATAAAGAGTGATATCGCAATCTAACCACGAACACGTACATTGCTGCATAAATAAAATAACACGTACATTGCTGCATAAATAAAATATTATAAGGGCTTAGGAAGGCTATAATTTGCTATGTTTTAGGTGAGTTCCCAATGCTATAACCTCGAAAATCTATTGAAATCGGTTTGTCAGTTCAATGTCTGCTTCTGTACCGGACAGTGGCGGCTCATCAGGTGTAGCAGCGCTTCACCCCTGTGTCACCCGCATCAGCGGTCTAATGGGTTATTACCATTATTTGGCGAATGTGTTAGACATCTTTAGCTATTCTATTATATGACAACACATGTGCCTGTAGCGCGATGTTCTTTGATGGTGTCCGCTGTCGATGAGGAGGGAAGAATATCGCACTGAATCTACTTCACCCATTCGTGAAGTCACGAGCCACCACAGGTACAGGATAAACCATAAACTTACTTTTACAAAATTTAAAATATAACATTTAGAAACAGGTTTGTCGAGCCTTAATATGTTAACATTTTAAAAGATAGAAGATATACTATATTTTACTCCATTACTTCTATTGTGTGAAAAATACTTCTTTAAACAAGTAATGACATGACATCCAAGCGAACTTGTACTGCAGTATTTGCAAGAAAGCTAGTGCGCATTAAGAACTTTTGAAAAAAGCGAACGAGTTAGTGGCTAAAGTCAACTAGTACATAATGTATAACATATTTATCTACTGTAGAACTTTTTGTTCATGACATTACGAATACGTAATTGAATTTCTCATTAAATACATTATTTACCTGATTTGTGGTAATATATCGACGAGTATTAAATATGTATTTGGGTATGTAATCTTTAATATCATCCTTAATGAGTTATGGTATTGCAAGCGAGCTATGTCCTAACTTCATACATAGGAATCCCTATCTATATTAATTTGCGATTACAGTTATGATGAAGCATGGATGAAAATTAATAATTATTTGAATATTAAATCTGCTAATTCGAAATAACTAGTTAACCAGACATTTTAATTAGTTCGCAAGCATATGTTGGTATATTCACTATAGAACATAGAGCACGTATGTACTTTAATGTTTATAGATTGCGCTCTTAAGTTAGGGCATTAATGTTGACAAAACTTTTAAAGTATATTAAAAAAGGGATATTTGTTTTTGCTGAGCACATATTCCAATAGGGATAGTTATATGATCTCAAAACTAAAATATTATAATATTTGGTGTAAAAGAAATTTAAGGTTAAACTTAACATTTAAAAATCATATTTGATTAAACGTATATTGACTTACCTGCATATAGTATAGCCCTACATTTCATTATTACCTCATTATAACCCACCAAAAATCCTTTGTGTAAGTTCCTAAAATATAAGTGCATTAACATAATACTACACAATTAACTTCACTCATTTTAAACTTAAATAATCATCATCTATTAAACATATGCGTTTAAGATTCACTTAAATTAAATATATAAATATATATTTAAGGAGGAGACGGTGTGTGAGAGACCAGGCATTTATTTGCCTAAAATTAGTATGACCTAATTTTAAAGTTAATTGGCATATGCCTCTTGTCGCCTTGTAGACTGAAACGTGCAATCTTACGTGCATTCTTACGTGCATTCTTAACTCAATTTGTCCACGAATGCCACTGTGACGGTCATTCATCGTTGACTGCCCCACGTTGACTGCTGCGACTCAATATCTGAAGAATAGCTGCATATTGACTGTTAAACCCCACTCTTGTTCAACATCGCCTCTCAATTCTTAGAGAAGACTCCGAATGTGACTCTTCCCACCGTTTCTTAATATCGACTGTTTCTTGAAGGAATGTGTATCTTTTGAATTCATAATTTCTCTATGTGAATAAGGACTCTTATCTGTTGAATGTTTTGCATGTTGCCACACCATTTCGCCTAAGGTCCAGTAACATCCTCCGTATCTCATAGTTTGTCCTCAGGGAGATGGAGAAGCATTTCTCCATTGGTTAATTCTTTGACCAATCAGTATGGTTTCAGCTTCAGCTTTCAGTAAATTTTCTACCCCCCAACTACACCTGTAATTTATGTGTCTTTACTTAATGCTTTCATAACCTCTCCGTTCAGGGCTGTTAAAACTAGTGCCTACGAGTCTGGGTTTCTATCTGGCTTGGTATATATCATATCTATGTACATTAACACTGCCAACATGTCTCCTGGTCTCACATATTCATAATGTGGTACATATTTAAAAAGATATATGCAAAGTGTATATTTGAAATAAATCATCTATTGAATTGTCCTTGCATCGTATAGCCGTGCATTGCACCATTGCTGCCATAGCCCACCATAAATTTTTTGTGCGAGTTCCTAAATAATAAGAATATTAAATTATACTACACAATTAACTTCACCCATTTTAAACATTAAAGTCAACATTATTTATTACATATACACATTTAAGATTCACTTATATTAAATATATATTTAAGGAGGAGAATGGGTGTTTTGAGACCAGGCATTTATGTACTTAAAATCATTATGGACTAATTTTAAAGTTAATGGGCACATACCTCTTTTGTCGTCTTGCAGACTATAACGCATAACACTATTCAGTAGATTCTGGACTCAATTTGTCCAAGAAAGTCTCGCCGACGGTCATTCATCCTTGACGACCCCACCACTTCTCAATATATTAATAATGACCTCATATCGACGGTTAAACCACACTCTTGGCCTGAATTGTCTCTTAATTCTTATAGAAGGCTCCGAATATAACTCTTCACACCGTTTCTTAATATCGACTGCTTTACATGTCAACTCTGTTTGCCAATGTCAGTGTAACTTAATGAACGCATCTTCTCTATGTGTAGAAGGAATCTTGAATTTTCTGCCTGTTGTCACATCGTTTCCCCTGAGGTCCAAATACGCCCACCGTATCTCATTGGTTGTCCCCAGGGCGATGCAGACAAACTTCTTCATTGGTTACTTCTTTAACCAATCGGTATGATTTCAGCTTTGGCTTCCATTAGATTTTCTGACCCAACCACCATTGTAATTTAAGCGGTTTTATTTTCTGCTTTTATGATCTCTTGGACCAGGGCGGCTCTTATAATCTGGTGCCTACAAGTCTGGGCTTTTGTCTGGCTTGGTCGATATAATAAATCTACGTACATTAACACAGCCAAAACATCTCCTGGTCTGACAATAGCAAATCAGGTACCATATTGTTGATACTCGCGTGGATGAGTTTCCCAAAATTACTGCAAGTGCCCGCATTTTTTCTTAACATAACGCATATTTCTTGAAAAAATGTCATACTCATGACAATAATTGGGTGATCAGAAGTTTACATATGTTTATAATATATTTTAATTTAGATATTACATGCTGTGATTTACGTAAACAAAATACGCCTTTGTATGGAAATGAAATCCAGATGTTGTTTTTTAATAATTAGAGGAATTTACAACTTAATGACACTTTAGTGTCATCCTATAAAACACATTACATTCAACAATGGACGAATGATGTCTTCTTATATGACATTCTTACATATATGTCAACATAGCTTTGTCTAGTGTCCTTATGGAAAATTAGATATCACACAAACTTATTAGGGACTTATCGTCAAATTACTAGTGTCTGGTTGCTGAGAATGACAAAATGAAGAATCGGATGGTTTGTGCATACATGCAACTATTTCAATTACTAACACGTTAAGGCATAATTTAGAATTTTTCACGCTAAACACTGATAAATGGGAGTTTACTTTAACATCAAAGGAAGCACCAGCAGCGAAGTGATTCCTTCAAGACTCTTTGGCCGGCAAGGGGACGAATGAAACATTAGAGGGCAAGTTTTCAATTTGCTTATATCTCTTCTATTTGCTTATATATATAAATGATGTCATATAAATAGAAACTAGGTTGACATAAAATGTTTCCGGATGTATGCCGAAAAAAAAACTGGCGACATCAGTGGGTGGATAAAAGTCCATTGTTTACATCTTTTTCTATTTTCTAGATAGCACATCTTTGTCTTCATTTTAAATATCAATTCACGTATTTATGGCATTGTATAGATGTTTATATTTTTAGCAAATAAAAGTGTGGTGTACCTAATGTCTGTTATGATTTCATGCATTGTGGTACGTTTTAAAATAGATTGTATGCCACGAAATTTACGATTTTCATGTACAATAATTTTTCCAAATTTATTTCTTCAAACATTTTCGTCTTTCGCTCAAAACAAACAAGACATTACAAAAAAGGCCTTGCTAACGTTTGAGAACGAAACCGAAGTTGAAATCGTAACTGGAGCATTTTAAACTGAATAATAAATAAACAGTTAGATATCTATATTCTTTTACGAGGCATAGAATTAAAACCAAGTAAATTTTCAAAATTAATAATGCACAGTATTTGACGTATTAACAATGCATAATATTTGACGTGTAAATTTACTTCAATTTGTTAATGTATATGTTTAAGAAGTCCTTCAGGGAAGAATTTACTTGAATACAAATTCGCTTTTAAATTCCTTCAGCATTAACAGGCTTTATTTAATTATTGAGTTTTAGCTCAATAAATGAATAAGTTATTCCTGAGAAAAGCATTCTTCTGCAAAATAACTAAACTGCGGAAGTTAATGGAAATTTAATTTTAATACTACATATTCAAATTATTGAATTAATATGCATTAATTTATACGAATGTTCAGCAGTTCTTAATAAAGTTATTAGTTGTTGTATTTAAAATTGTTGTTGATTTTGCGAAATGTTGATCATTTTGGTTGTGCCTTATTACACGTATTACATGTTGTTGTTGTTGATGTTGAAACCCAGACCGTCCGACCTACCAGAAAGGTGTAAGGTAACATATTACATGTGAAATATGTGTGCATACTTTAAAAAAATATGATAAAAAATTATTGTGTTATTGCAAATACTATCAGTAATATAATATAATATACGTTTATTACAATTTAAAGACCAACATAAATTTAAAGACTAACATAAATAGACCAATATTGTAAGACCAACATTGTAATAATATTATATAACATATATTACAATTTAAAGATATATATATATATATATATATATATATATATATATATATATATATATATATATATATATATATATATATATTACAATTTTCAGAACCAGAAGTTATCCTTAACAGCTTTCAAACATCTTCTTTACGAGTACTGAATACAATTCTTTATGAGATTTTAAATATCTTCAATTGCAAGTATAAAATAGCTTCCTACTCTAAATTTGGTTTTCTGCATATGATACGAGTTGCAATGAAATCACAATAATCAATAACTCTACATGCTCTAGGAGCTGAAGAACCCTGTGAATGAATTTGCTTTCATACAGGCCAGAGAGACAAGATTGGTTTTATTGGACAACAAAAAATCGATGTTCCAGATTAGCTTGAGTACAACAAATAAGTGAAAAGGTGGAAGCGGGAAGAAGTCAAGAGAAAAGGGTTATCAGAATATAAGTAAGTAAATAAGCAGGCTATATCATCAGATAAAGTTATTGTATCAAATGGTGATAATGAACAACAAATAGCTGATACTTGGGATGAAGCAAAATAAAAGTTATGAAGTGACATTAGAAATACCAAGGACACCTTCAACTTCAATTAAAAACTGTGGAGAAGAAGCATCATTAAAATATGCAACATTCTTATACAGGGCATCCGATTTGATATTGGAATACCATACCTGCGTTAAACATTGCCAGATATTTAGATGCTGTCTTGATCACTGAGGAAGACAAGATGTTTCTAGTTGATCATAATAAAGCCAAAAGGGCGCAAGAAAAGGTATGACATCCCTGGATTAGGAATTTGATGTCCTGTGTAAGCAGGGTGATATCGACTGCACTCATAGGCGCCCATAGGGATCGATGCCAAGTTGAACGTCAATGTTTTACATCTTTCCACTGAGTTTGCTCTAATGACATAAGTGGATTATCTCCCCCTAGAAAATGTTTTATAGGAGCTCATGATTGCATATTTGATGGCCGTCAAACTACAATAACATTTATCATTAAAGTAGTTAATTCATGCAAGAATTCCACAGCATCATCAAAGAAGAAAAAACATTATTATGTGTAAAGTGACCCAAGTGATTTTCTAATTACTTTACTGCCGGCAAATGCTCGAAGAAGAGTTATTGTTGATAATATTGTAAATTTCACAAAATTGAATAACATAAAAACCTGCAGGATTGCAGGAAATTGTAAGCACTGGCTTAAATGGTAGAACCATGCATTAAATAGAGGTTAAGCTTCGCCGTAATCGGATCTGGTAATCTAATATAATAGACACCAATAAGAAACCCTTGCAACATTTGATTACGTCACTGGGTGGGAAAGCCTTGTCTAACAACAAGTGGACAGGTGGCATTTTGAGATGTTAAACACTCCTACAGAACCTGAAATTGTTCATTAATATATCAATCTCTCAAATGAAGAGTGCCATAAGGTAAATCGTATCACTATTTAAATAAAATGACTTCCTTTTGATGCCTTCACTTAGGATGGAGTATGAAAAACTCTAATAGCTCTCAAGTACTGAGGAATAACACACAACAGATACAACAATAACTCACATTTAAATTAATAAAATCTTTATTTTCTTTTATATTCCACGATTAAGTCATAAAATGCAATCATTAAAATTAACTTAGATAATCTCACATATATATATCAAAATAATTAATATTACATAAACTCATTTATTGATTATCTTCTAGCAAAGCAAGTATTATTTATTCATGTTAGAGTTCACACACAATTAATGATTATTGTAATCCCTAATTTGTAAGGTCTCTCCGTGACCAATATTAACTTGGGATAAATAAGGGGTTAACTCAGCTTGCATAGTAGCGGTTGAAAATCATCAGATACAATGCTGTCATACATTTAACTATCGCAGATATATTTTTGTAGAAGAATGCGTATTACTAGTACGCATATTGTATTTTGCACAGCCCAATTAACACACTTGTATTAGATGCAGTGGGACATTAAGAGTAAAGTGGCAATGTCGGATAATCAATATGGAGTTATTTCATTTTCCACTTATTAAATGATCAGAGAACACTCTGCTATCACTCAGTATTATGTTGACAAAGCATAATTGCTAACTACTGTTACTATCATTGATGATTCAAATTTGATTATTGATGGCACATTTTAGTTTAAGGGTGCGCATTGTGATGCCATCGCATTATTTCTACGCAATCTCGTGTAACAACAACAGAAATGGAGTGATACTCCTTTTTACGTGTTCACTGCATTCTGGCTAAGCATCGAATCACCGATGCTTCTCAGACTCTGTGGGAATACACTTTCTCATTCCCCTTGTGATGTCATGCAACCTTCTTTGATTAGTTCTTGGTAATGGAGGAGACTTACGCTGTTTATATGAGTTCCCATTGGTTCTCGTGGATGCATTATTTACTTAAGCACTGCATTTAAAGCGCTTATTAACATCTGCTGTTTGTATCCGAAATGTCAACATGTCATGCGACAAAGAGGCTTAATTATTGAATGGCATTGTCATAAATAATCTCTATGCCGATTACGTGTATGAGTATGAGATCACACAGGTCACAATAAAAGGATAACTTCCAACAGAGTTGGTCCTTCTTGTATTATGTCAACTCAGGCATTTAATGTAATAGATAGCAGCATTTAAGATTTACCGAATATGGGTTTAAAAGTATGCCGTACCAAAACATAACCTTCAGCAAATTAAGACTGGTAGTATATCCCTGCTGGTTTGCCATCCAAGTAAAAACACTCATGGATGGTCTAAAGCTATGCCATACTACCTTGTTTCAGCAGTAGCTACTTTGAAGTAGATAATAGGTACTGTTTTGCTAACGATTTAGAGCTCAGCATAGTATGCATTCAGCGTGCGGTTAATCCATACATTCTTTGCTTAGAAGGCGGAAAGAAGAATTGGTGCCCGGAAATTGTGGACTTGAATGGTGGAGACGATGACACAGAAGAACATTTTTCTGTACTTACCAGGCAGGGACCTTCCATCAATCCCATAACTCCTACACTGCTACAGCTGATAGGTTAGTCGGACGACATATCCTCACTTGACATGCAAACTGACTTCGGAAAAAATAGAAAGAAATTCCTAGATTAGTCCATGAAAATTCCAGAATCGTCCTGCCATGGGCAGTTCATTAAGAAGCGTATTAAGCAAGTAACAGCACATTG
Source organism: Amaurobius ferox (assembly GCA_951213105.1). Classification (NCBI taxonomy): domain Eukaryota; kingdom Metazoa; phylum Arthropoda; class Arachnida; order Araneae; family Amaurobiidae; genus Amaurobius; species Amaurobius ferox. The sequence goes on from OX578134.1 coordinate 140,659,151, forward strand.
TTACTTTATAACATTGTTTTATAATTATACAAGTTTATTGTTCGAAAATAATTTATGCTGAGAAAATAAACATTTTGCAGCATTGCCTTTCAATTCACAGACTAAAGATATAATATGTTGTTTCCAAACAGTAGTTAATATCCATTTTAATGAAACAGACGCGTACCAAATTAAATGTTGTCCAATAAAAATATATATATCAGATTTGAATGCTTTACGTCCCAAAATACCATTTCCGAAACCGTCTGTTGGAGAAATTTGCAAAAATAGATAATCCTCTAGCAAAATGACACGCCCTATTGACACCTACTTCAGATCCTCCAACCAGCTATATATATATATATATATATAATATGCTGCTTCAATCAGATAACTCATTTTGTGCTGATGGCATTAGGCAGGGCTAACGTTAGTTGCTATGTGCAGGAACTTTTGACGAATACATAATGCTTTTATGTTTAAAATATATTGATAGTAGCTGGATCAGACGTAGGCAACGATGAGTTTTAAGACCGATGTCAAGACGTGGTAGGCGAAATTTAAAGCGTTGAGGTAAAAATATTTTTCGTTTAAATCATTTATAATACTTAATTAATAAAATTGCACCTCAATTTTAAAAATCATGATCACATTGTACGAGATAGATATCAGTCTTTTTCGACAAAGCACATATGAAAGGTGATTTAAACCATTTTTAAATGCCACATATCAATAAATTTTGCTTTCAAATTTCAAACTCATATAGTATCAAACATTATAGATTCAGAATCCAACTTACATTGATTCGCCAAAATTTTAATTCCGACACTGCATATGCAATGTATATTGGTGAATATATTATTGGGATAAATATAAAGGGTGACCATAATTAAAATAGAGGTTTTTAGAGCCCGATAGGAAAACTGTTGGGCCAAACCAAATCAAATTCGCAATAAATACCATTTAGACTATGGAGATTTGATTTCAAAAGATAAAAAAGTAATTCGGATTTTTACCACAGCGGGCCAAAGTGGTGCTCTAAGGTTCATTTTTGGAGTAAAAAAGGCATAGGAAGTACAGACAGTTCAGTCAATGCTTAGATGTATCGAACAATGTTGCTGAACTTCGTTATTCCGCAACTTCAATAGCGTGGATGTCTTGAATCTACGATATTTATGCTGGATGGAGCACACCCTCATATTGGATTGTGAGTACAGGACGTCCTACGACAGCATTTTACCAACAACCGAATAATTATTAGTCGAGCGTTTCCTATAAAGTGGCTAGCCCGTTCGCCGGATCTGACCGCTTGTGACTTTCGTTGTAGGATCATGTAAAGCGCTTGGTATACCAAGGGGATGTGAATAATTTAGCCACTTAAAAAATAACATTAGGATAGAATAAGAAGGATAGAATAACAAGGATTAGAATAACTTAGGATAGAATAACATTGCACATTAAGCACTTTTTGGAGCATATGCAAGGAAAACATATTGAATCACACATGTAAATGATGCCAATAAAATATTTAATGTCATTGTACGTATGTAAATGTAAGATGCAAATGTAAATGCAAAATGCACTAAATATGTATAAAATTTAAATGTGATGCCCTTTTCAAAATTCTTGTAAAATGGTTAACTTTCTGTACTTCCTGTGTCAATTTTACTCCAAAAATGAACCTTACAGCGCCACTTTGACCCCCGGTGACAATAAGTATTTACTGAAAAATAGTATTTACTGAAAATTTAGTTGAGTTTGGACCAACAGTTTTCTCACTATCAGCCTCTAAACACCTTAAAACACAAATTGTATATACAGAAATTTATATCACTTTAAATATTCAGAAAGAAGATATTCCATTTCCAACTTAAAATATTTAAGCGGTTAAGTAGTTTACTGTATATATACTCCGTCAGCATAATATCTCTGGATTAATAATGTATAATCAAAGTGCTCCATGAAAAGTGATTTAAACCATTCCTATATGATATATAAATATATTTTGCTTTAAAAACTCAACTCATATAGTGTCAAATATTATATATTCAATACGAAAGTTCATTTGATTTTAAAAAATTATAATCTCTACCATCCATAATCTACGTATATTGATGAATATATTAGTGAGATAAATAAATTTATATACAATTTGTGAAACACAATTTGTATGTAAATAAATTTATACCACTTTAAATATTCAGGAAGATGATATTCCTTTTCCTATGAAGAATATTTAAGAGGATAAGGAGTTTATTAGTGTATATATTATCTTTCAGAAAAATATATCTGGTGAATTAAAAATTTACATTCCGTGTGCCCCAAACCATATTTAATTATAATTAACCGATTGGTATCTTAACAGTTATTCGTAAATATGAAAGAAAATACTTGCAATCGTTTTAATTTTCTTTCCGTAATTATTGCACAGGGATTTTCGGTCGTATAAATGCAAATCTGCATATTTTATCGTTTCGAATCTTATCTAATCTTCAGAGATTGGCAAAGTTTTGGTTGAAAATAGACTTTCTATTTATTTCATCAGACTAATAGTTCATTTTATGATGAATAAAATTTCTACGAAACTCCTGAGAACCGTTAAGCCTAACAAATAAAGCACAATATTGTTTTATATTTTTAAAATATTAAAAGTATTGCATGGCCAAATTAATATTTTATGATATCTTTCAAAGTGTCATAAAAATATAAAATAAATGCAATTGTTTGTTTAGTCTTATGCCTTCACGATTTTCTTAATCCTTCTTATTTTGAGATAGACAAAAGACTTCAAAAGTTGCTTTCGAAGATATTGTGTTTGCAATTAATTCTACTTTTGCTGGTGTATCTGATTTTTTTTAGCAACGATATTAGTTTTTATTTCACGAATTTAAAAAATATAAGGGTTGAACGATGCAATTGATCGTACTATCCAGTTGGCATAGAATTCATGGAAAATAATGATCGACATGCAGGATATTTTATTGTCAGGTTCACACTCATAATACAGTTTTATTTGACAGTACAAATTTCTTGCCTAGATGAATATTCGTTTCGATTTCAAAACCAACCTACACTTTTATATTTTCATGTAAATGATTCTTACAAACACATTTTGATTTTTCATGACTATAATTTGTCTTTTTAAATGACACACTTGCATTAATAATTTGACACAAAATCGAGCTTGCTTTGATGCAGCATACCACTATTGCTGCATCTATTGACTTTACACATATGCATAAGCCTAATATTTTGTCCTTCGGCAAACTTACTCTTTTGTCTATTATGAACTTGGAATAGCTTCTTGTCCATAACAAAAATACTCCAATCGCAAAATTTCTGCTTATATTAAGAAAAGAATAAAAATCACAGTAGATCATCATTTGCAACATCTCATAAATTATTTCATTATTAGTTATTTTTAATGAGTATAAATAACTTTTATTTTTAAAACAAATTATTTCTAACTTTTTTTATAAATTTATAAGCAATATTTGAATTTGATATTTTAAACTACGAAATATAATAGACATTGTTAACTTTTCTTGTATAAATATAACGATAATGTAGTAAATGTTATTAAATAAATGTAGTAAATGTTATTCAAGTTAAGGATAGTATATATATACTAAATATCTCTGAAGTCATAAATTAATTGCTTTTATAATCGTAACTGCTTTCATATGTAAGGTTTGAAAGACCGCATATTTCCCGAACGGATCTAAACAAAAAATACCTGAGGTACGTATTCAACAGAGGTTACGTGTTGCCGCACGGGTAATTAAAATGAAACAATGGTTGACATACTTTCTTTTACAAACTGACAGCAGTAGTCTATGATAGGAGAAATACGTTATCAAGTTAATTCTTACGAAATGTTTATTAGACTCTGAAGAATAAAATATTTGAAAGACCGCAGATTTCTCGAACGGATTTCAAAAACTCCAGGGGATGAACCGGAAGAACTTCTTTAACAGAAAATACGTATTGTCACACTGATGCCTGTACATGAAGCAACGATTTATATATATATTTTTTACAAACTGTCAACAGTGGTCTATGATAGAAGAAATATGTTATAAAGTTATTTATCTCGAAATGTTTATTAAGTAATAGAAGAAAAATTAAAGTTTTGCGTACTCATTATTGCTTGGTATCATTATTCTTCAGAGTCCTATAAACGCAAGATAAGATATTATCTTATCTTGCGTTTAGCCACATTCCTTTCTTGAGCGCGTCACTGCAATAAGTTACTTCCCATAACCCGCGTGCATACTAAGTCTAAAACTTGCAACCACTGCCACCCCATTCGACTGTTGCACGCCGAGATGTGAATCTTTAAATATCTCGCCTTTTTCCATCAGACCCGATTTGTCCCCAGGGTCCCATACAAGATAACGACAAAGAAGTTTTTCTACGCCAAAAATATTAAAAAAAATCCAATAATATTTAGGACTGCATCAAGGAGTGCTTCATCATCAAGGCGGTTGAAATTTACTATACCGCACGCCCTTTATACAGAAAATATGAAACAAGACACTAGGGTACTTTAACCAAACAAGCTAAATCTCAAATGTATTTTTTAAATAGGCTCACAAACGGTAAGTCGTAGGAGTTATACTATGCAATAATTACGACTACTGATTTCTTAGTCTTTTCGAAAAGTGTACTATTATTGGTATCGTATCTGGAAAACTAATTGTAAGCGCGCGCGCGCACACACACACACACACACAGAAATGCATATTTTTCATAGTAATATTATATATAGATAATGATATATACATATATATATATATATATATATATATATATATATAGTGTATATTTAAAATGTATGTGTGTGTTAGTATGTGGGGGGCCATAAGATAAGATACAGTACCAAAAATATTTATTGCAAATTCTATAAAATGTTTTATACAACGTAAAAATTTGTGATGATATTTCCTTTCTCATTTTTCCATAAACTCCATTGACTTGTATTTCTCAGATATTAAAAATCTCTGGTATAAATTCACTACGTTGCAGATATCGAAGAATATTGCGATTTAGAATAGAAAGAATTTTCAGTCCTGGTACTATAACCTACGTTGTAATATATAACGCATCGGTGTTCATTATTAAGGATACACGTCTTAAAAAATCCTATGTGCGCAGCAACTGGCTTGCCTTACACATTGAAGTTTCTTTTGTATATGTATTTTTAATTAATATTATGTATGCATTTTGAATTAATATTATATATGTATTTTTAATTAATGATATTTATATATTATAATTCATATTATTTATTATTACCTTGAATAATTATTTATAATTATCTGGAATATAGCTCTTTTTCAACCTTTGCATCAATCATTTGATAACTAGAGATTTTATATCCAGCTCCAACATATCAAAATACAAAAGGGCATTATTCATTGAAATTGTGATATGTATTTTGTTCTAAATAATATATAATATTTATTCTAATTTCAGTTATATAATCTTTATTTTAACTTATGTATTTTAAATTTTTGCTTTTTAAAATTATTTCAAATTTTTGCAATTTTCATTTCACTACTTGACGAAATTTTAATGTCACTGACTTAAAAACTGTTTCTCTGAAAACGGTAATATCAAATCGTATTGAGTCATTGTTTTATACTTACTGCCTGTCAACTATTTATTCTTAGATTAAGTAATTTTAGATTAAATAGCCTTAGATTAATTAATCTTAGATTAAATAATTTTAGACTAAATAATATTAGATTATATATTTGATTTCATTTGCTTTTAATGACAAATGACAATTCACAATTAAATATTTCTTAGATGTAATCAGTCTGTATTGTTTTTATGATTTATTAAATAATAAATTCATGAATTTAACATCCAAATTTCAATTTCATAATTATGCCAGATATCCACAATTCTTGTTTCGAAAAATGTGTTTTTCAAGAGCCTATCCCCTTTCCTCAATATAGGAATATTTAAAAAAATTGCATTTATTTATCTCTCAAAATTATACACTACGTCATTTTAATGCTTATATTTAAAACGGTTATTGATTTAAGAACTTTTATTAAGTTCATAAATGTCCCATTTAGTGACCAGTAGCCATTGAGAATGCTTGAATCGCTAGTGATATGCTAGCAGAAATATAATGTCATTTCTCAAATCGAGAAGTTACAAATTTTGCAACTACTCTCTAGGTATTTCCCGATCTCCCCCTCTTAGGATTAAGCAATTTACACTGTATAATAAATTCATCGTTGCATATCCAAATATTTTCTCCTTGAACAAAACAAAATTTTGATGTTAATTCCCTTTCTTTATCATCACATATTCATATCGCAATTTTCGGAGTGTTACGTTGCTCCAATTTGTTAATAATTATATGAACGAAATAAGTCCTTGGAGAAATTCCAGAATGCACCTTAATTTAAGATTCCGGAATATCCAACTGAGTATTTAATTCCATGATCCTGATTCATTCCAATTAATGATAATTTAAGCAAATTGTGAGGAGATAATTATGTTTTACATGTTTTGAAATACGTAACTTTAATAAATTTTAATTATGATTTGAAATTTTCAAGATATTATTAAAATATATAATTTCATATATTAGCTTCAATGATATGTAGGTATTTAGATCTAATTTATATGTATTAGTATACAAAAAAAGTCTGTTGCAAATTCGGAAAAGTATTATTTTTAAATAATGAAGACGTTAGCCTGTGAGCCGTAATTTTGAAGAGGAAAGAGTAGAGGAATAATCCTCTATTCCATTAGTTTTAAAGAATTGACCTCAATATGATAGTTTGCATGATTACATGAAACTGGTCAGGTTAACTCAGCTTCCTTCCTCCTCCAATAGCAAATGTTTCATTTAGATTTTTTTGTATAGCTTTATAGTTTAGTTTTTCTGACTTATCTAAATGAAAGTCATTAAGAAGTGATATTTTATTTAAAGAGACAAAACTTTAAAATGGTGCAACTATTTTTTACAATTAAAATCTAATATGATTTTCACTTTCGTGAAGTGAGGAAATGAAGTTAATTTTCAGGGAGAGTTGGGGGGTAAAAATGTAACCCCTGGTTATTTCTATGACTCACATTCGGTCAATAAATTTATAAATCTAAATCTTACAAACTATAATTTTTTATTTTATTTCCTATTTTAATGTTTATATGTTTTATTATATTTTTTTTTATATTTTTATTTTATTTTTCATCTTTTTATATCATTCAAAAGAAGTTTAATGATAAGAAATATTATGAAATTACTAACTGAACACGAAATCTTTATGATTTACAAGTTTACTTTTAAATGCAAAAGCATTTATAACAAATTATGCAATAAAGACCAAAAATTATCTAAAACTTGCAGATTACGGAATAGATTACGAAATAAATTAATTCAAAACATTAGTATAAATGCAGCATACAATAAAATTTGAGATCTAACCGATTTTGAAAGCGAAACATTTTCTTCAGGACCAGCAAAATCAACCTAACTTATTTAAGCAAATTTGGCATCTGCAGTAGAAGAGCACACGTGGTTGATGTTCGGAGAAAAACTGCTATCGTCGCTAGGGGAAGTGAGAGTGTTAAACTAAATAGGCAGGAAAATGAGTGACAGAATACTAAGAATGAACCGGAAAGACTACGGGGTAAAGAAATAACTTTTATTTAAATTTCCTATAAAATTTCTTACTACGTTATCAAATAATGAAAAAAATAAAAGTTGAAAATTCAAAGTATATTTTGCAATAAGCAAAATTTTCAAGTAAGGCACATATTTTTAAATCACTTAATTTAAATATTAATAAAAACTAAATGGTACTCAAATTTTGAAATATTTCATTTGTAAATACAGTTTCATTTTTAAATCAATGAATCCGAATTTTAATGATTTCAAAGCATTCTTATTGTCACCATTCTGCCGCAATACTCTAGGATCCCTCAAGCTTAGGCCCTTTCACTGAATAATGCATTCATCGTCTTGTATTAAAAAATTTTCTCTCATACCTAGAATAAAATGTTTCTCATAATTTGCAGATTAATATAGTCTTTATATTTGCAGATTAAAATTTCGCAATTTTGGGCATGTAATTTGCTCAAACTTGCTAATTATTATGTTTACGAAATATCTCCTTGGAGAAATTCTTTAATGGTGGTATTTTAATTTAAAATTCCAAGAGCTTTACCTGTTTCTTTAATTCCATAATTAAGGTTTTGTTGCATCACTTAAAGTTTAGGACTGAAAGGGCGAGCAGCGTAAATTATTTAGCATAGCTCTGTTAATTAAAATTAAGATAGTATTAATAATTACATTTTGATAAGAAATGGCATTGGCACAAAAATGGCATTCTTTGAATTAACTGTATAAGTACTGTGATTGTAATTTTGAGGAATTTTAAAAGGTTGAAAAAATCGATTTATTCAACATGAATAAAATATATTTATAAGCGCTGGAAAAGAGAAAAGTATGTACAAATCACTGCAGAGAATAATCGTTTTATTACGTAATAAAGAAATTTACTACACAAAGCTGAATTTCTCTTACGCCAAAATTGGAAAATTTGTAATATTTTTACTACTGTCTGAAACTGCAGTAAAGAGGAGATATTGTGTTCAGGACATTTTTCCTTTTTTGACTTCATGACGGTGAATTACATAGTAAAACTGTTTGCATATAGTTTGAATTTTTTTTTAAAGTATGTATATCTGTGTTGTGTGAATTTCATGTTTCGATAAATTATGCAGATATCCAGAGCTAGATAAAATTATCATTGTCCAACAAACTGATACATATATTTTATGATAAATTTATTTGACAGGGATATTCTTATAGTAATTCAAGTGCAGATTTCAAATATGTTTATCAATTTTTTTTAAATGGCAGATTTTATGTTGATTATAAAAAATTGCACACATAGCGCACATTTGGACAGCGAGCTCTGAATTTGAACCTAAAAATACATAAGTATCAGACAAAGTAGTAATTTGACTAAATCATTATCGACCAATATTATTTGTAATTTGATAGACAAATTATTTCAAATATGATTTTGTTTAAGGCTGTGAAAATAATAAACGTAATAAGAATTTATACGGCAAAACATACTTTTCTAAAATTTTACATATAGACTAACATGTACCCGTACATGTGTAAGATGGTCTAATATTTTGATTTAAGCATCAGTGAATAAACTATTAATTACTAAACTTTAGCGTTGCTAGTTAAGCAAAAATTTAGTAGGTCAAGCTGACTTCCAACTTCTCTGTGATAAGTATATGGCAGAAACATAAAAAATATGGCTCATAAATTATTAAAGCACTAAAAGGATTAAACGTATAGATATTTAATTGTAGATTAGACTACACATTAAGTAAATACATTATAAATTAGTTGCCGCTGCAGGGCAGATATAGTTTACAAACACGTTACAAGAGCTGTTTTTGATATTAATCCTTCAAATACATCACTGAAAACACTACTTCAAAAGTGATTTCAAATGTAAACATATTTTTGTATTTATCGGTAATTCCAACATCTCAAATGTAAAAGGTGTTCTCTGTCATGGTTTTAACACCCGTAATGAAATAACAATAGTGACTCATAATATTAAATATATTATATTTCTTAAACAGTAAGAAGAGCTCCTTGGGGTTGGCAAGCAGAGTAGTAAGAGTAGAGGCTCAGCCCCCTAGTTGACAATATTTTCCGATACCCGGAATAAATTTTCAAATATGTTTCGAAAACCTCTGTAAAAAGGAGGGAAAGGACCTTGTTCTAAAAATTGCATATTTTTCTTTAATTTTCAATGTGTGATCTCACATGCTTTTTAAACGGGAACTAAAAATTCGAGATCACATATCAAAAATTGAAGAATAAGATACATATTTTAGGAAATGCCATTTTCGTCCCATTTTTCAGAGGTTTCTGTAACATATTTGGAAACCAATTAAATGTTTGGAATTCTCAAAAGTTTCTTGCAACTTCTCGTATCGAATGTTATATTTTAAAACACACACACTCACTCACAAATACAAACACACACACAAACACAGATGAGTTTTCCTGCGTTAATATTAAGATGTGTGTATTTAATTAATATACTACAGTTGATATAAAAATAAGTTGTTTTAAAATGTATTTACATACAGTAAAGATACAAAATATTGTAAGAGAAGCGCATTACTTATTCTGTAGAATTAAATTTATTTGTTTTTCTTCTGTAGTTAGTGGCTGGAAAAACAAACAAATTGTATTTCTATATGATTCATATTATATAATGCATTTAATCTTCCTCCAGGTAATATTGTGTTTGTTGAAATATAATGCAGTAGATATTTGTATAAAAGTAAATAATTATGACATAAATTTACATACAGTAAAAATTTAATATTTATAGGTACAGTATATGGCTTTCTGTGCAGGCTCAGATTTCTTTGCTCTTTATTTTAAAATATTCTTTTAAATAGATTTTACTACATAATTATTTGTATCTTACATATTAGTTTTACATTGAATTTGCAAGTATAAAACAAAATCTTATTTCCTTTAATATTTTGTTGTATTTCTTTAAAAATGATGCCATCTTAATAAAATTGTAAAACAGTTGATAGCCTGAAAATGGTTTAGATACATACATATAACATGCATATAATTTTAGGGATTTTTGAGAAAATAGATTTCTTTTATATCTTATTTATATCCAAATCTAATCTGCGACAAAATTAGGCTAAATCGCAGAAAAGCTAATGTCTTCAATATTCATAAAGTAATTTTTTACAAGTTATACACACAGGCATGTTTATCAGTTTATGTCAGTCAGACATGCTTATCAGTTTATTTGTGCGCAAGAGGTACCCAAAATTTATTATTTCAAAAAAAATTTCATATTAATTTTTCGATAAATCCACAATACATACATTACAAAGACCTATTTTATTCGGACTCATAACACGCTGCGTTTGCCTGTTAATTTGATCATTTATTCTAAACATTAAAAAACGTGGTGCTTCAGAGTCCGTAACATCCCTATGAAAGCACAAATCAACGTAGAACATATTTTTATGGTAAATTTACTCAGGGGTATCATATTTTATACCAAATAAAGAAACCGTCGGAAAAACGCTCTGTACACTTGGATCAGTAACGCCAATATCAGCTCTGCTAACTCATCCAGTTATGTTGAAAGCGTTAGACGATTAGCTAACGCAAAGCACCATTCCTCAAAGCATTCGTATAGATTGAATCATATACTGCTCATTGACTAATTCTACTGACATTAATACGAAGTAAAAACAGCCATGTTCTCAACAGAAAGGCTCTAACGCTCCCTTTCAACCATAACGCTTCAGTGCTCCCAGTATGCCCTCGTGTGCCCATAACGCTTCCGTACATAATAGCCCTAAGTTACAGTAACTTGGTAACACACTCTATGGTAATAAAGTATTTATAATACTGCCATTTACATAATATTTTTTATAAAAACAGCAAAATGTTTACAGTATTCATAAATACAATTTTTTTTTAAAATGGCCATTGATTTTCGTCATTCGCCTTTCGTCAGCGACCAGAACGTGAACCATTTAGCCGTCCTAAGATGTTGCCCCAAGCGCACCAGAGGGGGGCGGAACACACTACGCCCACAACACATACATCCATGCCTTACGTGGGACTCGAACCCACAACGTGACGGTCGAGCGATTGCTGTGGAAACGCTCGCCTTGATCGCTCGACCACTGCGTCGGCATAAATACAAATAAGGTTGAACATTTCGGAATTCGGAAAGAGAGGTGAGATCAAACAAACATTTCTTTAATAGGGTTTGGCTTTGATATCTTCGAAGTTCCTAAGACGTAAGACAAGATCGCTTTTCAAACCACATGTGTAATGTATTGATAAGGAGTAATGAGCAAACTGCTAGAGCAGGCAGCATGGTAGGGATTGGTATTGTGGCGTTCAATATATGGCGTTCAATTACCTTTACATATCTGCAGCCAATGCTCAGTACAGTCAGTATAGACATCAGTGATCAACACATAACTCCAAACAAATTAACCAGTTTAGGTATTTTGGGTCAACGATAACACAACTTTCAGTTAATCTTATCACTTAATCTTGTGAGAAGTAATAGGCTTTATTCTATATTAAAGTACACGTACCAAATTAAAATATTTAAAGGAAATTGATTTCTAAGGGTTGGATTTCTTAGATTCAATTTTCCTGTAGAAAATTTAAAGTAAAGATATCTTCAAAACGGTTCATTGAACTTCCTAAATAGGGGTATTCATTCAGTTATAATTGTAAGTACTTCTAATGTATTTGTAAACACATTTTTGAAATTCATTAATATATTTATATTTTTGAATTTTTCCATTTGAAATAGAAAACGTCAATTAGGCAAGGCATGTTCAATAATTTTTAAGGAAAAACGATGGACGTCATTTACGTTCGGTGAATGATAGCCATCGATCCCCAAAAATGATCACCAAAATTCATAAGCAAATACACAAACAAACGTCCCAGCTAAACAATCTACATTTAAATATGAGAAAAACTTATTTAAACACAAGCAATGCAGAATACAGCTGTTTCGAGAATACGTTAGATCCCATTCGATAGGTCCAGACAACCAACAAAGTTTAAGTGGGCAATCGAGTTTAAGTGGCCACAAATAGAATAATACGGGGATATATATATATATATATATATATATATATATATATATATATATATCAGAAAGATGTAATAACAAAAATGATCATATATACATAGTATATACCCATGTTAGGGATTATGTCCACCTGAGAGAGAGCCAACCAGAAAGCAAAATAATAAATAATCCAGCCAATCTGAAATCGAGAACTAGCACACAAGAATGGACCAGCACATCCCAAAAATTATTGTATGCTGCATTGCTATTATATTTGTGTTTAATTACGTTTCCCATCTTACTTATTAACATCGAAATGTGGTATTATGTACATAGATGCTCAGTGCGTGTTGTTGTTGTTGAGACCGATGTTGCTCAGTGCGTGTGAATATATTAAAATTAGAGTAGAAATATTCGTCTCCATCCCAATAATTTCCCTTTACATATACCGTCATACCATTTTAAGTAAAATAACGAACAATAAACTTAAAACATTAGCGCAGATTTTTAAAATGGATGTTGCAACTCCTAGTATTTTATGTCTAAAAATATTCCATAACTTTAATGTCTCAAACGTTAATAAGTATCAGAGGAAAATAGACGATCAATCAATCATGCAATATTCTATTTTTTTCTATTTGTTCCAATGAAATTACTTGCAGAAGGTGTAAAGTCAATCTCTATCCATCTTAAATTCAGAAATGTAGCACCCCGAAACACTATTTTAGCACACTTCTTTTTTTAAACCAAACGTCAGCTTAGATGAAAATCGAATATTCTTGACAGCTCCATACATCACAATTATACGCCTATTATCTTGTTACACTGATAGCTACAATGAATTCAGCTTTTGTAATATCTTATAGTCAATTTACATGTTTACTTTTATTACTGTTAAGAATTTTTTTTTATTTGAAAATATGTTTAAAACACAAGATAGTTAAATTATTTATAATTTATGTCTAATAAGAAAATTTAAATTTGAGATCATTAATAAAACGTAAAATTAGTTAATATGTACATAATTAGTATACGTGAATTTACGCACAATACACAATGAACTGATTCTCAACGTAAAATGCGGTGCACATAAAAACAAATGAGCATATCTGGTTTTGGAAATAATTTGTATTTGC